>WOXC01005146.1:0-549880 GCA_011680675.1 Gymnobelideus leadbeateri
CTGGAGCCCCAGCACCCACAGAACGACACAGAGAAGCTAACCTCCCGCTGAGGACAGCCCAGCACCCTGCAGGAAGGACCAGCGCAGTGGTCTGGGAGCCGGCAGCGCGCAGAGCGCAGGAGCCTAGCCGAGCCCAGGTCCACTTGAGCCGAGGTTTTAGCCCCAGGGCGGCAGGGCCAGCAGCCGGCTGGAGGAACCCCAGAACACCAGGAACTGTGGAGACTCCAGAATTATCAACATAGACTTGCCTAGGACAAAGTAAGAGGTTAGTGTCCTATGGACTTTGGGACCTGTATTTGGGGAATGCGTCAGCTCCCTCCCCTGGGGGCTAGAAGCTGCTGAGGAGACATGCCATTTTGTAGTTTTCAGAGGCATTCCGGCTCCCAGCCTACAAATTGTGGGGAGATCCAGCGATCAGTCTTGGGGGGTAATCGCTCTTGCTTTAACCTCCCTGGATCTGGATTGTGATCTAGGGTGGAAGTTGTGGGTGGGTTTACAGCTTGCCAGAAACGGAAGTTGCCCCCCACACGTCCGGGACGAAAATTCCTCTATCTGGCCTTAAAGCCATAGTGTGGCAACAAGCCCAAAAGTCAAGCAATTAAGTGGCAACATGCCAGGGCAAAGGAAACAGAAAAATGCAACCCTAGACTCCTATTTTGGGGGCATAGAGCAGGAAAAGGACTGTGAGGTCAGAAGTCCTGCTCCAAAAGCCCCAGGGGAAAACATGAGTGGGTTGCAGGCCATAGAGGACCTTAAGAAGGACTTTAAAAATCAAATAAGAGAAGTGGAGGAAAAATTGGAAAGAGAAATGAGAAGGATGCAGGAAAAGTATGAAATGAGGGTCAACAGCCTGACTGAGGAAAACAACACCTTAAAAAATAGACTAACTCAAATGGCAAAGAGGGCCAAAAGGGCAATGAGGAGAAGAATGCCTTAAAAAGTCGAATTTGCCAGATGGAAAAAGAATCTCAAAAGTTCACTGAGGAGATTCATTCCTTCAGAGTTAGACTGGAGCAAATGGAAGCTAATGACTTTATGAGAAATCAAGATGCTGTTAAGCAGATCCAAACAAATGAAAGATTAGAAGGCAATGTGAAATATCTCATGGGAAAAACCACTGACCTGGAGAATAGATCCAGGAGAGACAATTTAAAAATTATTGGACTACCTGAAAGCCATGATCAAGGAAAGAACCTAGAAATCACCCTTCAAGAAATTCTCAAGGAAAACTGCCCTGATGTTTTAGATCCAGAGGGCAAAATAGAGGTTGAAAGAATCCACCTATCACCTCCTGAAAAAGATCCCAAAAAGAAAACTCCCAGAAATATTATAGCCAGGTTCCAGAATCCCCAGATCAAGGAGAAAGAAAATACTACAAGCGGCTAGGAAGAAACAATTTCAATATTGTGGAAACACAATCAGAATAGCCCAGGACCTGCAGAATCTACCACTGAGGGATCAAAGGGCATGGAATATGATATTCCAGAAGGCAAAAGAACTGGGAATGAACCCAAGGGTCACCTACCCAGCAAAATGAGTATTTTGTTTCAGGGGAAAATATGGTCATTCAGTGGAATAGAGGACTTTCAAGCATTCTTAGAAAAACTGGAGTTGAATAGAAAATTTGACATCCAGACGCAAGAAGTAAGAGATGCCTGAGAAGGTAATCAGGGAAAAGAAATCAAAAGGAACTTATCAAAGTTGAACTATTTACATTCCTATATGGAAAAGCAATATCTGTGACTGATGATATCTTTCCCACTATGAAAATAATGGAAGAAGGGGGTGTGGTCATATGAATACATATGTGAATGTGTGTGTATATGGTTACAGTTATATATGGATAGAGGGCATAGGTTGATTTTGTTGGGAAGGGAGAGTACTCAAGGGATGAAATTATGAGGTGAGAGAGGAAAGTGGCAAGAGGAGATGGGGAGAGACATGGTAGGGTAAACTATCTCATGTAGGGGAAGTGGTTGCAAAGGAGGGGGAGAATAAGGAAGGCTAAAAAGGCAAAACCACATTCACATTGAATTTGGTTCAGGGAGAAAATGACATACATACTAAATGGGATATCTCAACCTGCAGCAGGATAGGGGGAAGGGGGATGAGAGGAGGGATGATGGATGGGAGGGCATCCTTGGGGTGAGGGGAGGTTGGAAGTACCCACTATAGAAGAGGGACAGGATCATGTAGGGAATGGACCAGGTGGGGGGTGGGATGAGTGGGAGGGAATTATAAGCAGCCTTGTACAATATATCTACTATGATAATGTTTTGCATAGCTAGACATGTACAACATATACTGAATTACTTATATCCCAAGAAGGAATGGGTGACAAGGGAGGAAGGAAATGGATCTGAAATTCAAGGTCGTAACATTAAATGTTTCAAATATATATATAAATACTATTATTAATACTCTTTTGCCTATAATTGGGAGATAAGATGTGCAGGCATTGGGACACAAAGATTCATCTTCCTCTAATGGAAAAGTCGATGGGGGTATGGGAGAAGGTATGGGAGAGAGCAGATTGGAGGAAGCGATATCTTGTGGGACTGCTATTCTGGGAGGTTGGGTAGGGGAATAATGGGGGGAAAATGATTGTAACTCAAAATCTGGCGGAAATGAATGATGTAAAACAGAAGTTAATAAAGTATTTGTTTAATATAAAAAAAAAAAAAAGAAAGTCAATGAGACAAACTAAATGTCTATCAGAGCCATACCCATAATCCTGCTTTGGTGGATACCAGGTTTGTAGCACATAGCTTATATGCAGTTTTAGCAGCATTTTATCTATTTACTATTTTAGTGCTGAGATTGAAGAAAGAGTGCAAATGCCATTGAAATTTAAAATCCCTGACATGGACATTAGTGATGTATCTTGGTATCTGTCTGCCTCAACATTTAGTACATAGTAAGTACTTTATAAATGCTTGTTGACTGACATATAACATATGACCAAGTTTTTCAACATCTACCTATTCCAAGTCTTGAACTGTTTTTTTTATCATCATTGAAATTCAGAGCCCCAGCAGAAGAAATAAGCAAATAAACAACAAAAACCTCAAGAATATGATTTGTTGCATACTACCCGCCCTATCATTCTGTCTAGTTCTACTAGGGTTGCTGTGTGAGGTCTACTGAGATCCATTAAGGGTATTCCTTAGTGAATATATGATTGGAAAAATGCATTCAAATGCTGTCTTCCAATTATAAGAAGTCATCACTTTACCTATATAACAGTCCACCCATCATTAAATAAGTAAAAAAGAATAAGTTATTAAACTGTTCCATGATCATTTGTATATCATTTCCATCTAATAGAAGATGAGAATGAAAATAATATTAATTAAAATAAATAGAATAGTATATTTGCTGTTTATATGATGTTTTAGAAAGCACAAAATACTTTTTATATATTATAACATTTGCTTTTCACAACAAATCTATGAGACAGGTATTTATAATATAATAGATTGTGTTGAAATCAGAATTAAAATGGCTAGAATTCAGATCCTATCTTTGCCATCTCTATGACCTTAGACACAAGTCATTTAATCTCCTTGGTCCTCAGATTCCTCTTCTATAAAATGAAAAGGCTGACCTAGATGTCCATTGAGGTTCCTTTTACTGAACAGGTATGATATTGAGTACTTTTCCTTATAGTAATACTTAAGGTAAGTAGTACAAATATTATTTCCAGTGTCTTGTACATGATATATCCTTTTCCTTCATGATCTAGCTGAAACACCAACTCTTCTATGATGCCTTCTCTGACAGTCCTAAACAAGCAATTAATTGGAATCCATGCATTATCCCTTAATGTATCCCAGTGGATATTTGAACTGGAATTCAAACTGAGTGTTCCTGAGTACTTTGTTCATAACAAGACTTGAGGTATGCATTTAAATTACTCATACCCATTTTGCAGATGATGAAATAGGGACTCAAGAGTTTAAGCAATTTGCTTGTGTTCCTACAGAAAAAAATGTCAGAGAAGGGATTCAAGCCCATTACCATGTTCTTTCCACAACCCTAAAGGTTCTTAGGCGTTCTTAACTTCTCTCCCACCATGAACTACTTTGTAAGTAAACCTGGTGAAACCTATCTATCCCTTCTCAAAAGAATATATAGGATTCAAAAGGAGACCAAAGGTTAGCAAAAAATAAAGATGCAGTATGCTTCCCTACCCAAGTTCATGGACCTCTTGAAAACTATCAGTAGACAATACTGGACCCGAGATTAAGTATACCTGCCCTACCCTAAGCTACTCCATTACATATGTAAATTTTGATTGTCTGTATACCTCAATAAGTAGAGCTTTTATACATGAATTTCCTTGTGCATATAATAGGTCCTATTAATGGCTATTAGATCCACATTACAGGGAATGAACCCAGAACAGCCTACATTTGCAAGTGTGGTTGAAAAGAAAAGGCCTTAACTGGCTAGCATTATTGTAGAGGACTCTTCATGTTCAGAGGCACCTGAAGGCATAAATACAGGCCTTCCCCATCCTTTGACTATATTTCCAAGCAGGGATCTTACCATGTGCCACTATAAGCTTGTAGTCCTGATCAGTGTTACATTCCTCCTGGGCATTCTTTGTGTCCTTCCAAAGAGGTGGCTGCCCTGATCTGGAGGGATTAATGAGCAAATAGATTCTTGCATAAGAGGGGCCTTGCTGCCTGTCATCCATCCACTACTCTCTTTGATTTAGTGAAGTGCATTCTGGTTTATAAGCTCATGATTAATTTATTTGCAATCTACAAGAAAGCCTTTTTAATTCCATGAAGGGATGTAGATGAATAATACACGCTATTTTCTTTGACCTGTCTGTGTATGTTTGCTGAGGCTAGATTGTTGATTTTCCCCTCTGTTCTTCAACACTCTAAGCCTCATTACCATGAAAGCTGGCATCCATCCAGGTTGGGCTAGGGCTGCTCCTCTAATATCCGTTTTTTCTTCAAACCTGGGGACAATTATATTTAAGTCTTTTCTTAGAGTCACATCTCTAATTCATTGTTCCCCAAACTAACTTAGCCCTATAATGCTGTGGGGCTTGAAATATATTGATGGAGCCCATCAGTAGTGGGCTGGGGGTCCTGAAGGTAAACAATACCACTGGGATGAGGTAGGGGAGTCAAAGAAACTGTGAAGCCTATTTTCATAAATGAAAACACCGTAAGATATATTCTAATGTATACATAACATCTTAGTTAATATTTTGGTGGGAAATGTGTTGTTAAATGAGATTTTTTTTCCCAGCAGTCCCTGATTCATGTAATACAGAACAAAAAGGTTTGGCAGAATATATTTGGGGAAATGTTATCATTATCTTTATCATTCATTCACCAGAATGAACAGATACAAACAGCTGATCATTATCAATGAATGCTAGTTTACTTGCACCCCACTGGAATATTGGTCAATAGCATTTGATGAGAGATAGTCAAACTAGACTATATAGTGTCCCCTTCCTATGCTTTTATTCTGTGCCTTTGAATTATAAGACCTCATAGGGAAACTGCAAAACTTTGTTAACTTCCATCGGAAGGAACTTTAAAGCTCCTTTTACAGCATCCTTAGCAATTATTCATTCAGCTTCCACTCAATTACCTGCATTGACAGGGGCCTCATTACCTTTCAAGACAGTAACTTCCTTTCACACAGGAATGGTCATTCTCCCAGCTTCTTCTGTCTATGTCTGCCCTTCCTTCAAGATCCAGTTGAAGAATCAAATCTTTCATAACCTATGATAGTCCCAATTAAGCAACTAATTAAAAGGAATTGATTAAGTGCCTAGCCAAGGCCATCTAGGTGTTCTAGGTGCTTAGAAGAAAAGGCAGAAACAGTTTTGTGTTCTCAAATGTTTTTTATTTTATCAGGAGAGATAGTGTTTACACATAAATATGTATATATGTAAAGAAAAAAATAAAATGAAATAAATACAACAGAGAAATATAATGTAATAAGGGAGGAGGACACTAGCAATTAGTGGGGGGTGGGGAGAGGTTCATGAAAGACTTCATGTACAAAGTGTTGTTTCAATCACATCTTAAAGGAAGTTAAAGAGTATATGAAGTAGAGGAGAAAACAAGTGCCCTCCAAGAATGGGAGGGGAGGCATCCAGGGCAAAGACATAGACAATGTCTGTACAAAATCCCAACTGGAAACATTTCACTCCCTGAATTCCATGATACTTTGTTAGCAGTTTTCTTGATACATTTCCTCATTCTATTTTGTATTGAGGTAATACTTAGTAGAAGTGTGAGGACTGACCAGCATCTTGGGATTTATAATTGAGAGTGATAACTACTCTCCTTTCAAGTATTTCTCAAACCCCCATTACATATATGAAACTCTTTGCCAAATTCAAAGCCACTGCTCACACATTATTGTTATATCTTTCTCTCCTACAGTGGTCACTTCGATAGTTAAGATTATATTTATCTTTGTATCTTCTTTAGTGTCTGGCATGGGGCCCTGTTCATAGTAGGTGCTTAGAGAATGCTGCTGCTATTTCTCTTTTTCTTTTTTTCTCTTTCTTTCTTTCTTTCTTTCTTTCTTTCTTTCTTTCTTTCTTTCTTTCTTTCTTTCTTTCTTTCTTTCTTTCTTTCTTTCTTTCTTTCTTTCTCTTCCTTCCTTCCTTGCTTCTCCTATATCTAGGAAAAACCCCAGATTAGAAATTAAAAGGCAGAACCAAGTTCAAGTCCCATCTCTGTTGCTAATTAGTTATTGTGTGAGTATTAGTGAGACTAAGAGCCGACTACAGATTTATCAATAATTATAACTTGGGGCTAATAGTAATTTTAAGAGTGAACTAAAATCTATTTTATGTAAATGAATTAATCAAATTATATAACAGAAAGCTAAAACCTAATGCAGAATTTTAATGAAGTAGTAGATGTATTTGTACTTGGTCTTTAGGGTTCTGTTTATGTAAAAGATGGCATGGTAGGTAGCAAGTGTCTGAAGAAAAACGGAATTAACAAAAGTATGTATATATACTCGTGTATGTATACATGCATAAATGTGTATATATGTATGTATGTATATACATATACATATGTACCCATACATATGCATATATACATACACATACATATATATACATTCATGTCCACATATAAAATACACATGTATATGCATGTGTGTGAGCACGTGTGTGTAATTTGAGATTCCTAATGACCCTATGAGACTTTGCAGTTCAGTTGTGTCTAACTTTGTGATCCCAAATGAGATTTTCTTGGCAAAAATATTGGAGTGGTTTGCCTTTTCTTTCTTCAGTAAGTTAAGGCTAAGAGATGTTAAGTGACTTGCCCAGAGTCACATAGCTAGTGAGTGTCTGAGGCCAGATATGAACCCAGATTTCCTGACTCCAGGATCAGCCCACTACTGAGTCACCCAGCTGCCTCTCAACAGTTATTATTGTCCTCATTTACCAGATTAGGAAACTAAAGATTCTGGAGCTGATGTGATTTGCATTGGTGTGCTATAAACAGCTTGTAAGTGTCAGAGACAGGTTTTAGAGCAGGGTCCTCCCTGACTCTAAGACTCTTTGCACCAAATCACACTCTCTCTGAGTAGGCTGTAATCAACTATAAAAGACTATCATGGAAAGAACTATCTTTTCTGAACTTTGAAATAGAGTGTGTCAGTGGAATTAGTATGATTTTGAGGACACTGGGCCACTGCTATATTCATTTTTCCTTGTCTCTTGTTTGATTTGTGAAGGAGAAATTGTTTAGCTAAATGATTAAGTAAAATTTTGAATGTAACATTTGAAAGCCAGGGACTTTTTTAATTAGCTAAGAATGAGTTTGTAGAAGAATGAATCAATGAAGTCAGTCTAGAACAATAGGAATTTAATGAAAAGTAGAGGGGAATTGTATCCTGATGGAAGAGACCATTCTTTCCTATAGATTACAAGGAAGTGGACACTCCAAGTTAAGTGAGGACTATAATAGCAAAGTTAGACCTAGAGAACTATAGCTTAGATAGAATTCTTGCTGGAAAACTAAAGAATACCTAGTTTTGAACTATTCTACTGCTCACAAGACCTGAGCAGTAGAATAGACCCCAAAGGCTATCTAGTTCAACTCTTAACTAAGTAAGAATCCCTCTTACAACATCCCCAAGAAATAATGCTCCAGATTTTTCTTGGAGCTTTCAATGATGGGGAACCCACCAGTCTCTGATGCAGCCATTCTACTTGGTTGATTTATTTTGTAAGTATTTCCAATTATTTAGATTTGATTCATTGTTTCTCAATTTGTATAGTCATTTTTCTCTTGAAAGTTAATTCTAGGAAATTCTCTTGGTCTAGACTCTAAAGTTTTTGGAGATGAAGGAAGAAGGGGAAAAAAGAGATCAGATCCCTATACCAGGTACACATTTTCTGAGGGCAGAGGTGGAAGAAAGGGAGGAGAGATAAATAGAAATGGTATGAAGGGGATCACTTAACTCTTAAATTTCCATCCACATTTTTGCATCAAATTAGTCCAAGATTCTCAGAGCTTAAGTTTGGGACTTTGCTGGTTCAGAAAGTTTTAGATATCCCAGAAATTGAAGTTTCTGGTACTAGGACCTCTGGATGAATTCTATCTATGAGCTAGTCACATGGAACCTGATGTGAGATTAATAGTCCAGGGCTTTTACCGAGACATCTCATCAAGACCAAGACCTTGCCAAGTGCTGTACTGTAAGCAAGGAGGGCACATGGTGCATAGACCAAGATTTAGTAAAGTTAATGACAAACTTATGATAGAAATACTATGAAGTACTGTAGGTGGTAGGGCAGACAGGTGGTACAGTAGATAGAATGATGAGCCTGGAGTCAGGAGAACCTGAATTTAAATCTGGCCTTAGACATTTACTAGCTGTGTGACCCTGGGCAAGTCACTTAAACATATTTTCCACAGTTCCTCATCTGTAAAATGTGTTGGAGAAGAAAATGATAAACCACTCCCATATCTTTGTCAACAAAACCCAAATAGGGTCATGAAAGTCAGATGTGACTGAAACAAGTGAAAAATAGCAATAATATTGCAGATTCTAGGCCTCAACATCTGATATTTGTGCTCGTTACTTAAGCAGCCACAGGGAGAGTAAAAATTGTACACAGCATCTGCTTCTAAGGGATGAGGTTCAGCTTGAGCAGGGCAAGATATCTATCAATGATACAGCATTCTCTAGTCTTGTTTTTTTTTCTCCTTCGGCTTTTCTGAATTTCATGGCTCTTCTTGATACTTGAATTTCATGGCTCTTCTTGATACTTGAATCTCATGGCTCTTCTTGATACTTGAATCTTATTCTGGTTTCTGTTCTCTGTGCTTTTTATAATTCCAGTAACTGAGGCTAAAGTTAAAATTTTCCCTTTCTTCTCCTTTTTATCTACATTGGTATGAGATTACATGTTCTTCCTACTTTGCAAATTTTGCCTTCCCTTCCTGAATTCACTACTACCCTTTTCTCTTTGCTCCAAGTTTCATTTGCTTAGCTCACCTGCCATGTTAGCCCATTCTTAGCTGAGGCACAGAACTCCTCTACCACCTTCCTGATGTTTAATTATTCAGGCTTTGTTTGAAGATCTTTACTGATGCTGAACTCACTCTTTTTTGAGGCACAGCATCCAATATTCAAAAAGTTTTAATTGTAAGGATATTTTTCTTCATGTTGATTTAAATCCTAACTCCTTACCATCATCCCCTGGTTCTCTTGATTCTAGTCATACCTTTTGGAGTTATGCATGACAGTCCTTCAAATGTTAAAGGACATTTTAATGCCCCTCTCCACCCTCTTAATCTTGCACTCTTCAGACCAAACATCCCCAGATCCTTTGAACTAATGATTTATCAAGTCTCTAGTTAAGGAGCTTCTAAGAAAGAGTATTGTATTTGGCATCATTGGGCTTTATTTTTTTTACTTTTAGAATGAAGGAATTGGACAAGATGCTGTCAAAGTTAAAAGTCCCTTAAAAGTCAAAGCAAGTCCCTTAACATGTCTAGGCCTCAGTTTCCCCACTTATAGAATAAGGGGGTTGGACAAGATTATCTCAAAAGTATTAACTATGGGAAAACCTCTTAACCTCTTGGAGTCAACAGGTTGTTTTTTTTTTTTTTAATGAGTAAGATAACACAGCGGCCTCTATATTCCCTTCCTTTGATCCTCTGGTACAGTATACACTAAAAAATGTTGATTTTATGTTTCTCTGAAAAGGATTTGCCCTTGAGGCTCCAAGATAAGACTCTGAAAACAGAAGATTTTGAATGCTGATGAACGCATCTAATAATCAGCCTTGTATACATGGGGCAGGTGTATCTAATAGGGAGACTAGCAAATAACAGCTGGATTGTGGATAAAGGCTCATTGGCCACCAAATGATAAATAGAAAGCAGCTGGTTTTCCATGAGGGGCAGACTTTCCATGATGCCCTTGCTTCTTTATCCCTCTTAAATGAATATTCTCTCAGGTTAAAGGGGAAGACACATTTATATATCACCAAGACAGCTGCTATTGTCCTTAAAGGGAGATAATTTGTCCTATTTGCAGAAAAATTGCTTTCATTGGTCACTATGGGAGTGGACACAGATGTTTTGTGCTATGACATTCAAAGTCAGACCAGTTATGAATATAGAGAGGCACCATAATTTCAAACAGGGAAAACTACAAATGTGTCCCATTCCTCTCTGAACATTTAAATGTGTGCTTTTCATAGTGTCTGACTTGTTGTGTTACACTAATACAAGAGATACTGTGATTACTTGATTTCCTTAGTTTTATGAAGGCTAAGGTAGCTAAGTGGTATAATAGGAGGCATGCAGAATCTTGGACCCCAGCACTGAAGCAGGAAGTGTGACTAAGTACCCAGTTCTGAACTTCAGTGGAGAGAAGATATGAGATAGTCATTTCACCAGGACCTATTGTTCCTTTTTTTTTTTTTTTTTTTTTTGCTTTTTGGAGGGCAGTTGGGGTTAAGTGACTTGCCCAGGGTCACATGGCTAGTTTTTCTTGTAAAGTGTCTGAGGCCAAATTTGAACTCAGATCCTCCTGACTCCAGGGCCGGTCGAGTCAGGCCGGCTCTTGTTCCTTTTCACGTGGGTATATGATACGATAGAATTTGATGCACTAGGTTTAAAGTTGGAATACATGGGTTCAAGTCCAAATTCTACCGATTATGATCTGTATGCCTGAGGGATAGTCATCTTGTGTGACTCCCCAGTTCTTCATCTGGAAAACGGGGATATAATAAGGCTTTCCTTTCCTACCTTACATAATTATTATGGAGACCAGTTATGTGACTGTTGTGGGAACTGGTATAAAGGGATTGCTATTATTGTGTTGTATAATTATTATAACACCTACAATTCATTACTTATTATTGTTGTTAGTGGCTATTCTCTGTCCTCACCATCACTGAGCGAGGCTGGCTATATCTCTTTCTTACTGTTGTATGGGCAGCTTTGTATTAATTAGGGTGTCTCTTCTTCCATGACAAGTTCCCAGAGGCAGTTAGGTGATATAGTGAATAACATGGTGGGCCTTGAGTCAGGAAGATTTGAATCAAATGTAACCTTAGATACCTATTAGCTGAGTAATCCTGGGCAAGTTATTTAACTTCTGCCTCAGCTTCCACAACTTTAAAATGGGGATAAAAATTGTAGCTACCTTTGAAGGTTGTTGTGGGTAACAAATGAGATAATATTTATAGAATGCTTATCATAGTATCTTTAACATACTAGATGCTTAATAAATTATTATTCTATTTCCCCACACCCATACAGCTAGCCACTAGTGAGTAAATATTATCCCCAGTTCTTCTTAACAAATTGATATAAATTATCATTTATAATGAGATATTCATTACAAAAATATAGCAACAACATTTACAAACATTTTCTCCTCCAACAATCTGGGAACACTCTTTCCCCTATACCATTACAGTCTATGGAGGGGAGGTGGGAAGTGGTTAATATCATTTATACATAGCATAGAATCCATCAAGTTCATGTTCAAATATGGCATCACTACTGGATAAGACCTTGTTTCAACTACCAGACCGAATCCACCAGGTCTTTTCTTGCTCCTTGGGATATAGATACTGTATTAGTTGCAATCCCCAGCACAACATCTGCATTGCTAGATCTCTTTCTCGACACTTTGAAACTCACAAGGTCATAGTCTCTAGTTTTCTTCATGTAAAACTAAGTGAAGAGATGAAGTCATTCATGTACTGGCCTGGAAGAAAAGGACCCAGGACCTTTAACTTTACAACATTACCTCTCACTGAATGCCATCAGCCAGGGAAAGACCATGCCAAGAGAAGAGGTCAAACCCAGAGCTAAGGACTGGGTCAAATAAGGCTCTTAATTATATGCTTAGCTCTGGTGTTGCCAGTCAAAGACACTGTTGCTCATGACCTGATTAGCTGACCAAAACTAGTTACAGAATGTATGTTCATACTTCATTCTCTCCAAGGCATTTATATTATATGTTTTCATAACTCTCCTGGAAGAAGATTCACCAGCCTCTTCTCCACTGGAAAATTGTTTAAATGGCATTCTATCCATGTTTCTTTTTTTAAAATAACTACTGATTTAAAATAAAATAATTTATTTTTTGCTTTTTTGGAGGGGCAATTGGGGTTAAGTGACTTGCCCAAGGTTGCTAGTAGGGCCAATGCTATATTCACTGAACCACATAGTCACACCACTGTCCATGTTTCTAAGGACAATGTTCAGTGGTCAGTCTTCTATTACATTATCGAGCAAAAAATATATTATATGCCTATTATGTATTAGGCAATACATAAGGTGTTGGCTATCCAAAGACGAATGAAATAGATCCCACCCTCAAGTACGGCAATCTATTGGAGGAGATAGCATTTACACAAATAAGTATATGCACAAGATTTGTTTGTTTGTGTTACTGGAATTGGGATTTCATAAGCGTAGGGAATGCCCAGTGAGAAACTCCATCTAACAAATGCATGCCAGCACCTGCTCTACAACTTATAGTAATATATTAAAAGAAAATTCAAGGTAATTACTCATACAAGATACCCAAACATTGGAGCAAATGAAAAACAAATCCATTAATCAGTAGTTTCTTTAATTTAGGGAGGATTTTAGTAAGTTAAAACAGATATAGAATGATTGTCTAGGACCACTGATATGCTAACAGGTATTCATCTGAGTCAGGATTTGAACCTAGGTCTTTCTAACTCCAGTACCCCATCCATCATGGATAGTTCCTGTACTCGAGAGGGGAAGTGCTTTACACAAAGTTTGCTGTGTTCATTTGTACTAAGAATACTGACTAATAGTGTTGGTCTTATTACTCCTAAAGTTGTCCTTCTTTAGGATTATGAGCTGTGTAATAGGCATTATGAAAGCTGGATATTGTTCTCCAGGGTGTTACTAGGATTATAAATATATATTTAGGACTGGAAGGGACCTTTCAGGCCATTTATTATAACTCCCTTCAAACTGCAGATGAGGTAACTGAGGCCCAGAAAGCATGTGACTTTCCCAAGGTCACACATATAGTAAGTTTCAGAGGTGAAATTTGAAACCAAGTAGTCAGACTCAAAGTCCTGTACTCTTTCCAGTGTGCTATAGCTACATCATCTTGGGTGATCATTTCCTCACCCTGTTCCTTATTTGTAGAATGAAGAATTTGGACTAAATGCTCTCTAAAGTACCTTTCAGCTCTGATGTTCTGAGTTTATGAAGAAGAAATAGTAGTGTATAAATTATAATAGATCTAGAGTCAGAAAACATTGTTCTAAACCCTAGTTTTATCACTTATTATTTGTGTGACCCTGGTAACATCACTCCTCCTTGTTGACTCTTAATTACTCCATTCATTGGAGGGGGAGCAGCTGTATTTGATGATCACTATGACCCTTTCATTTCTTTTTAAATTATATTTTATTTTCCCCCAGTTACAAGTAAGGATAATTTTTAACATTCATTTAAAAAATTTTTGAGTTCCTGATTTTTTCTCCCTCCCTCATTTCTCTCCTCCCTGAGACAGAAAGTATGTGTTATAAGTTATACACGTTCAATAGTATTATAGTTACTGTGTACAATGTTCTCCTGGTTCTGCTCACTTCACTTTGCATCAGTTTGTATAAATTCAGGTTTTCTGAAATCTGCCTGCTCATCATTTCTTAAAGCACAGTAATATTCCATTATAACCATATACCACAACTTGTTCAGCCATTTCCCAATTTATGGATGTTCCCTCAATTTTCAATTCTTTGCTACCACAAAAAGAACTACTATAAATATTTTTGTAAATACAAGAAAAAAAAAAACTAAAACAAAGCCTTAATCCTTTTTAGAATCAGTGACCTCTTCTAACTAAAAAAAAAAAAATATCGGAAATGTCTTAAAGAACTGGGCAATATTGATTCTAAAAAGGATTAAGGCTTTGTTTTAGTTTTTTTTTTTTTTTTTCTGCCAGAGGCCATCACTATGTAGTTTGTCTGGTTCATAAAAATGGATTCCTCAGTTGTTTGATTGAATTCAAAAGACAATCCACAATATACTACCTTAGGATGTCTTGGGAGACAGTCTTTGTCTCTAGAACTCTAAGAGGAAAAAAAAATCTTTGTTTACATCTATTTGATCCCAGCCCCACCCCCACCCCACCTACCCCACAAACAAACATATACAAATAAAATTAAAAACAAAAAAACAACAACAAAATCATTTATTTTTGTCAGCTTACCTGAAATGGTCTGTCTGGAGATGTGTCTTATGTGAGGGTGAAAACTCAGAAGGATGTCAGATTGATTCAACTGGATTGTTTAAATGACCAGTCAGTTAAGTGAATAATCATCAGTTCTTTCTCTGAAAATTTCTTGTACCCAAAAAGTGAGAGGACAGTCCTAGTACACTGCCCAATTTCATGGAACTATTTGGAATTTTTAAAGGAATTTTTCCTCTTGCCTCTTTGTTTCCTAATGGGTGTTCACATCTATCCTTCTTGTCATTGTTAGAAAAATTGTTCTCATACAGGACTCTGGCAATTCTTCTCTGAGGCTCACAAATAATTAGCAGTTCAGCATTCCTAACAGGGTGAAGTTCTTTCTTCTTTGCCTAACATTCAAAACCTTACATAATCTGGCATTACCCTATGAGACTTATTTTGTATTAATCCCCTTTTGAGTTTTCTCCATTCTAGTCCAGCTGGACTACTTTACATCCTTTAAGGACAGATGGGCTGTTATGCTTCTTTACCTTTCTTTACCCTGTTCCCTATACCTGGAGTATACTCCCTTTTCCTTTTTATTTAAAGAATTTCTACTCCTCTTTTAAGGCTCAACTTAAATGACACCTCCTCCATGAAACCTTCCCAGATCCACCATGTCTTAACAACATTTTAATTTATTTTTTTTTAAAGCAATTGGGGTTAAGTAACTTGCTCAAGGTAACACGGCTAGTCATTATTTATGCGTGGGTGCTCATTTTCTGAGGCCGGATCTGATCTCGGGTCATCCAA
The DNA here is from genome assembly GCA_011680675.1 of Gymnobelideus leadbeateri. Lineage (NCBI taxonomy): Eukaryota > Metazoa > Chordata > Mammalia > Diprotodontia > Petauridae > Gymnobelideus > Gymnobelideus leadbeateri. The sequence goes on from WOXC01005146.1 coordinate 15,517, forward strand.
ACTCTGAGGCCGGCGTTCTTACTCACTGCGCCACCTAGCCGCCCCTTTAGGGCAATTGGGGTTAAGTAACTTGCCCAAGGTTACACGGCTAGGTTTTTGTTTGTGTGGATTAAGTGTCTGAGGCTGGCTCCGAACTCAGGTCCTTCTGATTCCAGGGCCAGCGCTCTATTCACTGCGCCACCTAGCCGCCCCCTAACAACATTTTAATAAAGTCCTAGCATGCATTACTTTGCTTTTTACCTCCCTTTTGAACTTACAATGTTTTATGGAGATCTTAATTAGGGATTGCCATGTATGCCTATTGGACTATAATTTCTGTCATGGCAATGACTATATTTCAGATAAATTATTTTCTCCCAGCCTAGAACAATGTCGTTATCCACTGTCTACCTGACATCAGTAAACATTTGTATTTGTAATGCTAAATTGATTAGCAGTGTGGAATCTTTATCCTTCTGTATCAAACTTCATAAAACTGGTTACTTGATCAAAAAACGTATCTCCATTTTGTTTTTATATTTTATTAGCATAGGTAGATCCATGTTAATGGAGTTAGAAGATTGGAATTAGAGACAAAAGACATGAGTTGTAATCCTTGCCCTGTCTAGCTGTGTGGTCATGGACATCTTCATCAACATCTCTGAACCTCAGTTTCATCATCTGTAGAAAGAAAAGGTTTGAATAGATAAACATCAACGTAATTTAGATTGTGACATTCTGTTTATTATTAAAAGTCGCTTCTACACGGGGCGGAGCCAAGATGGCGGAGTAGAAACAGCTCATCCAAGCCACTCTGCCCCCAGATTCCCCCCAAACTATGTAAAAGGGGACTCTGAACAACTTCTGGAGCCCCAGCACCCATAGAATGACACAGAGAAGCTATCCTCCCGATGAGGACAGCCTAGCAGCCCTGTGGGAAGGACCAGCCCAGCACTCTGGGAGCCAGCAGCTCACAGCGCACAGAGTGCGGGGAGTGGAGCCGAGTGGAGCCCAGGTCCCCTTGAGCTGAGGTTTTAGCCCCAGGTCAACAGGGCCAGCAGCAGGCTGGAGAGACCCCAGGACACCAGCAGCTGTGGTGACTCCAGAATTATCAACATAGACATGCCTAGGACAAAGTAAGAGGTTAGTGTCCTATGGACTTTGGGACCTGTATTTGGGGAATGCGTCAGCTTCCTCCCCTGGGGGCTAGAAGCGACTGAGGAGACACGCCATTTTGTAATTTTCAGAGGCAGCTCCAGCTCTTGGCCTGCGAACTGTAGGGAGATCCAGCGATCAGTCTTGGGGGGTAATCGCTCTTACTTTAACCTCCCTGGATCTGGATTGTGATCTAGGGTGGAAGTCGTGGGTGGGTTTACAGCTTGCCAGAAATGGAAGTTGCCCCCCACACATTCGGGACGAAAATTCCTCTATCTGGCCTTAAAGCCATAGTGTGGCAACAAGCCCAAAAGTCAAGTAATTAAGTGGCAACATGCCAAGGCAAAAGAAACAGAAAAATGCAACCCTAGACTCCTATTTTGGGGGCATAGAGGGGGAAAAGGACTGTGAGGACAGAAGTCCTGCTCCAAAAGCCCCAGGGGAAAACATGAGCAGGTTGCAGGCCATAGAGGACCTTAAGAAGGACTTTAAAAATCAAATAAGAGAAGTGGAGGAAAAATTGGGAAGAGAAATGAGAAGGATGCAGGAAAAGTATGAAATTAGGGTAAACAGCCTGACTCAGGAAAACAACACCTTAAAAAATGAACTAACTCAAATGGCAAAGGAGGCCCAAAAGGGCAACGAGGAGAAGAAAGCCTTAAAAATTCGAATTTGCCGGATGGAAAAAGAATCTCAAAAGTTCACTGAGGAGATTCATTCCTTCAGAGTTAGACTGGAGCAAATGGAAGCTAGTGACTTTATGAGAAATCAAGATGCTGTTAAGCAGATCCAAACAATAGAAAGATTAGAAGGTAATGTGAAATATCTCATGGGAAAAAAAAAAACTGACCTGGAAAATAGATCCAGGAGAGACAATTTAAAAATTATTGGACTACCTGAAAGCCATGATCAAAGAAAGAACCTAGAATTCACCCTTCAAGAAATTCTCAAGGAAAACTGCCCTGATGTTTTAGATCCAGGGGGCAAAATAGAGGTTGAAAGAATCCACTGATCACCTCCTGAAAAAGATCCCCAAAAGAAAACTCCCAGGAATATTATAGCCAGGTTCCAGAATCCCCAGATCAAGGAGAAAATACTACAAGCAGCCAGGAAGAAACAATTTCAATATTGTGGAAACACAATCAGAATAGCCCAGGACCTGGCAGCTTCTACAGTGAGGAATCAAAGGGCATGGGATATGATATTCCAGTGGGCAAAAGAACTGGGAATGAACCCAAGGGTCACCTACCCAGCAAAACTGAGTATTTTGTTTCAGGGGAAAATATGGTCATTCAGTGGAATAGAGGACTTTCAAGCATTCTTGAGGAAAAAACCAGAGTTGAATAGAAAATTTGACATCCAGACACAAGAAGCAAGAGATGCCTGAGAAGGTAATCAGGGAAAAGAAATCAAAAGGAACTTATCAAAGTTGAACTATTTACATTCCTATATGGAAAAGCAATAACTATGACTGATGATATCTTTCTCACTATGAAAATAATGGAAGAAGGGTGTGTGGTCATATGAATACATATGTGAATGTGTGTGTATATGGTTACAGTTATATATGGATAGAGGGCATAGGTTGAATTTGTTGGGAAGGGAGAATACTCAAGGGATGAAATTATGAGGTGAGAGAGGAAAGTGGCAAGAGGAGATGGGGAGAGACAGGGTAGGGTAAACTATCTCATGTAGAAGAAGCAAAGGGAAGTGGTTGCAAGGGAGGGAGAGAATAGGAAGGCAAAAAAGGCAAAACCACATTCTCATTGAATTTGGTTCAGGGAGAGAATGACATACATACTAAATGGGATATCTCAACCTGCAGCAGAATAGGGGGAAGGGGGATGAGAGGAGGGATGATGGATGGGAGGGCATCCTTGGGGGAGGGGAGGTTGGAAGTACCCACTATAGAAGAGGGACAGGATCATGTAGGGAATGGACCAGGTGGGGGGTGGGATGAGTGGGAGGGAATTATAAGCAGCCTTGTACAATATATCTACTATGATAATGTTTTGCATAGCTAGACATGTACAACATATACTGAATTACTTATCTCCCCAGAGGGAATGGGTGACAAGGGAGGAAGGAAATGGATCTGAAATTCGAGGTCTTAACATGAAATGTTTCAAATATATATAAATACTATTATTAATACTCTTTTGCTTTTAATTGGGAGATAAGATGTGCAGGCATTGGGACACAAAGATTCACTTTCCTCTAATGGAAAAGTCGAAGGGGGTATGGGAGAAGGTATGGGAGAGAGCAGATTGGAGGAAGCGATATCTTGTGGGACTGCTATTCTGGGAGGCTGGGTAGGGGAATAACGGGGGGAAAATGATTGTAACTCAAAATCTGGCGGAAATGAATGATATAAAACAGAAGTTAATAAAGCATTTGTTTAAAAATATGTCTCTTCTACCTCTAGCATTCTATGTTATAGATTGTAGCATTCTATATTACAAAGTGTATTTTTTCTTTAATATACCATCATTCTAAATCGTCGTACATTTCTATATTTGCAATATACAAGGTCTTGTATGGATTGCTTTATTAACCTCTGTGGAGAATTTTGTTTTGTATATTGTGAATGGTATATAGGTTAAATTTCTTAATAAGGAATAGCCATTTTGATAACTTTCAAGAAAAGATTTCAGAGTTGGCATTCAACTGCATTAAATAAATTTATCATTGAAACCATATATAATCCAGAAGGGACATCCTTTTAAGGGCATACTATTGACTACAGCTTTCTAATCAAACAGGAGTATTGGACATTTAAAAAAAAACTATGATTGATAAGCACATAATGAAACTACAGTATAATTAATCTTCCGCAACAAGCATCTTCCCCTAGACATAGATCTCTGAATAGTGTGGGAGTTGGTCTAATTTATCTTCTATTTGTCAGGATTTTGTTCAGGATGCTGATTAGAGCCAAATCTGTGCCTTCTCTGAGTTGCCAAAGTCTGGCAGGAGCAATGGATAATTTTTGTTTAAATAGCAAAGGGAAAATCAAAACCTGGAATATACCCATATTCATCTTCCTCCTTCTGACTCAATTAGTGCATTTGTTACATCTGTTAACTATTTTTAAAAGGAAAAGCCATAATAGGAAGAATAGCATTTTAGAAGAACAGAATTCGAGAATTGAAAGGTTCATTACTGGATATATAATTCAATTCCTAGACAAAAAGAAACCACTATTTGAATATACCCCAGTGCCTGTCCAACCTCTCTTGGTGCTGGGGAGACAAATATAAGCACATAGTAAGTGCTTAATAAATGCCTATTGGATTGAATTTCATTGAAGGACATTCTCATCAAAGGTAGCTAGGAGTCAAAATCTTCTCTAACAAATGAAAAATATTGTTCTAAGAGAATATTACAGACTACCTGTCCAGAAAGAAGAAATAGATAAGTACTTCAGTAAATAGTCCACAAGGCTGGCATCAAAGCATGCTATAATAGGGAGGGAGGACTAATGTTATATGTAAATATAGTGGAGTTTTCTCTCACACAAAAATAGAGCAGCTGATAATTTCTTGACTTGCTCTAGTGATAATTTATTCTCTTTGGAATTTTTTCATTCAAGTGAAATTGCATTTCTGTTCTTTCTCCCCGAATATGTTTAAAGGCTATCCCAGGAAATAAAATTCTAATCCTTTTTGTTTTTCTTAGCTTCCCTCATTAGTATCTCAACTCTAGAACATTTGATAATAGCCATATCATGTATTTATATTCATTCCATGTTACCATCCATTGCTTCCATTTTCGTTCATATTTAAAAAGGATATTTTTACATCTTTATATCTTTAAAAGAGTTCTCTTTACATCTACACTGATGCCTTTAGCAAAGACATTTTTCCTCATCAAAATTTTGGGGTATTTTTTGCATCTTGAGAATTTTCTACTTTTTAACAAATGCTTTATTAATTTCTGGTTTACATCATTTGTTTCTGCCAGATTTTGAGTTACAATTTTTCCCCATTTTTACCCTATCCACCACCCCAGAATAGCAGTCCAACAAAATATCCCCTCATCCAATCTGCTCTCTCCCTTATCTTCTCCCGTACCCCTTTCAACTTTACCATTAGGGCGAAGTGAGCCTCTGTGCCCCAATGCCTGAACATCTTATCTCCCAATTACATGTAAAATAGTATTAATAATAGTATATATTTGAAACATTCAATTTTAAAACCTCGAATTTCAGATCCCTTCCCTTCTTCCCTTGTCACCCATTCCCTCTCGGAAGATAAGCAATATAGTATGTGTTGTATGTGTATAGCTATGAAAAACATTACCATGGTAGATATATTGTAAAAGGATGATAATAATTCCCTCCCACCCATCCCACTCCCCACCTGGTCCATTCCTTACTTTGATCCTGTCCCTCTTCAATAGTGGGTACTTCCAACCTCCCCTCCCCCCAGAATGCCCTCCCCTATCATTCCCCCTCTCATCCCCCTTCCCCCTACTGTCCAGCAGGGTGAGATATCCTATTTAGTATGTATGTCATTCTCTCCCTGATCCAGATTCAGTGAGAATATGGTTTTGCCTTTTTGTCTTCCTGTTCTTCCCCTCCCCTGCAGCCACTTCCCCTTGCCTCTTCTACATGAGATAGTTTACCCTACCCTGTCTCTCCCCATCTCCTCTTGCCACTTTCCTTTCTCACCTCATAACTTCACCCCTTAAGTATCATCCCTTCCCAACAAATTCAACCTGTGCCCTCTATCCATGTATACCTGTAAACATATATACACACATTCACATATGTATTCATATGACCATATACCCTTCTTCCATTATTTTCATACTGAGAATGGTTTCATCAGTCACAGTTATTGCTTTTCCATGTAGGAATGTAAAGAAGTCAACTTTGATAATTTCCTTTTGATTTCTTTTCCCTGATTACCTTCTCAGGCATCTCTTGCTTCTGGTGTCTGGATGTCAAATTTTCTATTCAACTCTGGTTTTTTCCTCAAGAATGCTTAAAAGTCCTCTATTCCACAGAATGACCATATTTTCCCCTGAAACAAAATACTCAGTTTTGCTGGGTAGGTGACCCTTGGCTTCAATACCAGCTCTTTTGCCCTCTGGAATATCATATTCCATGCCCTTTGATTCCTCAGTGTAGAAGCTGCCAGGTCCTGTGCTATTCTGATTGTGTTTCCACAATATTAAAATTGTTTCTTCCTGGCTGCTTGGATTATTTTCTTGAAGGGTGATTTCTAGGTTCTTTCTTTGATGATGGCTTTCAGGTAGTCCAATAATTTTTAAATTATCTCTCCTGGATCTATTTTCCAGGTCAGTGGTTTCTCCCATGAGATATTTCACATTGCCTTCTATACTTTCATTTGTTTGGATCTGCTTAACAGCATCTTGATTTCTCATAAAGTCACTAGCTTCCATTTGCTCTAGTCTAACTCTGAAGGAATGAATCTCCTCAGTGAGCTTTTGAGATTCTTTCTCCATCTGGCAAAGTCAGTTTTTTAAGGCATTCTTCTCCTCATTGCCCTTTTGGGCCTCCTTTGCCATTTGAGTTAGTCTATTTTTTAGGGTGTTATTTTCCTCACTCAGGCTGTTGACTCTCATTTCATACTTTTCCTGCATCCTTCTCATTTCTCTTCCCAATTTTTCCTCCACTTCTCTTATCTGCTTCTTAAGGTCCTTTATGGCCTATAACTGGCACATATTTTCCTTTGGGGCTCTTGGAGCAGGATTTCTGACCTCTCAGTCCTCCTCCTGTTCCCTGCTTCGATCCTCTTTGCCCCCAAAACAGGAGTCTAATGTTGCATTTTTTCTATTTATTTTGTTTTCTTTGCCTAGGCATGTTGCCACTTAATTACTTGACTTTTGGGCTTGTTGCCACAGTAGGACTCTGCCACCAGACAGGGAAGCTTCCATCCCAAACATTGGGGTCTTCACAACTTCCGCTTCTGGCAAGTTGGATGCCCACCCCAGACCTCCCCCCAGATTGCAATACATGTCCAAGCAGGTTAAAGCAAGAGCAATTAACCTCCAAGACTTATCTCTGGATCTCCCTACAGTTCGAAGGCCAGGAGCGGATGCTGCCACTGAAGCTGCAAAATGGCAAGTGTCTCCTCAGTGGTTTCTAGCCCCCAGGGGAGGATGCTGATGCATTCCCCAAATATTGGCCCCAAAGTCCATAGGGCACTAACTTCTTACTTTGTCCTAGACATGTCTGTGTTAATAATTCTGGAATCACCACAGCTGCTGGTGTTCTGGTGTCCCTCCAGCCAGCTGCTGGCCCGACCACCCTAATGCTAAAACCACCGCTCACATGGACCTGGGCTCGCCTCTCTGAGTGCTGAGCTGTTGGCTTCCAGAGTGTGGCCCTCCCTGCAGGGCTGCTGGGCTGTCCTCAGTGGGAGGTTAGTTTCTCTGTGTTGTTCTGTGGGTGCTGGGGTTCCAGAAGTTGTTCAGAGTCCCCTTTTACATAGTTTGGAAGTGTTGTGGGGCAGAGCACCTTGGAAGTGCTGTTTCTACTCCACCATCTTAGCTCCGCCCAATTTTCTACCTTTTATGGGTTGAATTTTCAAGTCAGATTTTAGACCATGAGATCCTATTACAATTATGAATGCTTTTACATCTACTTTCGCCGAAACAAAGCATTTGTTGTCCTATATTCAACTCTCCTCTCCTTCCCTAGTATAGTTTATAGAGAGAACAATCATTTTCCAGTCTATCCACCTAGTCTTGCCAATTGGTCAGATTCAGATCTAGGATATATCTTCTTTGGTGGTTCCTCCAACTTTCAAATAAAACTATCATTGAGGCAAATCAAGAAATTCTTAGCTTTTCCATTTTTTTTTTTTCAGAGAGCTCTAGCTACTGAAGTCTGCCATTACTACTACCACATGTCTTTGTTCTGGGCTTGTGATATATTTCTCAGACTTCTTAGTTGTTCTTCTTTCTAATTAGGAGATCTGAAATATACTCCAATAACAACATTTCTTCTATATCTCTTTTCAGTATTATTTGGCCAAATGTTCTCTACCATCCATTCTTCTGGTTCCTGGATGTCACCACATAATTCTACTTTTTAAATATGTTATTCTCCCCTGTCACCCCTTTTACCCATGCCATTTATTTTGAATGTGATATAATCCTCCAGATGATGAGGTTGAGACATTCATTGCCAGAGCTAGCTCAACATTTGGGAAGCTCTGAAAGACTGTGTATGAGAGCAAAGATATTATGGGTATTAGGCTACAAAGCCAACTGAAGGTTTTTGTTATGAAAATAAAAATTTTAATAACCTTGGTCTCAACAAATGAACAAAATGTAAAATTTTAACCACATTTTAACTCTTCAAGTCTTAAAATGAACTAATTTAACTACTTGTGAAAACATTTCAGGACCAAAAACAACAGAGGAAAGATTTTTTTATTCTCTCTTTCATCTCCCTTATAAAAACTCAAGTCAACATGACAGGTTGTTGTATTTTTTTATGTCTGTACACTAAGTACAAGAGAAAATGGTACAGGATGAAACTAATAAGTGTAAAGCCATGCATGAGCAGCTTTCCAGAGATTGGCTACTGTGAACAGCTTTTAAAATTCTTATTACACAGTATAGTGAACACTTTATTCCATAACAAATCAGAGCAAAACATTCACAGAAAACCAATGTACAACATTCACAATATTACAACTTATCACAGAAAATCACAATATAGTGTTCACAACAGCTTATCATTAAAATGGCCACATAGTTTTCACCAAAGGGATCACAATATTTAGAACAAAGAACAATCATCTCAAAGTACAATAATCAAAGTCTTCGACTCATGTGGCACACCAAATTAACTCAATCAGTCACTTACTCAGCAATTGATTACTAAGTGTCATTAATAACTAAGTACAATCCTTAGAAAATACACAAACCCTCCACCCCTAGGTCACTAGTAAACTACAATTTCATCATTACTCAGTAACGATGGAGTGGTCTTTTCATCTTGACTTGGGGCAAGTTCTCAGATTCCCTGGATGCCCTTCCATGGTCCCAGATTCTACCTGGATTCACTAGAGTGTCACCTGGGTTCAATGGCAGACAGCCCCCAGTTCCTTGTCCAGTTCTTTGGGTAGGTTCTGCTCCACACTGAAGTTCACAGTCCATCTCAAATCCTTCACAATTTCTGCTTCTGGGAATTCAAGGCTCAACCAAGCCACAAAAAAAAAAAAAATCCCTGGGGGAAGGGGGCTCCTGGGCTTCTAGCTTCCTGGGCTCCTGGCTCCTAGGCTCCTCTTCAGAAGAAGCTCCACAACCCCAAATTCTCACAGTTCTCAGGAAATTCTGGCTCACTTCTCGATTCTCTCTTCTGTAGCTGCTCTTCTTCCAGATGCTGGTCCCAAGAAATTCTGACTGTGCCTCTCTGGGGCTTTTCTTATAAACACAGCACTAGCTACTTCCTGTTTCAGCCCATCCCTTCCTGTTATGTCAGGAACAGGGTTTCATACCTTCTGTTTCTTTCACAGAGGTTTGTTTAGTTACTAAGTGCTAAGTACAGACTTGCTTGCCAATACAAAAGGGGTCTTCAAATTACCATTACAATCAGTAACTTTGTTATAAATAAAGAAAATCATATTAGTCTTCAATAGCCCCAGAGTGAACTGCATCTTTGTAACTTCCTCCTTCTCCTCTTTTATCATCTTTACTTTCTAGATATAACTTAATGAGATCATCTATTGGCAGAATGGTAAGAGATATTAGGGGTATTAGGCTGCATACCAAACTGAAGGTATATGGACCCATTTTGCTGACCTTCTTTGTTGAATGTCTGTGAAACTTGTACAGTCTACCAGTACAATGCTTGAAAACTGAGCTGCTTCCATTTGAACCTCGTTAAGAAGATTCTGAAGATAACTTGGAAAGACAAGGTACTGGAGACTGAGATATTTTCTGAAGCTGAACTGCCAAGCATTCAAACTCTACTGCAGAGAGTGCAACTTGTTGGGTTTGCCCTGTTGTTTGAATGCCAGATGTAAATTTGCCTAAATTACTTTTGTGGATAACTCATACAAGGCAGGTTCTCACATGGTGGTCAATAGAAGTGATGCAAAGATGCTCTCAAGATCTCTTTGAAGAACTTTAGTATCAATTATGAGATATATGAGACATTGGCAAAGGCTCACCTAGCATGCCATGCCTGTGTTGAAAAAGATGCTGTGCTCTATGAGCAAAGCAGAATTGCCCTAGGTCAAAAGAAATGGCAGATCCATATATTTAGAAGCAACTGTTTTTTAAATGGTTAAAAGTCTATTTTCCTTAACCTGTGGTAGAGCCTTCTGAGTTGGTACTTCACTGATCATCCACAGCTAGACATACTGCACATTAATCCCAACGTCAAGATGCCACTTTGAACATGAAGGACAAACAACAATTCTCCAGAAACATATTCTAGCCATGGTTCTTAACCTAGCAAATCTCAGTGATACATACTCAGTCAAATTTCCTCCCTTGAATTAGGACTGCAAGTTCATCTTTCTCATTGCCTAATCTTCATGAATTTGTATACATATATTTAAGGCTATAAACTCTACTATTGGTCCCATCTTTGGACTTTGTCTCCTGTGAATTTCTGGATGTCTCATCTGTGTTCTTATTGTCTATTACATTGGTGTATGTATATAGGAATTTTTTCTGTTCTCCTTTTTCATTCAAATTTATGATTAGATTTCCAAAACATCTAGCAAACAATACTTGCCTGAAAATCTACTATTCCTTATAATTTTAAATTTTATTTCAGAATCTAAATCCCATTCTTAAACATCTTCCCCAAACCTCTTTTTCTTTTCTACATCTTATGCAGAAGAGATTAAGACATCACCTTTGCTCCAAATAGACTTTGAAATCTTTGACAAGATTTTCTTTATGACAGTATTATTTGTGTCCAGGTGACTTATCTTAAAAGGTCAATCATCAAACAATTTGATAAGTTTTGGGAGATTCTCTTTCATTCTTAGATACCTATCCTGGGAAGACAACAGATTTCTGTTTTTCTTGTTAAGTAAGCTATCTTTATAACCCTCCACCCCCTCCTCCCTGCCTTAGTTGCCTATTCCCACTATTCTTTATTTTCTTCTTTTCATTATTTTTGGGTGATATCACACCTGGCAGCTGAAATAGATCTACTTTGTCAGTATTTCAAAGGAAAACAGTTGCTTCCTTTTTATGTTATTCAACTACTACTCTTAAGAAAGAACATCACATTTTCATTTTTAGTGATCCTTCTTCCTTCCTTTCTATTCCTTGATAGTCTATACCCTTCAATGGCCTGAAATGCACCTGGATTTACCCCTGCCTTTTCTATTTTCTTTTCAAATCGAAGCCTTTTTTGAGCTTTTCATGGAATATTTCATTATGCTGAAGTACACAGATACATTTCTGATTGTCTTCTCTTCTATAAGAGAGAAGGGTCTATTTAGGAAAAGGTATCTAGCCCAATACCCTCATTTTAGAGATGAGAAAACTGAAGAAAGGTTAAGAGACTTCACAAAAGTCACACAGGTAGAAGTGTCAGAGACAAGATTTGAATCTCTGATTCCAAAGCCATTGCTTCTAACACTGCATCATACTGACTGCCTCTTTTCAATTTGAATAAGGATACATTATTTGACCACAGCAGAAATACAAATATTGCATACTCAATGCAAGTGACTGCAAGATTTACCTCACTAACTGGCAGTGAAATAATTAATTCTTGTCTATTCAAGTGTTTGTGGGTGATAGTAACTCAACTCATTAGCATATTATTAGCATATTTTACAAATGTTTATCACATTTTAGGAATTTTTTTGCTACACTCATTTTCCATTCTCTTAGTAACCCTTTCTTTTGAACATTTCTTAACTTACATTTTATTTCTTATATTGTATCACCAGTTACCTCCTTTGAATTAATTTTTTTTTTGTTCAGGAGTGATGAAAATTAATTTCAGTATTGGCAAAACCAAAAAGTGCTTAACCTATTTCTCTGGATGATTCCATATCGAGTTGTTTTTGATACTACTTTAGGAATAGCACATTTTATTAAGGAGAACAATTGAGATGATACAAGGATAAAGCAATAGACATTTTCCCTGTGGACATCAGATACTCTTAACATTTTCACCATTCTTGAGCCTATTTTATGTGAGTGCAGTACATGACTGAGGAGTGAGTAAGGAAATTACTTAACAGTGTTGAGGTAGTTGATAAAATCTATGTAAATTATATGGTAGTTTGGGAATGGTTTGTTCAGTAATTACTAAATTGCTGAGTTGATTATTACTGCTGGAATTTGGGGGCATATTCTTTTTGCTGCCCAGTCTATATATTGTTTCCTTAAAGGTGTTTATAGTTGTTTGAGTGTTATAAGCTGTAAATACTTTGTATAAAGTACCTAAACACACAAGTGGCCCATATTTTAACATCATTTTTGATAATAAGTACATAACACCCTTTGTTAAGAAAGTGGGGATCAAGATTTCATGGCAAGAAGGTTGAAAAGTAGGCTCCTGAGGATGCCTTTAACCAAATGATATGGCTTCCAAGTGTTCTGTTGCATTACTAGCTAGATGTTGATTTAGTCCACCATTTTCATTCCATAGATCATGAGTGTTTTTTTGAAATCATTTCTGCCATGGTAATGTATGACACCTCCACTTTGGAGTATTACTAGATAACTCTACTTTCCTTTCTGAGTTCTTTTCCATGATAATGCTGCCACATACACAACGATATTTCATTCATTTTTTTTTTCTGTTGCATCTGAATTCTGTGACCTCATTTCAGGTTTCCTTGGGAAAAATACTGGAGTGATTTGTCATTTCCTTCTCCAGTTCATTTAACAGATGAGGAAACTAAGGTAAGTAGGATTAAATGACTTGCTCAGGGTCATATAGCAAGTAAGTGTCTGAGGCTAAATTTGAACACAAGATGCATCTTCCTAATTTCAGGTACAGTTCTCGATCCACTGTGCTAACTAGCTACCAAAATACTTTTATACTCTATCAAATATTGTGGGAGAATATGGTCATTCATAATGATTATAGCACATACTAGACTTTTTATAATTACTGATTGGTAATTGATTAGTTGGATTTATGCTATCACACTCAAAGGAGGCCTTTAAAATTTGATCTATGTCTATCTCATTTTCAACATCATTCAAGACATTCACATTATCTTTGTTTTCCTTGTACTTGCTTTCCTTTATTTGTATTATTAGATAGAACTTTGAAGACTGGTATTAAGATTATCAATGGTATTAGTTCCTTCAATTTCTCTCTAGATTTAGATAACTTTTCAACTTCTACTCTTATTTCATCAAATATGGGTTTGGAATTGAGGTTATATTTTATGCTACTCTGGTGATTTATAATATTTTATAGTAGAACATGGACAAGGTGACTCAGCCAATAGAGTTCAGGGCCTCAAGTCAGGAAGACCTGAGTTCAAATCTTGCTTCTGATACTTACTAGCTATGTAATCCTGGAGAAGTCTTTTAATCCTGTTTGCCTCAGTTTCCTCCTTTGTAAAATGAGCTTGAGAAGGAAATGACAAACCACTCCAGTATCTTTGCCAAGAAAACCCCAAGTGGAGTCACAAAGAGCATGACACAAATGAAAAATAACTGAACAAAAACAATTGTATAACTTGGACCCAACAATAGCGTTTAAAAAAAAGCTGTAATATGTCTTTGCATATACCTGGTAAGATCTGTTTCCAGTTTTGCTATGATGGACCACTGCCACATAATTAAAGCAGTCATATCTTCATTCCATTTCATACATAGACATGGTTTATACTTAAGTGGTCAGTACCATGGCAACTTAAACATCCAAAACAGGTTGGTTATTGGCTTTTCTTCTTTGTTCCAGTATTTAACTGTGTTTCCATTGTATCATTGTTATTATATCATCTTCTTTCTCCTCTTGTTTCTCTTCTTCCTTTCTCTCTTCTCCCTTTTTTCTTTCTTTTCTTCTCCTGGTGTTGCTAGTACTACTACCTCTACTACTACTATATTTTCCCTTTGCAAGTTAAAAGCCTATATCTGAAGGTCACGGAATAACAATATTAATTTGGAATAAAGAAAGATCTGTTGCAAAAATCCAGCTTTTCTTTAAATACATCATAAGGGGAAGAGCTGGCCCTTGTTTATTAAAGGTTTACTTAATGCTTGCTTAGCTTAATTAAATCTTATCACATTTATGTGCATGCCCTAATTAACAATTTGCAAAGTTTTTGTTGTTTGCTTATTAAACAAATGAAAAAATTTCAAGGTACAAAGGGATGCTGAAAACCCTGTGACTGCCTAATGAATCTACATCTAATCCCTCTGGAGTAGGATTTACATTAAACTTCTATGGAAAGTAAATAATTATTGTGTTGGTGACTCTAGAAAATGGCAGGCCTTTCAGTGAAATAGCCACAGACAGGTCAAAGTAATGAAAGGAGGAAAAAAAAATATATGAAGGTAGTCCCAGTGGGGCACACACACACACAAATATCTTTTGAATGTGATTAGCCTGAATTGTGTGTCTATTATGCAGGAGGATAATGTCAAAATAGAGCAAACAAATTATCTCATCTCCCAAATTCCTACTTGTAAGACCCTGCACAAGTTATTTAAATTTTTGAGTTTCATTTTCCTTATATGTGAAATGGGAAACACAATGCTTATATTATTTTCTTCATAAAGTGATTTTTGGAAAAAAAAACTATATATAATATAAATTTCTAAAATTATTTTTCTTCTGTAAACTATTCAGTATTCCAGCTATTGTGAACTTTAATCCACTGCTTTAAAACTTCAAAGTGCCCTTCCCCTCATCCCCATTCCCTTGCCCATAGAGGATGAACTAGAATCATTAATCTGGCATTCTAGGCCTTTTATGATTATGTACTAACTTCTCTTTGAAGGCTTAGTTTATATACATCCTGTCACAAGAACAAAAGGGAGAGGGCACAATACTATTAGTGGACTGCAACATCAAAATAAGTCAATGGTGTGACATGGTGGATAAAAAGAACAGTGTTATCTCAGTCTGCTTTGTATAAACATAGGATCTAAAATGAGGGAGCTGACAGCCTCATTTTACTCTACACTTGTTAGACTACATTTGTAATATTGTATTCCATTCTCAATGCCATATTTTGATAAACTTGAGCATGTGTAGAATTGACTCAGTATCATTTCATACAAGAATTTCTAGGTTTTTCCTGAAACCATCTGTCCATCATTTCTTATAGCACAGAAATATTCCATTATTTCATATTTATAATCACTTGTTCAGCCATTCACAAACTGATTAGCAACCCCTGTTTTTGATTTTTTGCCAGCTGTTATAGGAACATAAATTTTTAAGAACTTCCCTTCAACTATTCTCATACTGAAAAAAGTTTCCTAAGTTACACTTATCATTTTTCCATGTAGGGATGTAGATAGTTCAACTTTGGTAAGTTCCTTATGATTTCTTTTCCCTGTTTACCTTTCTCATGCTCTTGGTTCTTGTATCTAAATGTCAAATTTATTATTATTTTTTTGTTCACCAAGAATGCTTGAAAGTCCTCTATTCCACTGAATGACCATATTTTCCCCTGAAACATGATACCCAGTTTTGCTGGGTAGGTGATTCTTGGTTTTAATTCCAGCCCCTTTGGCTTCTGGAATTTCATATTCCAAGCCCTGGCATCCCTTAGTATAGAAGCTGCCAGATCCTGTGTTATACTGATTGTGTTTCCACAAAATTCAAATTGTTTCTCCCTGGCTGCTTGTAATATTTTCTCCTTGATCTGGGAATTCCAGAATCTGGATATAATATTCCTAGGAATTTTCTTTGGGGGGATCCTTTTCAGGAGGTGATTGATGGATTCTTTCAACCTCTATTTTGCCCTCTGGTTCTAAATCATCAGGGCAATTTTCCTTGAGAATTTCTTGAAGGATGATTTCTAGGTTCTTTTTTTTTGATCATGGCTTTCAAGTAGTCCCATAATTTTTAAATTCTCTTTCCTGGATCTATTTTCCAGGTCAGTGATTTTTCCCAATGAGATGTTTTACATTGCCTTCTATTTTTTCATCTGTTTGGATCTGTTTAATAGTATCTTGATTTCTCATAAAGTCACTAGCTTCTATTTGCTCCAATCTTATTCTGAAGCAAAGATTCTCTTCAGTGAGCTTTTGAGATTCTTTATCCATCTGGCAAATTTGGCTGTTTGAGGCATTCTTCTTATTGCCTTTTTGAGCCTCTTTTGCCATTTGAGTTAGTCTATTTTTATGGTATTATTTTCTTCAGTCAGGTTGTTGCAACAGTAGGACTCTACTACCAGAGTTTTGTCCCAAATGTTTTCTCAGTTGCCAAAGGTATTAGTTGGGTCCCTTCTCTGAAGCCTCCACATGCTCTGGTGAGCTGGTCACATGCCCCAGGATCTCCACCCTAGACCTCTATCCAGATCCAAGCAGGTTAAAGCAAGAATTATTACACTCAGACTGGTGGCTTGGTCCCCCTACAATCTGCAGGCCAGGAGCTGAAGCTACCATTTGGAGGCGGCTGCATGGGGCCTCAGAGGCTTCTCCCTCCAGGGGATAAAGTCTGACTGTACTCCCAAACTACTGCATCCCAAAGTCTACACTGCACTTACCTCTCCATTTGTCCTTAGCATCTATGGGTTGATAATTCTAGAAACACCACAGCTGCTGGTGATCTGAAGTACCTCCAGCCAGCTGCTGGTCAGACCTGCCCTGAGGCTAAAACTTGTTGCTTGAGCAAAGCTGGGGTCAGCTCCCAGTGTACTGCTGGCTGCTCCCTGCTGTCCTGCTGGGCTGTCCTCAGTGGGAGGTTAGCTTCTCTCTGTCATTTTGTGCATTCTGTAGCTCCAAAGTTTGTTCAGAGTCACCTTTTATGTGAACTGGAGGAAGTGGGAGTTGGAGCTGCATGGAAGTCTTGTTTCTACTCCACCACACTAGTTTTGTTTGGAATACTTCATTTATTTGTTTGTTTGTTTATGCTTTTTGGAGGGGGGTAAGGCAGGAAAATTGGGGTTAAGTGATTTGCCCAAGGTCACACAGCTCATAAATGTTAAGTGTATGATGCTGGAATTGAACGCAGGTCCTCCTGATCCCAGGGTGGGTGTTTTATTCACTCTGCCACTTAACCACCTCTATTGTTTGGGATACTTAAGAAAATCCATCATAATAATCCCGTGAAAGAGCTAATATGTGTATTTGATACTTTCTCTATGTCAGTTTTAAGAATTCTCATTGTACTTAAAAATAATCTTATATTACATAGATTTAGAGATCAAAGAGACCTTAGAGACTACCTAGTCTCATTCTACAGATAAGGAAATTAAGGCCCAGAGAGACTGACTTCCCTAAGGTCAAATAGGTAGTACTAGACAAAGGCAGGATTGGAACTGAGGTCTTTTGACTCTAAAGTCAATACTAATCTTTCTGTACCAGATTATCTCATTTCATTTTTAATTTATCTTCTAATTATTTCTTTATATGTCTAATCTTATATTCTCAGGATACTTCCAACTGTATCTAATATTCTATATTTTAAAGTCCCTAATAAATTATAAATATAATTATAAAGTTGAAATATTATAAATATAATTATGAATATAATTATAAAGTGAAAGTTATGTTCCTAATTTAATTTAGTTCTTCTCGCTCAGAGGCCAACATAGAGCTTGGTATGTGGCATGTGCCTTACAAGTCATTTTCAAATCAGTCAGTCAACAAGCATCTATCTTGGGCATTGAAAATATATACAAACAGGATAGTCCCTGCCCTTAAGAAACTTACATTCTAGTGGAGGAAGTAAATGCACAAAAAGGAAGCTAAAAAGCGGGTGGTTATAATCTGATGTGTGACATAGTATAGAAAATCCATAGTACAAAGTGGAAAGTAATAGACATGACTGGTCTGGTCACCCTCCTCTAATGGAAGTTCTGGAAGGAAGACTCAATCAGAGAGAGAGACCAAATGGGGTGGAAGATACTTCCAGGAGGTGAGTCCAGGTTGGTAATGAGCTTCCAGGATGAAGAGGTTTCTGAGGCATAATGGAAAAAATCCAATGTATAGCCTGGAAAGGAACTAATATTTTTGCTTGGTCATAAATTAATTTAAAGAAATACCATCTAGAAGCAGTACAGTATATTAAGAAAGGTTATAGACTTATTTAGAAGTATTGTATTGAATGAACAAATGGAAATTAGTGTGACCTTTGGCACAATTGGGTTGTTTCCACTTTTATAAAATGAGGAATCAGGTTTAAATGAAATCTTAAGCCCCTCTTAGCTCTTATATCTATGTCACATGTTCTAATGTACTTTTGAATGTTAACATTTCATCTTCTCAGGTCTTTATTGGTTTTAGCAGATTATGTCCTATGTTCTAATCGGCTCTGTCCTAAGGTACCTTCCATCTCTGATATTTTATCTACTAAAGATCTCTATTCTACAGCCTTTTCTAACATTGACATTTTATTGAATTCATCATTTACTATTCATCCTATGTTTGTGACCTATGTAAAGGAGAATAAGGAGGACACATTTGTGCATAATCAAAGCATCTCTTGATTTGCTCAGCACTGTTAGAGAGCCATTTTGAAAAAAGAATGCCTCAGAAATTGACTATAAATTATAATCCCAGAATTCAGTTTGTTCATTCAGAAATGCAAAATTTGAATCAGAATCAAAGCTGTGTAATTCTTAAACCATATATTTCTCATTTGACTTTCTACATGGTATTCGATTGCAAGTCCCAAGTGACTGCATATGGTGGAATATTGGGGTAGTCTGGAGAATAGGCAAGAATAAAAGGGTGGAGGGGCAAGGGAAAATGCAATTTTATGAAAGTTTTCCCTTTCAAAATTAAATTATTCAATGGATAAGTCACTATTTATTGAATACCTATACTGCACTGGGTTTATGAAATTATGAAATCTGATTTAGATTGCTGGTTCTACCACTTAATAACTATGTTACCCTAATGAAATCACTTAATCTCTTTTTATTTTAATGTATCATATGCATATTGGGGATAATATCACTTGTGCTACCTATCCCCATTGTAAAGGTCAAGTGAAATAATGTAGCAAAGAGCTTTATATCCATAAGGTACTATATAATGTATTTTTATGATGTGTCTTTATTAAATTAAAAAATCCATCTTAACTTCTTTGAAGAATACAACAAAATTTAAGATGTAATCCTTATCCTCAATCATCTTAAAATATAGCTGAGGAAATGTGTCATAAAGATACAGAAACTTAGCAACAAAAATATTTAAATACCAAATTCAGGAAGCCCATATAATCTATCTTAGTGAGTGATCATGAGAAAACTTTGAAATTTTAAAGCATGTTTGCTGGACTTAATATTATCCACATTATAATTAGCATAGCTTGAAAAGATATTGGGAATATGCTGAGTCAGAGGGAAGGACCTCTTTCTGCCTACCTCAACTATTTGATTCTCACTGGATTAACCTCTAGTTTCTACTTTAATACTGTGCTTTGACCATGTTCAGTGTCAAATGCTTGATATAAATCTTTGTTGGATGGATATATGTTTATTAACTGACTGTTCTTCACAGATGCTAAGCTCTACAATTATCTTCTCAATAGCTGATGTCCTACTTTTTCCCATTCCTTTTTCTCATGGAGTCTAGAATTAGGTTTTCACCATCAAAGGTACATAAAAATGAAAATGAAGAAACACTCCCCTCCTTTTTTCTACAATTTAAGTGTCACTTTTACCATCTAATTGGATTCAAGAAATGGGCAAAAATAACAGAAAAGGCAGAGCCAAGATGGTTGAGTAAACACAGAGGCTTGCCTGAGTTCTCCCCCAAATTCTTCTGAGCACGTTTAAATAATGCCCTGAAACAAATTCTGGAGTGTGCCAATCCACTAAAGGAGGGTGAAATAATTTTCCAGCCCAAGACAACTTACAAGGTGAACAGGAAAGGTCTGTTGCACCATATGAGAGTGGAGTACAATGCAAGTCATTCCAGCACATACTGGGCCCCAGAAAACCAGGAGCAGGCCTTGGGAGCCATTGAATGAGAAGCAGCTGTGACTGCTTCTAGAACTCTCAGCCCAAAGATGATAAGGGGGTCAAACAACTGGTCAGAAGAAGATTACAGGGGTCTATTTCTTGGCACTAGGGGCAGGACTCTGTTGCTTTTCCCATACTTGGATCCAAATCACATTCTTGTGTGGCAGTCTAAGGGTGAAGAAGAGCACTAGCATACAAGAACTTGCAGCCACAGTAGATCAGGTATGTTGTCACAGTTATAAGACAGAAAAAAGTGCTTTCAGATGCTCAAAGAACAGAGCATAGGCCAGGAGAATAGTAAACACACCTCTCCTTAGATTATGCCACCTTGGAAAAATTGAAAATTTATAGATCCCTAGAAGTGTCTCTGAAAATAGTTGTGTAAAACCCCGGAGACTTGGGACAGTTCTACTTCTGCCATGGAAGCAAAGCCCCATGTTAGCAAAGAGTTAAAAGTCAAGAAATAGGCTGGAAAAGTGAGTAAACAAAGGAAAAATATGACTACAGAAAGTTACTATAGTGACAAGGAAGATCAAACACACACTCAGAAGAAGACAAAATCAAAGCTCCTACATCTAAAGTCTGAAAGAAAAATATGAATTACTCTCGGGCCATGGAAGAACTCAAAAAAGATTATAAAAATCAAGTAAGAGAGTTAGAGGAAAAATCAGTAAGAGAAATGATAGTGATGCAAGAAAATAATGAAAAACTAGTTAATATTTTGGTAAAGGAGACACAAAACAATACTGAAGAAAAAAAATATCTTAAGAAGCAAAATAGGCCAAATGGAAAAAGAGGCTCAAACATTCACTGAAGAAAAGAAGTTCTTAAAAAGTAAAATTGACCATATGGAAAATGAGGCACATATTCTCACTCAAGAAAATAATTCTTTAAGTGGGGGGCAGGATAGGATGGAGTGAGATATTGTTTTTTGCAATATAATTACTATGGAAATATTTTGCATAACTACACATGTACAACCTATGTTGAATTGCCTGTCTTCCCAGTAGGGGTGGGTGAGGACGAAAGAAGGGATAGACTCTGGAACTAAAAGTATTGAAAACAAATGTTTTAAAAAATTGTCTTTTTTACATGCAACTGGGAAATAAGATATACAGGCACTGGGGTATAGGAATTCATCTTTCCCTACTATAAAATTAGGTGGGGACATGGGGGAAGATATAAGAGAGAACATATTGGGGGAAGGGATATTCAGTAGGCTTGCTATTTTGGGGTAGGGTAGGGGAAATACCAGGAGAAAAAAATGTAACTCAAAATCTTGTGGAAATGAATGCTGAAAACTAAAAATAAATAAATAAATTGAATAAATAATTCTTTAAAAATTCAAATTGGGCAAGTGGAAACTCATGACGCTATGAGGCATCAAGAAACACTACAATAAAACTAAAAGAATAAAAAAATAGAAGACAATGTAAAATCTTTCATTGAAAAAAGAAAACAAATGACCTAGAAAACAGATCCAGGTGAGATAATTAAAAAATTATTGGACTTCCTGAAGGCTTTGATTAAAAGAGGAGCCTAGGCATCATCTTTCAAGAAATTTTCAATGAAAACTGCCCCAATCTTTTCAAATTAGAGCATAAAATAGAAATTGAAAGAAGGTACCAATCACCTCATGAAAGAGATCCCACAATAGAACCCCCCAGGTATATTATAGTCAAGTTCCAGAGCTCCCAGGTCAAGGAGAAAACATTGCAAGCAGCCACAAAAAAGATCAGGTTTCATGGAGATAGGATAACAGAAAATTTGGCAGCTGCTACATCAATGGATTGAAGGGCCTGAGATATGGTATTCCAGAGGGCAAAGGAGCTAGTATTACAACCAAGAATCATATACCCCACAAAACCAAGTATAATCCTTCAAGTGAAAAATAAATACTAAGTGAAATAGAGGACTTTCAAGCATTCCTGATGAAAAGACCAGAGTTGGACAGAAAATTAACTTCCAAGTACAAGACTCAAGAGAAACATAAGAAGCTATATAGGAAAGCAAAAATCATAAGTGATTTAATAAAGTTAAATTGTATACATTCCTACATGGGAAGATGATATTTATAACTCATAAGAACTTTCTCATTATTAGTGCTGTTAGAAATAGTATATGTAGACAGAGGGCACAGATGTGAGTTAAATGTATAGAACAATACCTAAAAAAATATGGAGTGAGAAAGAGGAATACATTGGGAGAAAGGGAAAGGAAGAGGTAGAATGGAGTAAATTATCTGACATAAAAGAAGCAAGAAAGAACTTTTATAGTGGATGGCCAGATAGGGGAGGAGTCAGGGAATGCTTGAACCTCTCATCAAAATTGGTTCAAAGAGTGAATAATGTACACACTCAATTGGGTATAGAAATCTATCTTATCCTATAGGAAAGTAGAAGTGGAAGGGAATATGTGAAGGGTGGGTGCTCATGGAAGGGAGGGTGAATTGTAGGAGGTATTAGCCAAAGCAAAACACTTTTGAGGAGAGATAGATTGAAAGGAGTGAGATAATAGAATAATCAAGAGAAACAGGATGGATGGAAATACAGTTAGCAATCATATCTGTAAAAAGGGTTTTTTGAGGTAAATTATTCTGATGAAGGCCTCATCTCTCAAATATATAGTGAACAGTTTAATGGTGATGTTTTACCAAATGGGGAATGTCTAGATTTGATGTGACAATTATTTCTAAATCAGCTAAATAAGCTATATATCTAAAAATGTAATCATATTTTCACTTAACTGATTTAGAAATAATTCTCACATCAAATCTAGACATTCCCCATTTGGTAAAACATCATCATTTTCACTATTCTTTTTACATTCTTCACAGTACTTTCTATCCCATATCTGTAATGTTAATGAAATCTGAAGATCTTCCATGCCCCTTTGTATTGGCAAGTAAGCAGGTACTTAGCACCTTGTTTCAAGTTAACAACTTGTTCAAGCTATTTAATTAACACAGAAGTAGTTAATGCCTTGGGAGGAAGTTGCTGATGTACAGGAAGGAGCAGAAGAGGGAGTAGCTATACCATATAGAAGGAGAGGCCCAGACAGAACTGAGAAGAGGACTCTTGTGGTGGCAGAGTCAAGAAGGTTAAAACTTGTGGTATCCCAGCACTCTGTTTGTCTGCTCTGTCTGTGTTGATGTTTGTTTGTAATACTTTATATGGAAGCCCTAGTACCTTACTGGAAGCCCTGAAGGAGGATTTTCTGGTTTTATGTTTATAGACGTCCTGACAGAAGGTTTTGGAGGTCCTGGGACTTTCTGATGATTTGTGCTGACCTCTTGACCTCGTTTGTGGGTCTGTGTTGATTTCTATATTGATGATTTGTGTTGATTTCTCACATGTTGGTGGGTCTGGGTTAATTTCACAGGCAGATAGTGAATTGATGATGGTGCCAGCAATATGCATGAATATTATTGTGGCTCTGTCAAGCTTTGTCTTCTCAGAAACAAGAACTCTGAAGGACTTGAGGTGGACTGGACACTGTGAACTTCCATGTGGAAAAGGAACTGGATGAAGAACTGGACAAGGAGATGGACAAGGAACTGGGAGCTGCCTGCCTTGGAAGTCACATGACAATTGGAGCTAGGACCATGGAAGAGGAACCATGGAAGCTGAGAGCCAGCATCCAGTCAAGCTGAAAGAAGACTTTACTTGCTTACTGTGTCCTGACTGAGAATATTGTGATTAACTGTGACCTAGGGGTAGAGAATGTTGACTTTTGTACTTTGTTACTGAATTAAGTATTTTGTGATTGACTAAATGAATGTACTTTGCTTAAAACTATGTAACCTTTTTGGTGAAAACTATGTGCCATTTTAGTGATAAGTTGTTAAGTTGTGACATAGTGAATGTGGTGTTTTCATTTTCTGTGCAAGTTGTAACATTGTGAATGATGTATTTTGATTTTCTATGAATGTTTTGCTCTGATTTGTTATTGAATAAACAGAGAGCTCACTATACTATGTAATCAGAACTTGAAAATTATTCTCAGCAGCAGTCCCCTATAAAGCTGCTCATACGTAGCTTTACATAATACTAAAAAATATACAAGCATCATGATATTGAATAGACTAAAAGATTTACCCTCATTTATTTTTTGACCTTGACCTATATTTCCCATTGTAATTTTTAAAAAACATCCCCTTTCCATGTATAAATAGACTTTTAAATGGAAGTTACTGAGTGTATTGGTTTGTATTGCCTTTAAGAAATCTTGTGAAATTCTTTAGGGACTTGTTCTACTTCTTCATCCTCTACAAGACCACCCTTAGGTTCTGTGTGGCCTCAATCAAAAATTATTTGGGGGACTCTATATGAACAATTTGATTAAAATTACCACAAAATTCATTGGCTTATATTAGGAACACTAAATTATCAATGAAGATTTAGATTAATGGGAAGAAAAGACATATTTGCATAATTGTTTATTGTTCAGTCAGTGCACATGGAGATTCTTTATAGTGTCCCAATACCATGTATTTCTGTTCAGGCCACATAACTATGTCTTTGTAGTCTTTATTGTTAAATGTGTCATTCTTGCCTAATTTTATATGTCACACATTGAGAAAAAACGTAACAGTGTTATTATTACTCAATGTCTATTTTGTAAGAAGATTGTTATTTGAAACACTGATAGCTATCTAAATTTAGATTACTATTGTCCACATGACCATTTGAATTACAATTTCACATAGAGTTTAAGATGGGTAATTGTTGTTGCTTGCCCTTCTTCCTTGAAGAAGAAGGAGGGCATCAGGAAGCTGATATTTTGACTTGCAACTGAATTGGATTTAAATCAGGGCAGAGCTGTGCAAAATTACCAGCCTCATTCTCTTTTCCAGAGTCATCTGGGTTCAGTGGCAAGGCATGGATCAAGAGGACTGGAAATGTCTCAGGATGCCTTTTTAAGCTAGCGTCTTTCCCAGGTCTCAGTTTGTTTGAGGTAACATTCATCAAGTGATTAAGGCTAGGTAAGAAGAGAGGCAAAAAAATTGGACTTTTTTTACCTGCAAAAAATCAGTCTGGGAGGGGAAGACCCTTAGGGTTTCTGGTCAACAGAAACAATTGCTATTTACACTCACGCCAAGCCAACAAACCCCAAACAATGACCAACAGAAGCTTGAGTTGCAACTCGTTAATGGTCAATCTGAGAGTCAGAGTGATTTGGGTTTAAGATCATTGATGGTTAAAGAGTGAATTTCCCACATACTGTTCTAGTTATATGCAACATTACTCAGTAGATATTCTAGGAAAACAGATAGCTTCCTTCATTTTTATCCAGTCAGCAGTCCATCAATATGTCAGAGCATTTTCAACACTAGTTGATAGCAGATACTCATACATTAAACAGCCTGCTATCACTTCTCAATAGTACACATTCCAAGAAAAGCTGAAAATGTTGCTCTTTTTCCAACAGGGTATGCCAAAGAATAAATAGTCAGTAAAACCCATACTGTAGATCATAACTCTCTTTTGGTGTTTAATATAAAAAAAGCTGATATTAATGTTAATGAAATAGATAATTTTAAAGATAGCTTTTATTGTATGTTACATTCAAATTGTTATTTAAAAATATTTGTTTCAATAGCAGTACAAATAATCCATTGTGGAATTTTGATACAATCTGAATGTTGAGACTGATACATAGGGTCTCTCTTTCAAGACCTCAGATATAATAATGTAAGAGGGGATATTATGGTTTCTTATTTTGCCTGCACAAAACTTAATCAAGAGCTGTCGTGAACTCACTTATTTTATTTCACTAAGATAATGGCCATCCTGGCCCTAGGGGGGACTAAAAAGGTGGAGTTATGACAAAGCACTCAGATCTGGATCTGAACTCAGGTCCTTCTGACTCCAGGGCCAGCACTCTACTCACTGCACCCCCTAGCTGCCCCAGATATAGTTTCCTTGATTGTACCTTTTTTTTTTTGAGGGCAATTGGGGTTAAGTAACTTGCCCAAGGTCACACGGACTTTTTTTTTACATTATACATTATGACACTTAAAAATACATACAGAAAAGTAGAAAACTAAATTATGTTGGACTATACACAACTGAGCAACCTGCAATACAATTTTAACTGTGAATGTGAATGGGATAAACTTTCCCACAAAATGGAAGTGAACAGCAAAGTGGATCAAAAATTGAGAATCCTATAACTTGTTGTTTACAAAACAAGTACAAAGGACTCAGGAAAATGCTATCCACATCCAGATAAAGTACTGATGAACCCTGAATGAAGATTGAAATACACTTTTTTTCACTTACTTTATTGTATTTTTTTCCTTTTGATCTGTTTCTTTTTTTTACAACTGTGACTAATATGGAAGTGTGTGTGTGTGTGTGTGTGTGTGTGTGTGTGTGTGTGTGTGTGTGTGTGCAGTTGTGGTTTGTCCTTCATTCTCAAATATGACCATGACATCAGGGAGATAATGACATGACTCCCATTGAATTGTATTTGAGTGAGGGAGGGCTGTGCAAAGTCACTAGACTCACTTTCTCCTCCCTTGTTATCTGGGTCCAGTGGCCAGATATAGATCAGCTTGATTGGAAGTGACCAGGATGCAGTGATAGCACATGTATAACCTTTATCAAATTGCTACCATTTTAGGAAGAGGAGAGAGGAAGGAGAAAAATTTGGAACTCAAAATCTTATAAAATGAATGCTAAAAATTGTCTTGACATGTAATTGGAAAAAAGTACTACTTAAAAATACAATTAAACTAACCTATGAAACTAGCCTGTTTGCTCTGCTTAGGGCAAAGAGAATATAAAGTACCTCATATAGAAAGTAACAGTCACAGGCTGTACAGTTTTCATGGAATGAGGCTTGATTTTGCTCATCTCCTTGTTGAGTAAGATGATAACTGAGGAAACTTCAGATGTAGAAGGAAAAATGATCTCTTTCTTCCCAAGTTGAATTCAAAGCTTCAGTTTCAAAGATGCATTTGCTTTGTTATATTGACCTACATTTTTTGTCCATTACCAGTAAAATTTTTGAAAAATACAAAAACATCTCATGTCCTCTGTAAGAGAAAATAAGATCTGAGTTATTCCTAAGACTGAAGAGATGAGATAATAGTAAGATTGAGAGAGAAATACATAGTAATCTCTCCCTCCTGTGATCTAACATAGCACTTTATAGCTTCATTATACTTTCAGAATGGTCTTGCATTATAGGTGCTTTTGTTCATGCTATTTTCTGAAGATGGTGATATCTATAAGAGAAGAAGCCATGGATGCTGTGGGCTATGGTGCATCTTTTTTACTGGTTATAGGAAGTAGTGGGTATAATAATGAGAATATTAGATTTTAGGTAACAAAATCACACAATGATGGAAAAAGCATTTAAAGAGACACCAGAGGGCATTTACCTGATCAAGAATCTTTAACAGAGGATTATTTAATCTCTGCATGAAGACTTTCAGTATCAGGGAAACTACAGATCCCATAAAATTCCATTCAATTTCAGGAGAGCACTAATTGTTAGGAATAAGCACTGTGTTAAGTCCAAATCTGCCTCATTGAACCTTCTACCTATTTCTTTATCTTCTACCATTTGCATTCCAACATAACAAGTCTAATTATTCTTCCATGTGAAAGTCCTACAATTACATGAAAGAATTACACCCCACTTTCTCCAAAACATTTCTTCCCTGGGCTAAACATTTTCTAGATCTTTCTTATGGTTCTGGGAGGGTTTCTAGCCCTCTTATAATTCTCATTATCCTTTTCTGCCCCAGAAATGAGTACAGTATTTTAGCTATCACCTGATTAGACCATATTATTGCAAAGTTATCATTTTAATCATTTTAGACTTTATTAGTTATTGTAGTAATCAAGTTATAATTTTGATTTATATTAAATGTATAGATCACTAAAACCTTTAGACATTTTTTCACAGAATTGTTGGTGAGTAATATCTGTTCATTCCTATATTTGTAAATTTGACTTTTTTAACCCAAATGTTGAAAATGTATTCATATTAAATTTTATTTTATTTCATCCATTCCATAATCTAGCCAGTTAAGATCTTATTGGACCTGGACTTTGTCATCTAGTGAACTGATGAAGTATGATATCTCTGCTATACTCCATAGTCATTGACAATAATATTAAATGGTGCACAGCCAAGGATAGATCCCTGGAACACTTTATTTAGAGACCTCCCAACAAGTGAAAATCAATGCTTCAATAGCTACTCATTGGATCCTATCTTAATCTTCCTTACATTCTTATCAGATGTTCCACATTCCTGTATCTTGTCCACAAGCATAGGATTCCAGACTTTGTCAAGTACTGAAATAAAAGCATGTTGTATTAATAGAATTCACCTGTACTACCAGACATTCCCTTGAAGAAAAAAAATGGAGAAGTACAGAGATACAGTCACATACCTAACTGGATTTCATGATAATTTCCCTGTTGATCCAACTTGGTTTATTTAAATTCCTCTCAGCTCTCCTCATGTCAAAGAAAATAAATATTTTGCTATTCTCTGCATTTTAGGACCAAGTCTGTCAGGTATAATTTTATTTAATTTGAAATTAATCTAATATTAAAACCATTTCAGAGAGAGTTTCCCCCCATGAAACATAAGATCATTGTATCTCTAAATCCTTTAAATCCATTCTTTCCAAGTCTAGAATTACTATCAGTTCAGAACATAATTGGATTTCCTTCCTCTATATTGAGTAGTAGTAATAGCTAACATTTATATAGTCTTTATTATGTGCCAGGCATTATGCTAAAAGATTTATAATTATTATCTCAGGGGTGGCTAGGTGGCGCAGTGAGTAGAGTGTTGGCCCTGGTGTCAGAAGGACCTGAGTTCGGATCCAATCTCAGACACTTAACGCACACCCAAAATGAAAAGAAACCTAGCCATGTGACCTTGGGCAAGTTACTTAACCCCAATCTCCCTCCAAAAATCGCAAAAAAAATTATTATCTCATTTGATTCTCACAACAACTCTGGGAGGCAGGTGCTATTATTATTATTCCCATTTCACAGATGAGGAAACTTAATTAGACAAGGTCACATAGCTAGTGAATGTCTTGGGTCACATTTATACTCAAGTCTTCCTGACTCCAGACCCAGCATGCCACTTACCATGAATTCTCTAATAAAGTCACTGAGAAAGGGGCTACTTTACTCCAAGGATATTGACATTTTTGCTTTAGCAGTTAGCTCTTGAAAACCTTAATTGGATTCATGGCTCTTTCACTTAGTACATCCATGACCTTGAGCTAGGCGATTATTCTCATAGAATCTCCTTTTCTTAATTTGGAAATTGGACATAATAATACTTGTACTACTTCCTCACAAGGTGGTTCAGAAGAAAGTGCTTTTATAAACTGTAAAGTTTTGTAAATGTGAGCTACTCTGTCTATAGTAGCATAATGGCAGGAGTGCTGATGTTGGGTGAGAATAACTGAGGTGTAATGGAAAGGGGTAGTGGTTTGTCTGAAAACATTTATGGTGTTTCAGTGGACATTAAGGTCTATGTGATTGAACAATGTCATCAAATGTCAGTCATCAAAGCTAATGTGACCTTGACCTGAATTAAGATGGTCATAGATTTCAGGACTGAAGTACTGATATTCCCTCCATACAGTATTGTGTTAAGGTTTGGGAACCACAATCTAAGAACATGGATGAACTAGGGTATTCAGAACAGGATAATTATGAAGGTGATGGAACTTAAACCCATGTCATATACTGTCTGACTAAAGGAAATAGGTTTATTTAGGTTGAAGGGAAGAAGATTCAAGAATGGCATAATATTTCAAGTATTTGAAACATTTTCATTTAGAAGAAATGTTAGACATGTTTTGTATAGCATCAGGGACAAAACTATGAAGAATGGTGAAACATGAAAGTGACAGATTAAGTCTCATTGTGAGGGGAAAACAAACAAACAAACAACACTTTCCAATCAGAGGAGTACCAAAATGGAATGGATTCCTCAAGGAGGTGGGTACCCAATCGATGGACGATTTTAAGCAGAGTTGGGGTGACCACTTGTCATATGAATTATAGTAGAATTCCTTTTAAGTATGTAAATGCAATAAATTTCCTTCCAGGTTTCAGATTTGTGGATTACTGAATTTGAGATTAGGAAATGGTTTAAAATCACATCTAGGGGCAGACTCAAGATTGCAGAGTAGAGGAAGAAGTTGAGCTCTTTCAACTTTTCCAAACAACTTTGCAATAATACCTCAAATTGTGTTATGTAATTGTGGAGTAGCAGAGTCAACAAAAGATCAATTTAAGATATTTTTTCAAACCATGGAAACTTAGAACATTGGAAGGAGAGAACTATGACACTTGGGTGGGGCCTGTCCAGAGACTAGATGGTGGTAACATTAGCTATGGGCCTTAGAGATAGCAGTACCAGTTGCCAAGTCCCTTTACTATTTAAAGCTTGATGGGAGATATCAAGCTAGAAATAGTAAAGGGACTTGGCAACTGGTCAGAACAAGATTAGAGGGAAACCGCCCCCTGTGCCAGCACTGCAATAAGGATAGGGTGTTGTTGGATAACTTCATTTCCTATAGGCGCTTTCAGGTCACAGTTCCAGGGCAGAGAGTGAAGCTTAAAGTTACAAGGAGGCAGCAAAGCTGAGGAACAGTATAATTTCTAGTTGTAAGAGATCAGGGGTCTTTCCTGTATAAGAACCAGATCACAGACCATGAAAGCAGTAATCACACCTCTCCCCCATCATACCAAGTTAGAAACACCAAAAAGTTCCCAGAACAAGATCTGAAAACAGCAGTGAGGAAAATCCTGAAGCTTTGATAAGTACCCTCACGCCTACCCTGGGAACAGAGCATAACTTTAACATTAAGTTCAAAATCAAGAACCAGGTTGACAAAATGAGCAAAACAAATAAAGGAAACTAAACCATAGAAATCTACTATGCTAACAGGTAAGATCAAGACAAAAACTCAGTAGAAGACAACAATGACAAAAGAGCTATAAACAAAACCTCAAAAAATATGTCTATTGAACCCTAATCCAACAAAAATTCCTACAAAAGCTAACAAATGACTTTTTGAAATCAGGGTGTTAGAATGAAAATTGAGAAAAGAAATGAGAGTGATGAAAAAAAATTATAAAAAGACAATAAACACTTTGGTAAAATAAATGCACAAAAATATCTTAAAAACCTAATTGGTCCAATGGAAAAAGAGTTGTAAATCTTCATTGATGAAAATAACTCGTTAAAAACATCATTAGCCAGATGGGGGAAAAAAGTTATAAAACCAACTGAAGAAAGTAATTCATCAAAATTAATTGGGGAAGTAGAACCCAATGACTCCATGGGACAGTAAAAACAACAACAACAACAATAAAACAAAGTCAAAAAATGAAAAAAAAAATTGAAATAAGTCATCAGAAGAGAGAATTCTGGAAAAATGGTTGAATAAATCAGAAAATTCTAAGCTCTCAAGATTTCTCCCCACAAAAGAGATAAAATTGCACCTTAGGGTGAACAAAGTACAGGTAAAAATAAATAAGAATAGGGGAAAAACAGAGTCTTCTTGGTACAATTTGAGAAGATCAGAAGAAAAATCCCAAGATGAGGTTTGGTACCTGTTCAAAGTAAACACTTCCAGGCTAGGATTCATTTTTTTTTTTTAAAGCAATTGGGGTTAAGTAACTTGCTCAAGGTTACACGGCTAGTCATTATTTATGCGTGGGTGCTCATTTTCTGAGGCCGGATCTGATCTCGGGTCATCCCAACTCCGAGGCCGACGCTCTTACTCACTGCGCCACCTAGCCGCCCCTTTAGGGCAATTGGGGTTAAGTAACTTGCCCAAGGTTACACGACTAGGTTTTTGTTTGTGCGGATTAAGTGTCGGAGGCCGGCTCCGAACTCAGGTCCTTCTGATTCCAGGGCCGGAGCTCTATTCACTGCGCCACCTAGCCGCCCCTAGGATTCATTTTAACAACAAGCAACAAGTAGCAAGCCCTGGGGATAACTGGGTTTGGAGGTCTCCTTGACCCTAGCCACCAGAACTTTTATGCCCTGGATAGTGAGGAGAATTGGGTATCTAAATTGGGAAAGATTGAGAAAGCTCTGCTGACAAGGAATACCAGCCCCAGCTGTGTTGGTGGTGGGGTCCAGAAGGAACCAGCACATGCCCAGTTTGTGCAAAAGTAGTGGGGCAGAATGATCCTGGCTGTGGACACTTTAATGGTAAGCAGAGAAGTACTTAGCACTTTGTTTCAGCTACTTATTTTTTTTTTTTTTTTTTTTTTTTTGCTTTTTGGAGGGCAATTGGGGTTAAGTAACTTGCCCAAGGTCACAGGGCTAGGTTTTTTGTTTGTGTGTGTGTTAAGTGGCTGAGGCCAGATCCGAACTCAGGTCCTTCTGACTCCAGGGCCGATGCTCTATTCACTGTGCCACCTAGCTGCCCCCAACTACTTAAGTATTTAGCACCTTGTTTGAGCCCCTTGTAATTTGAAGGTGGGAGGAAGTTGCTGACGAAACAGGAAGGGGTGGAACAGGAAGTAGAACCATCATATATAAGGAGAATCACAGCTAGGACAGAGCAGAACTGAGAAGGGGAATGGTTGTGGAGTCCAGGCACTCTGTTTGTTCTGTTGTGTTTGTGATACTTTGTGTAGAAGCCCTGGGACCTTCCTGGAAGCCATAAAAGAGGATTTTCTTGTTGTCTGTTTAAAGAAGTCCTGGAGGAAGGTTTCAGAGGTCTTGGGACTATATTGATGATTTGTATTGTGTTCTCAGACCTTGTTTGTGAATTTGTGTTGAGTTCTCAGACCTTGTTTGTGGGTCTGTGTTGATTTTACAGGCAGATAGTGAATTGATGATGGTGCTGGCAACATGTATGAATGTTGTTTAACAGTGAAAGACTTGAGGTGAACTGGACACTGAGAGCTTCAATATGGAATGGGAACTGGACAAGGAAATGAATGAGGAGCTGGACAAGGAGCTGAAAACTGCCTGCCTGTGAATCCTGGGAGCTGGACCAATGGAAGAAGAACCTCTAAATCAGGAGACAGCCTCAAGCCAAGATGAAAAGACCTCCTCTTTTCTTAGTTATGATTGACAAAGTCATGATTTACTGTGATCAAGGGGTGGGAGAAGTTTGTACTCTGTACCTTGTACCCCCTTAAGGATGATTAAGTTAAAGGTGATTGGAAACTAATCTCCAATCAAGAAGAAAGAAGACTTTTTGACTGAGAGATTGACAATGTGATCTAGGGATGGGAAAACTTTGACCTTTGTACTGTGTGACCCTTAAGGAAGATTACTCCTTAAGGATAATTGGGTTAAGGACTTACTGAATGATATCTTTTGTTTAAAACTATGTGGCCACTTTAAGTGAAAACTATGTGGCCACTTTATTGACAAGTTGTTATAATATTGTGAATACTGTACTTTGGTTTCTATGAATATTTTGCTTTAGTTTACTGCTAATTAAATAGAGACTTCTTTATACTATGTGATCAGAACCTTAAAGCTTTCCCCAGCAGAGTCCTCTGGAGAGCTGCACATGTTTGGCTTTACAGGCACTAACAGGCTGGAGGTTTGACTTTGGTTCCAGGCTAGAGGGGAGAGCTGAGATCTGGTTCAAGAGACACCATCCCCCATGCCACAGGGCTTGAGATGATTAGAAAAATCAAGCTATTACTACAAAAAAAGATGCATAGGCAAAGGAGAAAAAATCCAACCATAGAAAATTTTTATGGGAAAAGAGAAGACTGGGGCTCATATTCAGAGGAGGATATTGAAGCAAAGAAACCCTCTGCTAACCCAAAGAATAAAGTCCAATGGTCACATCCCAAAATAATTCACAGAAACGGGGGCAGAGCCAAGATGGCAGAGTAGAAACAGCACTTCCATGGCACTGCAGCCCACACCACTTCCAAACCATGAAAAAGGGGGACTCTGAACAACCTCTGGAGCTCTAGCAAGCACAGAATGACACAGAGAAGTGAACCTCCTGCTGAGGATAGCCCAGCAGCCTAGCAGGGAATGGACAGCATAGTGATCTGGGAGCCGAGCCCATGCCCGCCTGAGCAGTGGTTTTAGCTCCAGGGTGGCCAGGCAAGCATCCAGTTGGAGGGTCCCCAGAACAATAGCAACTCTGGCGATTCCAGAATTATCAGCACAGATATGCCTAGGACAAAGTGAGAGTTTAGTGCCCTGTGGACTTTTGGATCAGTATTTGGGGAATACATCAGGCTTCTTCCCCTGGGGGCAAGAAGCAGCTGAGGAGGGAGTAGAAACAGCTCCTCCAAGCCTCTCTGCCCCCAGATTCTCCACAAACTATGTAAAAAAGGACTCTGAAAATCTTCTGGAGCCCCAGCACCCACAGAACGACACAGAGAAGCTAACCTCCCGCTGAGGACAGCCCAGCACCCTGCAGGAAGGACCAGCGCAGTGGTCTGGGAGCCGGCAGCACGCAGAGCGCAGGAGCCGAGCTGAGCCCAGGTCCACGTGAGCCGAGGTTTTAGCCCCAGGGCGGCAGGGCCAGCAGCCGGCTGGAGGAACCCCAGAACACCAGGAGCTGTGGAGATTCCAGAATTATCAACATAGACTTGCCTAGGACAAAGTAAGAGGTTAGTGTCCTATGGACTTTGGGACCTGTATTTGGGGAATGCGTCAGCTCCCTCCCCTGGGGGCTAGAAGCTGCTGAGGAGACACGCCATTGTGTAGTTTTCAGAGGCATTTCCGGCTCCCAGCCTACAAATCGTGGGGAGATCCAGCGATCAGTCTTGGGGATCGCTCTTGCTTTAACCTCCCTGGATCTGGATTGTGATCTAGGGTGGAAGTTGTGGGTGGGTTTATAGCTGCCAGAAACGGAAGTTGCCCCCCACACGTTCGGGACGAAAATTCCTCTAGCTGGCCTTAAAGCCATAGTGTGGCAACAAGCCCAAAAGTCAAGCAATTAAGTGGCAACATGCCAAGGCAAAGGAAACAGAAAAATGCAACCCTAGACTCCTATTTTGGGGGCATAGAGCGGGAAAAGGACTGTGAGGTCAGAAGTCCTGCTCCAAAAGCCCCAGGGGAAAACATGAGCGGGTTGCAGGCCATAGAGGACCTTAAGAAGGACTTTAAAAATCAAATAAGAGAAGTGGAGGAAAAATTGGAAAGAGAAATGAGAAGGATGCAGGAAAAGTATGAAATGAGGGTCAACAGCCTGACTGAGGAAAACAACACCTTAAAAAATAGACTAACTCAAATGGCAAAGGAGGCCCAAAAGGGCAATGAGGAGAAGAATGCCTTAAAAAGTCGAATTTGCCAGATGGAAAAGAATCTCAAAAGTTCACTGAGGAGATTCATTCCTTCAGAGTTAGACTGGAGCAAATGGAAGCTAGTGACTTTATGAGAAATCAAGATGCTGTTAAGCAGATCCAAACAAACGAAAGATTAGAAGGCAATGTGAAATATCTCATGGGAAAAACCACTGACCTGGAGAATAGATCCAGGAGAGACAATTTAAAAATTATTGGACTACCTGAAAGCCATGATCAAGGAAAGAACCTAGAAATTACCCTTCAAGAAATTCTCAAGGAAAACTGCCCTGATGTTTTAGATCCAGAGGGCAAAATAGAGGTTGAAAGAATCCACAGATCACCTCCTGAAAAAGATCCCAAAAAGAAAACTCCCAGGAATATTATAGCCAGGTTCCAGAATCCCCAGATCAAGGAGAAAATACTACAAGCAGCCAGGAAGAAACAATTTCAATATTGTGGAAACACAATCAGAATAGCCCAGGACCTGGCAGCTTCTACACTGAGGGATCGAAGGGCATGGAATATGATATTCCAGAGGGCAAAAGAACTGGGAATGAACCCAAGGGTCACCTACCCAGCAAAACTGAGTATTTTGTTTCAGGGGAAAATATGGTCATTCAGTGGAATAGAGGACTTTCAAGCATTCTTGAGGAAAAAACCAGAGTTGAATAGAAAATTTGGCATCCAGACACAAGAAGTAAGAGATGCCTGAGAAGGTAATCAGGGAAAAGAAATCAAAAGGAACTTATCAAAGTTGAACTATTTACATTCCTATATGGAAAAGCAATATCTGTGACTACGATATCTTTCTCACTATGAAAATAATGGAAGAAGGGGGTGTGGTCATACGAATACATATGTGAATGTGTGTGTATATGGTTACAGTTATATATGGATAGAGGGCATAGGTTGATTTTGTTGGGAAGGGAGAGTACTCAAGGGATGAAATTATGAGGTGAGAGAGGAAAGTGGCAAGAGGAGATGGGGAGAGACATGGTAGGGTAAACTATCTCATGTAGGGGAAGTGGGTGCAAAGGAGGGGGAGAATAAGGAAGGCTAAAAAGGCAAAACCACATTCACATTGAATTTGGTTCAGGGAGAAAATGACATACATACTAAATGGGATATCTCAACCTGCAGCAGGATAGGGGGAAGGGGGATGAGAGGAGGGATGATGGATGGGAGGGCATCCTTGGGGGGAGGGGAGGTTGGAGGTACCCACTATGGAAGAGGGACAGGATCACGTAGGGAATGGACCAGGTGGGGGGGGGGATGAGTGGGAGGGAATTATAAGCAGCCTTGTACAATATATCTACTATGATAATGTTTTGCATAGCTAGACATGTACAACATATACTGAATTACTTCTATCCCAAGAAGGAATGGGTGACAAGGGAGGAAGGAAATGGATCTGAAATTCAAGGTCGTAACATTAAATGTTTCAAATATATATAAATACTATTATTAATACTCTTTTGCCTATAATTGGGAGATAAGATGTGCAGGCATTGGGACACAAAGATTCATCTTCCTCTAATGGAAAAGTCGATGGGGGTATGGGAGAAGGTATGGGAGAGAGCAGATTGGAGGAAGCGATATCTTGTGGGACTGCTATTCTGGGAGGTTGGGTAGGGGAATAATGGGGGGAAAATGATTGTAACTCAAAATCTGGCAGAAATGAATGATGTAAAACAGAAGTTAATAAAGTATTTGTTTAAAAAAAAAAAAAAGAAGCAGCTGAGGAGATGCAGCACAGCCACCATTTGCAGCTTCAGTTGCTGCTTCAGTTCCTGGGTAATCGCTCTTGCTTTAACCTCCCTGGATCTGGATTGCAATCTGGGGTGGAGGTCTTGGGGTGGGTATCCAGCTTGCCAGAGCATGTGGAGGCTTCACAGAGGCTTCACTAATACCTCCGGAAGTTGTGAGGACCCCAATGTTTGGGACAGGAGCTCCCCTGTCTGGTGGCAGAGTCCTATTGTGGCAAAAAGCCCCAAAGTCAAGTAATTAAGTGGCAACATGCCTAGGCAAAGGAAAGAAAATAAACAGAAAAATGCAACATTAGACTCCTATTTTGGGGCAAAGGGGATTGAAGCATGGAATAGGAGAAGGACTGTGAGGTCAGAAATCCTGCACCAAAAGCCCCAAATGAAAATATGAGCAGGCCCTAGAGGACCTTAAGAAGTATTTTAAAAACCAAATAAGAGAAGTGGAGGAAAAATTGGGAAGAGAAATGAGAAGGATGCAGGAAAAGTATGAAATGAGAGTCAACAGCCTGACTGAGGAAAATAACACCTTAAAAATAGACTAACTCAAATGGCAAAAGAGGTTCAAAAGGGCAATGAGGAGAAGAATGCCTTAAAAAACTGACTTTGCCAGATGGAAAAAGAATCTCAAAAGCTCATTGAGGAGATTCATTCCTTCAGAGTTAGACTAGAGCAAATGGAAGCTAGTGACTCTATGAGAAATCAAGATGCGTTAAACAGATCCAAATAAATGAAAGAATAGAAGGCAATGTGAAATATCTCATGGGAAGAATTCACAGAAGAGATTTTAAAAGACTTTAAAAATCCAATGAGATAAAGGAAAACCTAAAAACTAAAATAAGAATAGTAAAAGAAAAACAAGAGAATTATGAAAAGAAAGTCAACAAATTAGAAAAGGAGATCCAGAATCTTAAGGAAAAAAATGAGACCTTGAAAATTAGAGTTGGGCAAGGTGAATCCAGTTAAATCACAGATTAGGAAATAGTTAAACAAAAAAAGAAGAATGAAAAACCAGAAGAGAAAATGAAATATAAGGAAAGCAACTGATCTGGAGAAAAGATCAAGAAGGAAAAAAAAAACCAGAAGAATAATGTGGCTACATGAAAGTTATGATCAAAAAAAGAATCTTGAAGCAATAATACAAGAAATAATTAAAGAAAATTGCCCTGAAGCATTAGAACAAGGGAGGAAAGTATAAATAGAAAAAATCCACCAAACACCAGTTGAAAGAGATCCTATCAGGAAAAACAATAGGATTATTCTAGTCCAATTCTGAAACCATATCTCAAGAATAAAACATTTAAAGGTACAAGAAAATATCAATTTAAATATGATGGTGCCACAATTAGAATCACACAAGAAATAGCAGTGGATATACTAAAGGATCACAGGTGTTGAAACACTATGTATAGGAGAGCAAAAGAACAGGGGCTCAGACTGAAAATGTCATGCCTGACAAAGTTAATCATAATCCTGAATGAAAAAAATGGACATTTGATTAACTGCCATACTTTCAATACCTTATTAAAAAACAAAACAAAACAGAACCTGAACTTAACAGAAGATTTGACACCAAGAGAAATGTGAGGTACATGCCAAAGACTGATTAGAAGGGATTCAATAAGGATAGACTATTTACTTTTTATACATGTAAATTGTATTAGGATTGTTATTAATAATTAGGTAGTTTGTAAGAAAGATTGGGGTAGAATTCTATGATATAACTTAAAAAAGTAAAACCACTTAGGAACATCTAAAAACTGTAATAATTTTATACAAATGAGGTGCGAGAGGAAGAATCAATACAGAGGAATTAGATGGGAAAAGTGCTCTAGTGGTTCTGATAATCTACTTTTATCAGGAATGGGTTTAAGAGGGAAGAATACATATGTATCTAGAAGAATATAAAAGTTTTCTAACTTTAAAAGAAATAAAATAGTAAGAGGACAGGGAGTGGGGAAAGGATGAGGTAGGGATTTCTAGTGGGGAGGGTGAGGGAATAGGTTATAGGGAGGTATTGAAGGATGCTTAAATCAATAGAAATGGGAGGATAAGGGAGAATCCATGGGGTAGGAGGCTAAGTAATAGGAGAGCAAGGTAGAAGGTAGAAGTAAAGTAGAGGAGGAGTCAAGAGGAACAGGAAATGAGATATGCACAAACATAAAAACAAAGATCAGGAATAGAACGTGTTAGGGAAAGTATATCTCTCTTTATATATTTATACACACATATATAAATATAAATATATGTATATATATACATATATTTATATATGTATTGTGTATGTACACATCTATATTTATGTAGTAATATATCCAGACTTAATTGTAACCTTCTGGAGAAGGGTGGGGGAAGGGGAAAGAAAAGAACAGACTAAAAAATGCATAGCAGTGAACAAAAGAAAACATACAAGGCAGCAAATAAAAGAAGAACAACTTGCAACACAAGATGTAGTATTTATCATACAGGTTTTCTTGAAATGAAAATTTATCATTACATATTCTGAATCTTCTCTTTTGTTCTGCTAAGCACATGCCATGCTTTTTTTTTCCTTTTTCTTACTTTGTATT
Organism: Gymnobelideus leadbeateri; assembly: GCA_011680675.1. NCBI lineage: Eukaryota > Metazoa > Chordata > Mammalia > Diprotodontia > Petauridae > Gymnobelideus > Gymnobelideus leadbeateri. Next base: position 55,344 of record WOXC01005146.1, read on the forward strand.
TAAGTTCCAATATTTAAGTTTATGATTATTTTTCTCCTTTTTTCTACTCTATATTTGTGTTCTGGTGCTTGAGTATAAAATTTTTAAAAAGGATCTCATCAGAAAAACTGACCTGGAAAAGAGATCAAGGAGACATAATTTAAAAATTGAAAGTTATGATAAAACAAATGCAGAAAAGCAGAGATGTCAAATGCACTCTTTTAAAAAAATCCATAATGAAATAAAAATTACATTCCAGAAGGGGTACAGAAGCATACATTAAAAAAGAACTGAAACTAAATAATCTAATCCTGAAGAATGAGTGAATCCAGGAACAAGTTATAGAAATAATCAATAACTTCATTAGAGATAATAACAGTGAGCCAATGGACCAAAATTTGTGAGATACAGCCAAAGCACTACTTAGGGGGAACCTTATATCTCTAAAAGTATATATCAGTAAAAAAAAGAGGAAGAACAGATGAAATAATTGTGCATGTAATTAAAGAAACACCCAAAATTTTTAAAAGGACCAATAAAAAATTCTCCAATTAAATGCCCAAATGGGAATCCTAAAATTCAAAGAGTAAGATTAATAAAATTGTAAGTTAAAAATACCCATCAAACTGGTAAATACAACCAAGATCTTATTTTATTAAAAAAAAAAACAAAACAATAAAATAAACTATTGAGCAATTTTCTTAAGAAAAAAAAAAAGCAAAAACTAAATAGACACCATCAAAAAATCAACAGGGTAAATGGACAATCAAGGAAGACAAAATTAAAGTAATTGTTAACAGGAGTTATTTCACCTAATTTCATTCCAGCAAAACTCACAATCAATGGGAAATGGATAAGTATTCACAAAACTTTCAAAGAGGGACAGGAACAAAGTAGGGAATGGACCAGGTGGGGGGTGGGTTGGGTGGGAGGGAAATATAAGCAGTCTTTTACAATATATCTACTATGGTAATGTTTTGCATGGCTATACATGTACAACGCATACTGAATTGCTTATCTTCCCAGAGTGAGTGGGTGACAAGGGAGGAAGGGAACGGATCTGAAATTCGAAGTTTTAAAATTAAATGTTTCAATTATATATAAATACTATTATTAATACTATTTTGCATGTAATTGGGAGATAAGATATGCAGGCATTGGGGCACAGAGATTCACCTTGCCCTAATGGTAAAGTCAAAGGGGGTATGGGAGAAGACATGGGAGAGAGCAGATTGGATGAGGGGATATCTTGTGGGTGGGACTGTGATTCTTGGGTGGTGGGTAGGGGGAAAATGGGGAAAAATTATACCTCAAAGTCTGGTGGAAATGAATGATGTAACCAGAAGTTAATAAAGCATTTGTTTAAAAAAAAGAAATTATGAAGGACTTTAAACATAAAAAAAAGAAATGTTAGCTTATAGGAATAAGATAAGAAAAATAAACTAAAGATATAAAAATAGAGGAGCAAAGGAAACTGTCCCTTCTTGCAGATGATATGATTTTATACCTAGAGAACCCTAGAGAATCAACTAAAAAACTAGTTAAAACAATTGATTCCTTTAGCAAAGTTGCAGGATGCAAAAACAAAAACAACAACAACAACAAAAACAAAAAGACAAAACCCAGAGAGATCATTAGTATTTCTATGTGTTACCAACAAAATCAAGCAAGAAGAGATAAAAAGAGGAATTCTAATGAAAATATCTTTAGCTATCATAAAATACTTTGGATTCTACATACCAAGATCAAACCATGTACAATATGAACATAATTACAAAATAGTCTTCACATAAATAGAGACAGATCTAAATAATTGGAGAAATATTATTTGCTCATGGGCAGGCTGAGTCAATATCATACAAATGACAATTCTCCTAAAGCAATTTCTTATTCAGTATTATACCAAACTACCAAAGAATTATTTTATAGAGCTAGATAAAATAATAAAAAAAATTCATCTGGAAAACAAAAGGTTAAAAATATCAAGGCAATCCATGGGGGGGGGAGGGGAACATAAAGGCAGTTGGCCTAGCAAGAGCAGATTTTAAACGATATTACAAAGTGGTATTCATGAAGACCATCTGACACTAACTAAGAAATGGAACATTGAATCAGTAGTATAGATTAGGCCCACAATATGCAGTAGTAAATGACCATAGAAAGTTAGTGTTTGATAAATCCAAAGATCCAAGATTTTGGGGTAAGAACTCATCATTTGACAAAAAATGCTGGGAAAACTAAAAATCAGTTTGGCAGAAACTAGGCATAGACCAACATCTTACACCATGTGCCAAGATATCATTAAAATTGATAAATGATTTAGACAAAAAGGGTGATATCATAGATAAATGAAGTGAACATTCAAAAATTTACCTGTCAGATCTATGAACAGAAAAGATTTTGTGACCAAAGAAGTGCCAGACAGGATCATGGGAAATGAAACTGATAATTACATGAAATTAAAAAAAAACCTTATACAAACAAAGCCAATGCAACCAAAATCAGAAGGGTATAAGGAAATTGGTTAAATTTTTAACGACAAGTTTTTCTGAGCAAGACCTCATGAGCTAAACTTATAAAAATAAGAACCATGCCCCAATTGATAAATGATCAAAGCATATAAATAATCAGTTTTCAGAAAAAAAATGAAAGCTATCAATTTTCATGTGGAAAAATGCTCTAAATCACTACTGAGTTGAGAAATGTATATTCACACAACTTTCAGATATCACCTCATACCTTTCAGATTGGCTAATATGATAGAAAAGGAAAATGACAAGTGTTGTAATGGATGTGGAAAAATTGAGACACAGATACAAATTGGAGATTCAAATTAGTCCAACCATTCTGGAAAACAGTTTGGAACTAGATCTAAAAGGCTATACAGTTCTGCAAACCCTTTGACCCAGCAATACCACCACTAAGTATGTGTCTCAAAGAGATCAAAGAAAAGGGAACAGTACTCATTAGTACAAAAATATTTATAGCAGCTATTTTGTGGTGGCAAGAATCAGAATTTGAGGGTATGCACATCAATTTGGGAATGGCTGAACAAATTGGGGAATGAGATTTTGATGGGATACTATTGTGCTACATGACATGGAAGACAATTTCAGAAAAACCCAGGAAGACATATGAATTGCTGCAATATGAAATGAACAGCAGAAGAAGAATATTGTATTCAGCAACAGTAATATAGTAATGATGATCAACTAAGAATAATAGCTTCTCTGATCAAGATATTGATTCAAGATAATTTCAAAGACCTATGATGAAAATACTATCTACCATCAGAGAAAGAAGTGATGAAGTATGAGTGCAGAATGAAGCATATTTTCCCACTTTCTTTATGTTTCCTGTTTTTTGGCAACATGGCCAATATAGAAATATATTTTGCATGACTTCAGTTGTATAATTGATATCATATTGCTTACCTTTTCTATTGGTGGGGGGTACCAGAGGGGAGTAGAGAGATTAGAATGAAAAAAAATTAAATGAATGTTAAAAATGAATAAATAAGACAAAATAAAATTGGAAATGTACATTCAAAGGCTGACTCAAACTTGGATTTGATTACCATGATTCTATCTGTTCTCAATCCCAAGTTACTTAAATAAATGGGCAACATTTTTCTCATATGCAAAATTAAAAAAAAAAGGTTGGATTAGATCCTCTTTGCAATCTCTTTTAGAATTGTTTAAATGTCATGTTCTTTTGTTACCAACTTCATGGGCTTGTTTTGAGGAGCAAATAAGATGATTAAGTGCCAAAGAATGTGAGTTAGTAATATTATTTTCATCTCTTGAGACAGTATAAAACATTAAGCATCTCAAGCAAACAATACCTATTTGTTGAGTTGAATAGAAGCTGTTTAAATGAAAGCAAGTGGAAAGCCAGAGAGATGGTGCTAAAGAGAAGAATTTATTGCCAAAAATATAGCAATCCAACCCTCTTACTCAGATCTCAAACTCAAATTGATTTCCTAAAGCTTTGTGGTCATAGGCTCAAACCTATTTGCTCACTTCTTCCCCCAATTTCCCAAGTTGTTTTTTTACTCTTAGGTGACTCTAGGATTGAAATCAGGAAGACAAGTTCAAATCCAGTCTCACACACGTCATTGGTATGTGATCCTGGTCAAATCATGTTTACTTCAGCTTTCTCATCAATATATTGGGGATGATAGCACCTTACTCCAATAGTTGTTGTGAAATTAAATATTTGTAAATCCCTTTGAAAATGCTAAAGTGACTATCTAGCTATCTGCCAGCTGTAACAATGATTGTGACAAATGACAGTGATGATATTGCTCATAATGGCTTTCTTCACTTTTCTTTTGAATTCAAGATTATCCAGTTATCTTTGCTTTTGATTTTTGTTGATTCAGACATAGAGTGTAGGGAATGATTCAAGAGAATTCAAGACTAAAGCAATTTCAAGCAATTTCTTGGCAGAGTCCTATTCTGATAAAATGCTAGGGCAACAGATTGAAAAAAATAATTACATATTTTTTTCTTCATTTATTGCATTCCCATTGATTATTGCATATACTGAGATTGCATTTCCAAGAGAAAAGCAAATGGAAAATTGATATTCCAGAGGAAGTTCAAAAATTTTAGTCTGTTGAAAACCACTTCTGATTTCCTAGGGTTTCTTCTTCTTTTTTTCTGCTCATGTAACCCAGTTCCTTCAAACAGTAAGCAGTGCTTCCTTGTGGATGCTACTCAATTTTCTCTAGCACTCATTTTGTTTCTTAATTATAAGCCAATAACATAAACAAGTAGGATCTTCAAATTTGGAGCATTTGTTCATGTCCTTAATAATATCAAAACATACTTGTGACTCAGAATTATGCCATTTATTCTGAGACACTTGATATCCTCTGGAGCTTATTATCATTTTTCAAAATGACTATAATCTTTTATAATAACAATTACTTAAATGGATGCTTTATGGCTAGGAAAAAAAGCTTTCATATATTGCTTTACTTGGCCCTCTCTGTTAACAAACCCCTGAGGTAGGTAGGTAGCAGTAGGGCCTTGAGTAGGAAGAGACATTTGAGGTCATCTAGTCCAGTCTCCTCATTTTAAAAATGAGAAAGAGGTTGAGTGTAGAGTCATATGGGTCCTAAAAGTCAGAGGGAGATTTCAAACTTGGGTCCTTTCATTCTCAATCTTATATTATTTTCATTGTCCTTGGCTGCTTCAAATGAAATATAAGGCACCTTATGGTGCCTTATAAATTTCAGAGATTTCTTCACAACAACCCCCATAGGTAGTTAACACAAGTGTTATTATCCTCATAGATGGGAGAAAGAATATTGAGGGGATGGAGAAATCATAAATTTAATATTTAATAATATTATTAATTTAATATTTAATAATATTGAATATTTTATTAGTAAAAAAAGAAGTCAAAATCTATCTAACAAGGCAGGTAACACTTCCTCAGAAATTTACAGTCCTAAGAGTTTCCCGGAGCATAGATACTAAGTGGCTTGCCTGGGGTCACATAGTTATAATATGTCAGAGGTGAGAGATTCTAATCTTCTGACCCTTTCTACTACAAAACTAGGTCATCTTTTGCCTCTATTACCACCTAGTGTTTTTTTCCTTATAAAATTTATTTCTTTTTAGTTTTTAACATTCATTTCCATAAGATTTTGAGTTCTAAACTTTCCACCCTTTTCCCCCTCCCCCTTCATCAAGGTGGCTCACAATGTGATATAGGCTCTACATATACATTGATATTAAACATATTTTCACATTATTCATGTTATAAAGAAGAATTAGAACCAATGGAAGGAATCATCATAAAGAATGAAGAAAAGGAGAGAGAGCAAATAGTATGCTTTAATTTGCATTCAGACTGTGTAGTTCTTTTTCGAGATGTGTATTTTCCAGCATGAATCTTTTGGAGTTGTCTTAGATCCTTGCATTGCTGAAAAAAGTTAAGTCTATCAAAGTTAGTCATTGCACATTGTTGATGTTGCTATACAAAATGTTCTCCTGGTTTTTCTCATTTCATTCAGCATCAGTTCATGTAAATTTTTCCAGGGTTTTTTTGACAACTGCTCATCATTTCTTAGGGAACAATAGTTGTCTATTACATTTAGTCAATTGATGAGTATTCTCTCAACAACTCCTTTGACACAACACTTCACCCATTATTCTTTTGCTACAGAAAGCTACTGATGGGTTGTATACTCTACTTGAGCCTAAAAAGCTCATTTAAGCAACCAGATGATTAGACATGAATTCTCTTGGATCTTTGCAACTCAACAAACTTCTGCTGCCAGACCAAATTGCTAAGGAAGAAAGGGAATGGGGAAAGTCACTAGGACAGGACACTGTGTGGGGAGTTGTGTAGCATCCCTTCAAGCCTTAAGGAAGAACACAGCATCCATGGGGTTCCAATTCTGACCACTCAAAAGTCAGTTGGGGCACAGACCTAGGTTGATGAACAATTGCCCCAGTGTTGGAGAAGGCTGAAATGCTTTTGGATCTAGATGCTAGGGAAACCTTAATCAGATGGGAGGGATTGAGAAGGAAGTGGTAAGACTAATAAGAGATAGGAAAAGACTGAAATATTCTAGGAAGAAGAAATCCAAAGAATTTGAACACAAACAAACAAATCAGCAGGAAAAATGGAAACATAAGGAGTTGACCTATAAATCTAGTTAAATGAGTTTAGGCTTCTATTAAAAAAATGCTGTAAGATGAAGGAAAATGGTCCAACACTTGAGACAGAGGATTCTGTAGAAGTTAAGGAGAACATGGGACAATAACATGCTATTCCTGAGTGATTTAAAAGGGAAATGATAATTATTAGAACAAAATTTTTGTACTGTATGGCAAAAAAAATCAGTAATTAGGATAGGGATAGGGAAAACAGCAACAACAACAACAACAACAACAAATGTATCTATAATGGTAAATCTCCCCAAAGGAACTAAAGAGAGAACAATAAGTTAGGAATTCAAATTCACAGATGTGGAGGACAACCTAGAAGAATAGAAGCAAAAAATAAAGCCACTAAAAAGAAAATATAGTCACTATGAAAGCAAAACATACTAAACTTGAAAATAAGATGCATGAGTCAACCTAAGGATCATAGATCCCCCAGAAGAACATGACAAGATTTCCATCATTACCAAGTTAATAATAGAAGAGAAATGTACATCATTTCTGAACACAAAACATGAAATTCCAATTGTAAGAACTCATACATAGCCTCCAGGAAAACAACAACAACACCAACAACAACAACCAAAAAAACCTCAAGTATGAAAACTCCAGCATACATAGTGGCTAAATTTAGGTTTTGTTCAGAACTGACAAGTTAAACCTTCAGGTGAAAGACCAAAAAAATACAAAGGAAAGGTTATTCAAATGTTTCAAGGCAATTCTCTATCCCCTAGGAAAACAAAAAACAATGAGATAATGTGTTCTAAAGAGTTTTGGAACTCAGTATGCAGCCCAGGGTGACATGTTCTGAAAATCTGAACTTGTGCAGAACAAAAGGTGAACATTCAATAATAAAGTAGAAGTTGAAATTTTTTTAGAAAGCAAACCAGAAATTGGGATTATTTGCTTCTCAAACACCCTAATAATTGAAGGAGGAATGAATAAATACAGAAAACAACAGCAATGGAGTGACAACAGAAAGGCAAGTGTAAGACTTCTTTTTATTGTTACACAAGGAGATTGGGTGAAGATAGAAATCTGACAGAAGTAAAAGAGGTAACAGACAAGAGACATTATGGGCAAAATCTGGTGATACTCTGCTTATAGAGTATATTTTGTGTGAATACCACACAAAATAGTAGGGTATGTTAAAGGGGATGAAGTACACAGTGTTATATAGAGAAGTGAGTGATGGGCTGGGGTCAAATCAAGGACTGGTAAGAGTGAGACAAAAGTGGCCTCTATGGTCTCAGAAAGGGAAGAGCCTCAATAGGAGTGGCTGAGGATGCCGGTAGAAAGACTGGGAAGTTAGAGAAAGGAAAGAGGCCTTACTTTGTAAGTGGTGGGGGGGGGGTTTCACTGATGAGTGTTTCTATAGGTGAAGGATGATGACTGAAAAGTCTTATTGTCTTGAAAGGAGGGAAGAGAGAGGACATAAAGAAAGCATTTCCAGGCAAATATTTAAAAAAGTCAACAAGAGAAGATAGAGGCTAGTGAATGGGAGAGATCCTACCATAGGGCAGCGTCCACTATGACACCTGCAATAGTAGACGTTGTTCTGAGGGAGGAAGAGTGAAAAAGAGGAATCCATGGCACTAAAGAAGCCCTACAAGAGAGTTGCCAAAAGCATTTAAAGGACAAAATAGATACCTTGGAAGATTAGACTATATAAAGAATACAAAGAAAAAAAGGAGAGATGATTATATGGGTCAGGAATCAGAGAATAAAGGTCTAGAGTAAGTGGAAACAGAAGATAGATAATGAAAAGAGTAAAAGAAATCCTTTTTTAAAAGAGGAACAAAAATGAAATAAAAAATAATAACCAGGACTAGATAAAGGGGAGGAGAGGGAAAGGGGAATGGATTTGACAAACCGAGGGAAAAAAGGGGGAGAGGGTAGAACTATATAACTAGAAGGAGAGAGGAACTAATAAACAAAACCCTGAAGGGAAACGAGTAACTAATGATTATAGGGAATCAGGGGTGAAAGCCAATGGGAACAGGGCCACCTCAAAAAAAGATTAAAGTAATTAAAGAAATATAATATTGTATTTACAGCAGAAGAGGGGAAAAAATCACAACTTGAATAAAACCCAATTAGAGATAGATGGAGGAAAATAGAAACCTAATTCTTGTAACTTTAAATGTGAATAGATTAAACAATCCAATAAATAAAAAAATAGTAACAGATTGAATAAGAAACAAAACTTCACAATCTGCTGATTACAAGAAACATATTAAAAAAAATAAAGACATATAAAACTGAAGGGATGGAAAAAATTACTATACACCAAATGAATCCAAAAAAGCAAGAGTTGCTGTCATGCTGTCAGACAAAGCAAAAATAAGCATTAAAAAATAAAAGGAATAAACAAAGGAGATATAATATGCTGAAAGGAGCCATAGATAATAAACCAATATCATTACATTTTCTCTTTCTATTTACTTTAGATCAGCATTCTCAGATTCCTAAACCATGTAATCTTCTGGTCTTTCCCTTTTCTTTGTATTCTTTATATCATCTAATCTTCCAAAGAATCTATTCGAGTCTTTGATTTTTCTCAGAATAACATTTTATAATTAATAAAGAAAAAGGAAGAAACTACACATTTGTTAAGTGCCTGCTATATTCCCTGAGCTGTCCTAAGCAGTTGAAATATTCTCTTTTTTGATCTTTAATATCACCATTTTATAAATGAGGGAACTGAAATTTGCCTAGGGTCAAATATCTAGAAAGAGTTAGAAGGGCTTGAACTCAGGTCTGCCTGATTGCAAGTCCAGCACTCTTTTTTTTTTCTTTTTTTGGAGGGCAATTGGGGTTAAGTAACTTGCCCATGGTCACATGGCTAGGTTTTTGTTTGTGTGTGCATTAAGTGTCTGAGGTCAGATTCGAACTCAGGTCCTTCTTACTCCAGGGCCCAAGCTCTACTCACTGAGCCACCTAGCTGCCCCCAGAGTCCAGCACTCTTTACCATATGCCACCTAACTGTTCTGGTTTCTTTGTAATAAAATATAAGACAGAAGCTAACTTACTCAAAATATATTAGTAAGAGATATTCTACTATGTTTTTTATTGCCAAACTTTTGGAATTCATGATATCACCAGAGAAAAAAAGGTCCCTTTCTATTCTGATATTCTATGATTCTGTGTTAATCCTCCTGGAACTCAGGTTCTTGCCAACCATTAAGTTTGCATCAACTATGGATTGTTACAATGGATTAGAATATATTTGAGTATTATAGCATATAAAACAACATTGAGACAACAAACTGAATATACCAAAATATAAATATAATAATAATACTATAAACAAATATAATACTACCTAATATACTGAATATGCCTAAATATAATAAGTACCTAGCAAGAAGTTCAGAAGAGGGAGGAATCATTATAGGCTATTCTTGGTGGAAAATATTTCTTAAAGGAGGGTGGACTGCTGTTGGGTGTTAGAGGATGGAGAGGACTTAAATAGGCAGAGAGGGTGGGGAAAACATTGCAGGCCAAAGGACTAGCATCAACAAGTGTAGGGAGGCATAGGACTTGGGAGAATAACTCCTAACTGATTGTTTGGAAGGCTTATGGGGCTCTTGAGGGCTAAAGGCCAGGGATTTGTTTTAAGTCAGGATAGATAACAATTCTATTTTTGATGGTTTCTGTGACGCTTTGACTAAACACCAAGTTCTGAATTTAATTGAAGTAATATTCAGGAACTTGATAAAGTAAAAAGGAAAGATACTGCACTAATTCTGGGGTTATGTTATCTATCTGAAAAAATGTATTTGTGACTGTTAAAAATGTTGATTTGCTGTTATCTGAGTTCACCAGCAAGTTCTTCCTATACTTACTCTGTTTGACCCCAGAGAGTAAAACTAAGATCAATGGGTGGAAGTTTCAGAGAGGTTGGGATATTTCAAGGAAAATTCACTAATGATTAGAACTATTCAAAAATGGAATCACCTCATTCAGTAGGGAGTATGTTTTCTTCCATCACTGGACATCTAGAAGTGGAAGAATAACCAGTTTTTGTGAATGTTCAAGATTTGGAGAGTGGACAAGGTGACCTTGGATGTCCCTTTTAGCTCAGGTCTTATGATAGCAATATAACTATATAAAGCAAAATTTTATTTTCCCCCTATGGTAATCACACATTGAACAACTTTTAACTACTGGAATGTTTGATTTAGAAAACTCCATAGCTTAATAAACCCCAAGACTACAGATTCTGGGATAAAAATTCACTATTTGACAAAAACTGCTAGGGAAACTGGTAAATAGTACTGCAAAAACTGGGCATAGACCAATATCTTACACCATATAACAAAATAGAGTCAAAATAATCTCATGATTCAGATATAAGGCTGATACATAAATGATCTGGGAGAGCAAGGAATAATTTTCCTGTTAGATTTATGGAGAAGGGAAAAACTTATGACCAAACAAGGAATAAAGAGCATTACAAGATGTAAAATGAATAATTTTGACTCCATTAAATTGAAAAGTTTTTACACAAAAAAACCCCAATGTAACCAAAGTTAGGAAAGAAGTAAAAAATTGGGAAATAATTTTTACAACCAGTGTCTCTGAAAAAGGCCTCATTTCTAAAATATACAGAGAACCATGTCAAATGTATAAGGATACAAGTCATGGTGAGATGGGGTTCAGGTAGGTGACTCAGTGAATTCAGCACCAACCCTGGAGTCAGGAGGACCTGAGTTCAAATCTGACCTCAGACACTTGATATCTACTAGCTCTGTGGCCTTGGACAAATCACTTAACCCCAACCACTCTGCTTTCCCTCCTCCAAAAAGATAAAAAAAAAGAATACATGTCATTCCCCAATTGATAAATGGTCAAAGGATAGATATGAATAGGCAGTTCTCAGAAGAAGAAATTAAAGATATCTAAAATCCTGTGAAAACATGCTCTAAGTAACTATTGATTAGAGAAATAAAAATCAAAACAACTGTCAGGTACCACATCTCACTGGTCAGATTGTTTAATTTGACAAAACAGGAAAATAATACGTGATGGAGAAGATATTGTTTAATTTGACAAAACAGGGAAATAATAAGTGATGGAGAAGATATGGGAAAATCAGAATGCTAATGCATTGTTGGTGGAGCTGTGAACTGATCTTACCATTCTGGAGAGAAATTTGAAACTATTCCAAAAGGGCTATAAACAAGTGAATCCCCTTAGACTCAGCAATATGACTTCTAAAGCTGTATCCCAAAGAGATCATACAAGTGGGAGGAGGACCTGTAAGCACAAAACTATTTATAGAAGTTCCTTTTGTGGTGCTCAAGAATTGGAAATCCAGGGAAAGACCTTCAATTGGGGAATGGCTAAAAAGTTGTGGTAGATGAATGTAATGGAATATTATTCTGCTATAAGAAATGAGGAACAGGGGCGGCTAGGTGGCACAGTGAATAGAGTGCCGGCCCTGGAGTCAGAAGGACCTGAGTTCGGAGCCGGCTTCCGACACTTAATCCACACAGACAAAAACCTAGCCATGTAACCTTGGGCGAGTTACTTAACCCCAATTGCCCTAAAGGGGCGGCTAGGTGGCGCAGTGAGTAAGAGTGCTGGCCTCGGAGTTGGGATGACCTGAGATCAGATCCGGCCTCAGAAAATGAGCACCCACGCATAAATAATGACTAGCCGTGTAACCTTGAGCAAGTTACTTAACCCCAATTGCTTTAAAAAAAAAAAAAAGAAATGAGGAACAGAAGGACTTCATAATAACCTGGAGAGACATATATAAATTGATGCTTAGTGAGGAGAGTAGAACCAAGAGAACATTGTACACAATTATAGATACATTCTATCTGTGATGACTAACTTTGATAGACTGGGCTCCTTGCAGAAATACAAGTCTATAACACACTCCAAAAGACTCATGATGGAAAGGCTATCTACATCTAAAGAAAGAATTATGGAGTCTGAATGTAGATTGAAGCAAACTACTTGCTCTCTCTCTTTTTCATTTTGTTTTGTTCTTCCTGCTCATTATTCATTCAATTGGTTATAATTCTTCTTTACAACTTGACTAATTTTTAGTGTGAAGGTATATATAGAACCTATATTAAATTGCATGCCACTATGGGGGGGCGGTGGGCAGAGAAGGAGAGAGAGGGGAAGAAAATTTGTAACTCAAAATTCATGGAACTGAATGGTTTAAACTAGAAGTAAATAAATTTTAAAAATTCCATAGCTAGTTGGTGAAGGTAGATACTAGGTACTATTAATTGGCTGTATAGAGAATTTGGAATCATTTGGAATCCTAGGTGATAAATTTTTAAGAATTTTATTTAATGAATAAGGAGAGAGAACAGAGAGAGTGAGAGTGAGAGAGAAAGAGACAGAGAGACACAGAGATAGACACACACGCACACACACACACACACACACACACACACACACACACACACAGACATGCAGACAAACCCACAGAGAGAAACAGATATTGAGAGATAGAGACAGAGTAGAACGGAAGAAAAAGCAGAACAGAAAAAATTACACATGGAAACATTTATCTCTGCTAACTTCACAGGTTGTTTATTGAAATAAATATGTGATAAATTCACATGTTATGTTCAAAACTAACATGATTGTTTCTGTTTTTCCATTTTTTTCTGTACCTTGAAAAATGATTCAATGATTCCTTTTTCTTTTGGCAACACTGTTACTAGCTTTCTTGTCCTTCCCTCCATACACATCTTTCCAAGTAAAAAAATAAAATATAATTCTTGTAACAAGCATAGTTAAGCATAACAAATTCAAAATATTCCAAATCCAAAAATATATGCTTCACTCTCTACCTCTAATCCATGACTCCTCAACCCTCAAACTTCTAAATCACAGTGGAAGGTGAGTAGCATGCTTCATCATTGGTATTCTGGAGGTCACTTAAAGATCATTGATCATTGCCTTGTTTAGAGTTCTTAAGTTTTTCAAAGTTCTATTTCTTTATGCTGGTCTTATAGTATAAATTATACTCCTGGTTCTGCTTACTTTACTCTATGTCAATTCATACAAGTCTGCTCAGATTTCTCTGAGACTATTCCGTTCATTATTTATTACAGAGAAAAAATATTCCATTATATTCATATAACATCAATTGTTTAGCCATTTTCCAATGGATGGGTACCCCTATTGATTCAAGATATTAGTAATATAAATTTCACTATTTATTAGCATTTGTAAAATATGTGATCATGTTTAAAAAGTGAACCATTTGCTTCTTAATGTATGATAATAACATAGCCACAATGTGAGGCATAGTATATTAGTAATACACAAAAGACCTTCTATTTGCCTGTAAGAGTAAGGATGGATCTTTAAGTTTTCAACCTCTAAGCAGAAAGTGACTGTGAAATAGCCAAAATAGAATCTATTATAATATGGAGCATCTAGTGAGTGTAGGATCTGCTCAGTTTCACAGATTTACAAAAATCAAAGAATTTGACTCAAAAGAAACATTCATTAGAGGTCATCCAGTAGTCCAGCTTACAAATTGAGAGGTATTTCATATATGGGCTCCTTATTACTTTTGATTGTGAAGTATCCAGATTCAAAGTCAAACAATATGTGTAGAAATGGAATGCAATATAACATCTGCTATGCATCCCAATTTGGTAAACACAATGTAATAAATTGGTTTTCCCCAAAGCACAACTTTTTGAAAATTAAAATTATTTCATAACAGGGATAGATACCAATTTGCATCTTTTAACAATCAAATAGTAATTTAGTTAAATTATATTTTATTCTCCCTATTTAAAAAAATATTCTATCATTATAGACAAATATTTAACTACCCCCAAAATGAAATCCAGTGGCATGGATGAAACTAGAATTGTCAAAAATAAAGAGGCAACTTAAATAGTGGAACTATATAAATACAAAACAAAACAAAACAAAAAAACAAATGTAGAAAATCCAGTTTATTTATCACTGAGATTCAAAGCATGTTATTGATGAAGAGGAAAACTTCAGTATTTGCCTTATGCTAAAGTTTTCACTACAGATAGTCTGAGAACTAATTAATTGAAACATCATATGTACATATAGAAAATTTTAACAAGATGAATCTTTTTTCTCCAGAGGAAAATACATTTTAATAAACAAAAAGAAACTTTTGAGGTCTTATCTGTAACATTAAAAGAATTACTTGTACCATGTATGATTTCTAAAAAAAAAAAAAAACTTTGATAGGAGAAACATTGAGGTAGCTTAAATCATGCTCAATATATCATGCAAAACAAATTTAAAAGGTCCTGCTTGCAGATATTATAGTAACAATTGTCCATATGTATGAAGACCATGGTGTTCAATTAACTAAGATATTAAAATATTCATATTTACATTAAAAGTAAATGGAGCGAGGAGGAGCCGGCGGCGGGGCGGCGAGGCCGCCCCCTTCCCCTCGTAGGAGCCTTTAAATTTCTGGGGCCCGCGGGGCCGGCCACCTTAGGCGCTGTGCTGCTACGGGGAGGCGGAGACTCGGCCGGCCGCGGCTTAGGAACGAAAAGCCAAGGCAGGAGCCACCGCCTCCGTCCAGTCTGTACCGAGGCCGCCACTACTGCTACTGCTCTTGGAGTGCGACCCTGGAGAATCGTCCGGCCCGCCACCCCCGGTATAATCATGTTTGAAATCAAGAAAATCTGTTGCATTGGAGCAGGTTATGTTGGAGGACCCACATGTAGTGTCATTGCACATATGTGCCCTGAAATTAAGGTCACAGTTGTTGATGTTAATGAATCTAGAATCAATGCATGGAATTCGGCCACACTCCCAATTTATGAGCCAGGACTAAAAGAAGTAGTTGAATCTTGTCGGGGGAAAAATCTCTTTTTTTCTACTGATATTGATGCTGCCATCAAAGATGCTGATCTTGTGTTTATTTCTGTTAACACACCAACAAAAACTTACGGAATGGGAAAAGGTCGAGCGGCTGATCTGAAGTATATAGAAGCTTGTGCTAGAAGAATCGTACAGAACTCAAATGGGTACAAAATTGTGACTGAGAAAAGCACTGTCCCAGTTAGGGCAGCAGAAAGTATACGGAGAATATTTGATGCGAACACAAAACCCAACTTGAACTTACAGGTGCTCTCCAACCCCGAATTCTTAGCAGAGGGTACAGCGATCAAGGATCTGAAGAACCCTGATCGAGTGCTGATTGGTGGTGATGAAACCCCCGAGGGACAGAAAGCTGTCCATGCTCTGTCTGCTGTCTATGAACACTGGGTTCCCAAAGAAAAGATTCTCACAACCAACACTTGGTCTTCAGAGCTTTCTAAATTGGCAGCTAATGCTTTTCTTGCCCAGAGAATCAGCAGCATTAACTCTATCAGTGCCCTGTGTGAAGCAACAGGAGCTGATGTAGAAGAGGTTGCAACAGCCATTGGGATGGACCAGAGAATTGGAAATAAGTTTCTGAAAGCCAGTGTTGGTTTTGGTGGAAGCTGTTTCCAGAAAGATGTTTTAAATTTGGTTTATCTCTGTGAAGCTCTGAATTTGCCTGAAGTGGCTCGTTATTGGCAACAGGTAATAGATATGAATGACTATCAGAGAAGAAGGTTTGCTTCCCGGATTATAGACAGTCTGTTTAATACAGTCACTGACAAGAAAATAGCTATTTTGGGATTTGCATTCAAAAAGGACACTGGAGACACAAGAGAATCCTCTAGTATCTACATAAGCAAATATTTGATGGATGAAGGAGCACACCTCCATATTTATGATCCTAAAGTCCCAAGGGAACAAATAGTTGTAGATCTCTCCCATCCTGGTGTTTCAGAGGATGACCAAGTGTCCCGACTGGTGACTATTACAAAGGATCCATATGAAGCGTGTGATGGAGCCCATGCTGTTGTCATTTGTACTGAATGGGATGTGTTTAAGGAATTGGATTATGAACGTATTCACAAAAAAATGCTGAAGCCAGCCTTTATTTTTGATGGTCGGCGTGTCCTTGATGACCTTCACAACGAGTTACAAACCATTGGCTTCCAGATTGAAACAATTGGCAAGAAAGTATCTTCAAAGAGAATTCCATATGCTCCTTCCTGTGAAATTCCAAAGTTTAGTCTACAGGACCCACCAAATAAGAAGCCAAAAGTATAGGCATTGTCATTTTTTATATTCTAAGTATTTCAGAATCAGGAATACCCATATTATATTAAATAGGAAATCAATGAAGTGTTTTTAAGGAAACAAAACTTATTTTTTTAGTGATTTAAATCAAGTTTTTAAAAGCTACATGACTGGTAGCATACCTAGTCATCGTAAATCTAGAATCTATTTTCTCTATATTTTTATAATATTTTATCAGTTGTTGAATGAGCAAATGGAAAATAATCATGATGATTTTAATGGTATCAGTTTTTGTAAAATTAAAATTCTTAAAGTAAGATCTCTTATTTTAAAATACATTCATAACTTGTGTTTTGATTTTATGCCTTTCTGTGTTTTGTTCATCATGTGTTTTGTCAATGACTTTAAATTTTTATGTTAAATACCAAACTGACTCTTCTTAAACTCACCAGAAAATGCCATGAAGTGAGCCTAGTTGGGTAAGGTGTTATTGTCAGTGCTGTCTGACATGTAAACCCATGGACCTCTGATCATGGAGAAAGGTAGTAGAATGGACAGCCGTGGGCTTTTTGTGTTGTCATCTTTATTTAAATAGAACACATGCTCTTTTGGTGCTTCCGAATCTTGTGCTACCTTTTTCATGGTAATTTTTTTTTTACTTTTTGGAGGAGGGAAGGTAGGGTAATTGGGGTTAAGTGACTTGCCCAAGGTCACATGGCTAGAATGTGTTAAGTGTCTGAGGCCTGATTTGAACTCAGGTCTTCCTGACTCCTGTGACAGTGTTCTATTCACTGTGCCACCTAGTCGCCCCTCATGGTAATTTTTAAAGTGAAAAATGGATAAAACATTCCTTAACACCTTAGCAGGGTAGCAGCACATTGAGTTGCTTACTTTTGTCCCAAAGAGTCAATCATTTTCTCTTTGGCCAAGTTAAAATGTGTGAAATGAATTATTCACCTTAAGAGAAAATAAATAAATATCATGGTCTATTTGTTCCTCCTTTTCATTATTTTTGTTGTTAAAATTTTCTTCTTAAAATCTGAATTTAACCCCTCCCCCTGCAAAAGCATTTCCATACCCATAGCAGAATAGAAAAAAAGGATTGTATATGAAGCTGTGAATCTTAATTTCAGAACACTTGCTTTTTTAAAATAAATACATAATAAATTCCACACGTTGCTTTCAAAAAAAAAAAAAAAGTAAATGGAGCGCCTGCGGGTGCCCTGCTGGTCTCCAGGAGCCCGGGCGCCGCGCCAGCAGTTTCCATGGGGACTGCGTGGCAATGGCACCGCGAGGCCGCCAGCTGTCGTCCATCTCCTTGGAGATCCTGCTCTTTCTCAACGGCTGGTACAGCGCCACCTACTTCCTGCTGGAGCTCTTTGTGTTCACGTACAAAGGTCTCCTGTTGCCTTACCCAACAGCCAACCTAGTGCTTGACCTGGTCATGCTCTTTCTTCCTTTACCTGGGCATTGAAATCATCCGCATCTTCTTTGCTACAAAAGGGAACCTCTGTCAAAGAATGATGCCTATCGGGATCAGTGTGGCCATGACCTTTCCGTCCGCCATGATGGCTTCCTATTACCTCCTGCTGCAGACCTATGTTCTGCGCCTCGAAGCCGTGATGAGCACCATTCTCCTCCTTTTCTGCGGCTTAGAGCTGGTGCTCGAAGTGATCACACTCACCACCTTCCGCAGCATGGACTCGTATTGAAGAGGCCTGGTGAGCCCTGGTGACTCGGCCCCCTGGTGCCCCAGAGGCGTGTGCTTACTTAGCCTCTAGGGGAGGCCGGCCCTTTGACTCAACTCCTGGCAGCATCTTCTAGACCAGCCTCCAGAACGTGTTCTCCATCTCCTTCAGGACAACAGAGAGCACATAGCCCTCCCCAGGCCCTTGCACATGGTCCTTACTTGGCACTCCCATTTATCACAACCAGAGGACTGGGTTTGGATTGTCTAGGCCTCCTGGGCTCCCAGCTTGAGCTAGACCCTGCATCTGTCCTTTGTGTCTGTGTGTCTGTGTGCTGTGTGTGCCCTGCATTTCACAAGGGTTTTTCCTCCACTCACCCCAAACCAAAACTTCATCCTATTCATTCCTTGAAGGGGGTGAGCTTCAGAAGGGACCAGGCACCAACACTCAGTATGTTGGGGTGGTATTTTCGTACACTATGTCTTGGAACAAACACTATTTATTTACAATAAATATTTATTTTCTGTTGTGAAAAAATAAAAATAAAAAAATAAAAAGTAAATGGAGCAACAGATGTAATAAAAGATTTTTAGTCAGGCTATGCTGTTAAAACTTAGGGAATAGTTATGAGTTTGAAACTGTTGATGTCAATGTCAAATGAAGAAAAATAAAACTTTCAATATAATTGCTTTGGAAGGGGGAACAAATATTGCAGGGTTTGGAGATGGAGGAACTTTTTTAGTTGATGCAATTGTGGAAAATATGTTACCCTTGGCTCCCAAGTGAATCTTCTAACTATGTCCCAGAGGATTCTGCATGTTTATTGCTGCAGTGACCTAGCATAGTGAAAAGCCAAATAACTGGATGAGTTAGCTTGTGGTGCCTAGGAAGTTCTTGCTGCTCTTGCATTCTGATTTTTCCACTATGGAGTCTGGGGAAGAATGTGTCAGTCTTTCCAGTTCCACCTGCACACATAAAGTTTGATCATATGCATTTTCTTTTTCAAATATGATGAGTGAGGAACTGCCACTCCTGCCCGCTGCATACCATGTCCCTGGGGAAAATGAGAAATCTATACAGCTCACAGCTGCTAGAACTTCAATAGCAGCAGAGATTTCTTTCTTGGAATGTGAGGAAATGCCACAGCTGCTTCCCATTGCTGGAAGTTATCGGATGCCCCAGAGAACAATGAGGATGGTAGCAGTATAAGCTCTTAGAATCACAAGATTCCTTATCATGGATTAATGGAATAGTGGACCTAGAACTACGTTTGGACTCAGAGGTCCTGGGTTTATTTACATGGCACTTTCCATGTTATCTCATTCAATTCTTATGACAACTAGTGAGGTATGTGAAATTGTTCTTTCCATTTTATGGATTTAGAAACTGTAAAGTGATTTGATCAAGATCACACAGCTAATGTTTGAAATTTGACTTAATATTGGATCTTCCTTACTCCAAGTTCAGTAATCTAGCCTTACATAACCTAGGTGCCTCACAGGGTATGAGTTCAAATAGTGGCTCTGCTACTTACTACCTGTGTCATCATTCATGGCTCTTAAACTCAGTATTCTTCTCAGTGATTTAGGGATATTAGATTACATAATCTCCACGGTCTCTTTTAGCTCCAAATCAGAATATCTTTTTCATTTTAATTTGCTATTCCCAGAGGTGGGGGGAAAAGCTCAGCAGTAGTATTTAAAGTAGTATTTAATGCTGTTTTGAGAGGTACTGGTTCAGCAGATTCAGTCAATAACAACAACTCCAAAGGGTGTTCCTTGTCTCTAGACACTTGTCATTTTAATGTCCCCAGAGAAAGGTGATTAAAACTAACAAAACAGATCCAGGTAGGGAGAGCATATCTATTGTAGTCAGATGTATGTTTTAGATGGTCATTATGAAAATTAGGCATTTAAGATTCATTCATACCATTCTAATGCTATTGGCTGATTAGGCCAATTTGTTAACAAAATCAATCAAATTAACTAAATGTCATTGAATACTGGCCAAACCTGTATTTTTCACTTTTCAGCTAATCTACATTTAATCTTGTCTGCATGTCGAATTTAGGGTTAGCCAAAAAGGAAGTAATTTTAGACCTTCTGAAGTCATATAAATGTTCAACTAAATTTTGGTGGGGTTGCTATTTCATTTGTTTTGGGGAACCTATGAAATCAAAGATATTTCTGAGTACACACACATGTAGCCAAGTGTGATTCACATGAGCAATATATCAATTTTAGGCTCTAAAAGGTTTCTGAAGCATGATAAATCTCTTCAGAGGCAGTTTGATTGTCAGAGTAAATCACTTCCTCCTGATGAAAGAGAGAAAACTTATAAACAGAGTTCCAAACCAGGTCCTTTCCTATATGAATACTCTATAATTTAAAGTTATGGTTCTTGTGTTTTCATTATAGCATTATTTTTTTGGAAAAATCAAACAAAAATGAACTCATATGATACAGTTATTACTACCCATTCAATATAAGGCTCAGGACAGGGACAGATGCTTCTTTGATTCTTCCTCTATTATAAAGGGATATATCATTTGAATATACATTATGCTAATGTTATTTAATCTTCAAACTCCTAATTAGATCTCACTTCAAGTCCCAAGTCATTGCATCAAACAACCTTACAAATTTTGATCATAATAACATCACAGAATCACTGAATTTTGGAGTTGTAAAGGACCACAGAAGTCAGATTTCCCTATTGTTTTTTGGGGGTACTAATAACCGAGTTACCCAAATTCACAATGTAGATATCATCCTCACTCCTCACTCTCTCCCTCCTGTAATGGTAATGTAATCTGAATTTGAAGATCCCTTTGTGTTGGCAAAGGTAGCAGGAACTTAGCACTTAGTAATTGATCAAGTCTGTTGGGGAAACAGAAGGTATGAACTCCTGTCTCCTGTTGTTGACATAACAGGAAGGGGTTGGCTGGAACAGGAAGCTAATGCTGTGTGTATATAAGGAAAAGCCCTAGAGAGGGAGAATCACATCTTCTTGAAGCAGACTTCGTGAAGGCAGAAGCTGCTGCCACTGGGGAAGCTGAAGAGGGAACATTCCCCCCTCCCTTGGATGGAGAGAATGATTTTGATTTTGAAAACCTGGATGGAGAGATTTTGATTCTGGTAACCAGCTGAAACTTTTGTTGAGTCCGAGGGCCAGCCAGAGCTGCCAAAAGACTGTGAAGGATTTAAGAATTTATCTGTTTGACTTCTCAGGAACAGAGACTGTGAAGGATTTGAGATGGACTGGACACTGTGAGCTCCAATGTGGACCAGGAACTGCACAGAGAGCTGGACAAGGGTCTGGGAGTTGTCTGCCTTTGAACTCAGGTGACAGTTTAGTAAATCCAGGTAGGATCTGGGACCATGGAAGGGGATCCAGGGAATCTGAGAGACCACCCTGAGTCAAGCTGAAAGAAGACTTTATTTGGGTACTGTGTACTGACTAAGAAGGTTAAAATTTACTAGTGACTTGGGGGTGGAGGGTCTGTATATTTTCTGATGATTGAATAGTGAATAATGAAGAATGGTTGTTTGACTAAATGATTGTACTTAGTGATTGATGACTGAATAAGTTATTGGTTTGTAACCTAGTATGCCCCATGAGTGGAAAACTTTTACTATTGTACTTTGTGATTGAATTAAGGATTTTGTGAATGTTTGAGTTACTAAATGATTGTTCTATTTAAAACTTTGTGACCACTGTAGTGGAAACTATGTGGCAATTTTCTGTAATAAACTGTTGTGAATGCTATATTTTGATTTTCTGTGATTGTAATATTGTGAATGCTGTACTTTGATTTACTGTGAATGTTTTGCTTTGATTTGTTGTGGAATATATAGAGTATTCACTATACTGTTTAATTAGAACCTTGAAAGCTGTTCACAGTAGCATTCTTCTGGAAAGCTGCTCACCTATCTGTAGCTAAGCCTTGTCATTTCTACTGTCAGGTCTCTTCTATTCTTCCCCTTCTCCTTACTCACAAAATAGACTCCCTTCTGTAGATAACATCTCATACCTAGACTATTGCAATAGCCTTCTGATTGATCTCCCCTATCTCAAATCTTTTCTTACTCTAGTCCATTTTCTCTTTAGCTTCCAAAATAATTTTCCTAAAATGCAAGTCTGAAAATGCTACTTCTCTACCCAATTAACTCCACTGGCTACATATTATTTCTAGTATCATATTTAAATTCTCCATTTGACCTTTAAAGGCCTTTAGAACCTGGACCCTTCCTACCTTCCAGTCTTTTTACAGCAGTCAGGTGTTCCAGTGGATATGGCACTAGAACTCTAGTCAGTCAAAAAGGCCTCAATTCAAATATAGTCTCAGACAGTACTAGGTGTGTGACCTTGGGCAAGTCACTACTTAACTTTTGTCTGCTTCAGTTTCCTTATCTATAAGATAGGCATAATAATAGCACGTACAACCCTGGGTTGTTGTGAGGATAAATATAAGCTAAGAACTGGAAAATACTTTATCAACTTTAAAGTACTCTACAAATACTCGCTATTATTATATATTATCATTACCATGTATCACTTTACATGCTCTGCAACCTAGCAAAACTGGCAATTTTCCTGTTCTTTATATACAACACTCTCTCCTGATTTTCAGCTTCTGTATAGTTTGACTAATTATTTCCCATGCCTAGAATTCTCTTTCTCCTCATCCTGACTTCCTGGCTTCCTTCTAGTTTCAGTTGAAACTCCACATTCTCCATGAAGCCATTCTTCTTCCCCTTGACATTAATGCCTCCATTATGGTGATTATCTTCTACTCATCCTGTATATAGTTTGTTTGCATGTAGTTATTTGAATGTATTCGCCCCCATTAGATTGTGAGTTTCTCAAGGGCAAGGACTGTTTTGACTTTCTTTGTATCTTCAAGGCTTAGCACAATGCCTGTTACACAAAAGGAGCTTAAAAATCCTTATTGACTTGACTTGAAGCAGCTAAGTGGAACAGTAAGAAGGTAGAACACTGAGGCTGAGGCAGGAAAAACTAATTTCAGATCATCCTTAGACAGTAGCTTCCTGACCTTGAGCAAGTCACTGCCAGAAAAAAAGCAGAGAATACAGAGAAGATGAGCCAAGCTCTATAATGGTGATAAGAAAATCCATCTGGTTTGTGTGTAGTTATGGTGAGAAAGTCTGACAAAAGGAGAAAGAGAGGCAGAACACAATTTTTCAGTTAGTTAAGAATGAAAGATTAGAGTATTTTTAGAGACAAAGGCAATTAGAAAATTTTATATAAATATTCAAAGAATTTGGGAATGATAGAATATAATAAATTAAAGTTCATAGGATTTAGAGCTGGAAGGAACTTTAGCAATCTTCTAGTGCAACTCCTTATTTGTAGATGAAGAAATTGTGACCCAGAAATATAAAATATCTTGCTCAATGCTTCACAGGTTGAGCCAGGATTGGACCCAAAAGCTAACTATAAACCAAGGTTTTTTATTTTTTATTTATTTTTTATGGTAGACTTTGAGAACATACACTTATATTTTTGTACATATGATCACACTAAAGTTTATTTAATTTCCAGATGGCGTTATTAGTCACATCTTAGTCCTAATCAAGCAGGTTAAAGCAAGAGTGATTACCCTCAGGATGGTCGCTTGTTCCCCCCACAATCTGCGGGCCAGGAGCTCTGAAGCAGCCATGGGGTGGCGGCCACAGTGCCTCAGTTGCTTCTCCCTCCAGGGGCAAAAGCCAGACCACACTCCTGGACATCCTGTTCCCAAAGTCCACACTGACCTCCCACTTTGTCTTTGGCATTTATGGATTGATATGGAAACTGCCACAGCTGCTGTTCATCCTGTCTCCCAAAGTCCCTCCAGCCATAGCTGGTTGGCCACCCTGAAGCTAAAACCATGTGCTCTCTTGAGGCTGGGCCCTGCTCCCAGAATTCTGAGATGAACCCTTCCTTTCTGCCTGCCAGCCTTCCTTTAGCGGGAGATTTGTTTCCCTCAGTCACTTTGTGGATTCTGTAGCCCTAAAGATTGTTTAGAGTCATTTTTATAGGTATTTGAGGTGGTTATGTGGGGGAGCATACAGAGTTTCCCTGCCTCTACACCCTTAGTTCTAATTTAAAAAAAAAAAAAGAAAAGGTGCTGAATAAGCCCTAGCTTACCCTTGTTGTTATGCATTACATTTGACTTTTCAAGGCATTCTGGGACAGTATCCAGATTTATCATTCTTAGAGAGCAGATGACATTCTTTCCCTTAGGCCCACATATCTTTGAATGGTTGCATTTATTTCTCCAGTCTAAGGTTTGTGATTGGTATAGATTAACCCAATCAGAATTATTAATTAACCCCCACCCAGTGTAAAACTTATATCGTTCCTGATTTGCTATATTTTACTGAGTGTTAGTTACATGATTGACTCAGTCCCTTAAATGAATAAACAGGTATGCTTGGATATTGTATGCAGTATTTTGTTTTATATGCATAGAATCAATAAAAGGAAAATATCAATAAAAATATACAAAATACCACAGCATCAACTGGGTACCCATAGTTTCTATTATACTTAGATTTTTCCTGGAGGGTACATACCCATTCTCTGAATGTATTATTTTTAATAGAAGCACATTTCAGTCTGTTTAGACCCCATAATCATTTGGGCAATGGAGCACAGGAAATACAGCTCAGCCTCCAACTAATGGTTGACTTGAAGCACCTAGTAGGCCAGTCATTAGATGAAGTCAGTAAGTCTATATACATTTATTAAGCATCTACTGTGTGTTGAGCACTGTGCTAAGCACTGGGGATACAAAGAAAGACAAAAGATAGCTTCTGTCCTTAATCTAGTATAGAAATAGTATGTAAACAACTATGTAAAAACAAAATGTAGATGTATATGTAGATATATACATATGTGCATATACATATACATTCATATATACACATACACACATACACGTATATTTATAAAGCTAAAGTAATCAACAATCAGCAGAAGGAAGGATAAATGCTAGTGCATTGAGGGAGATTAAGGAAGACTTCTTGCAGAAGACAAGGCTTTAGCTGAGATTTGGAGGTAGCTGAGTAAGCTAAATGTTAGCAATGAGGAGGAAGATACTTCTAGGCTTTGGGTATAGTAAAAGAAAGTGGCCAAAGTTAGGAAACAGGGTGTCTTGTTTAAGGAACAGCAAAGAGGCCAGTGTCACTTGATCAAAGAACGTATGGCAAAGTAAAGAGTGTAAGAAAACTAGAACAGTAGAAAGCAGTAAGGTTATGAAGGATTTTTTTTTTTTTTTGCTTTTTGGAGGGCAATTGGGATTAAGTAACTTGCCCAAGGTCACACGGCTAGGTTTTTTGTTTGTGTGTGTGCTAAGTGTCTGAGGTCGGATCCGAACTCAGGGCTGACTCCAGGGCTGGCACTCTACTCACTGCGCCACCTAGTTGCCCCATGGTTATGAAGGATTTTAAAAGTCAAACAGAGGATTTTATATTTTATCCTAGAGGCAATAGAGAGTAAATATAGATGGTTGAATAGAGGGTGACATGGTTAGATCTATGCTTTAAGAAAATCATTTCAACATATAGGTGGAAGACAGAATAGTGTGGGGCCTGTCTTTGAGAAAGGGAGGTTTTTGAAGTGATCTAGGCCTGAGGTGATAAGCACCTGCTACATGTTGGTGACAATATTAGAGAAGAGAAGGGGGAATATATGAGATACTACAAAGGGAGAAGTTATTGGACTTGGCAATAGTTTGATTATGGGGTGGAGGAAACGACAGTGTAGAGTTGAGGATGATACCTGGTTTTCAAGCCTCATACCTATGAGGATGGTGGTGCCCTCTAGAATAATACAACCTGAAGAACTCCAGATCTGCGATTTGGGTACTCCTTACAGCATGTGGAATGGACTTAGGAGAATACCCTCTCCTCAGTGCTAACAAAAGGCCCCCATAGCTTTTCCACTGATGGTTCTGTCATTGAGAGTGAATTCATAATTCTATTCTCCAACTAGCTCATCATATTTAAGGAGTAGAAACTTGAAGTCAGGCCTCAGCAAGGAGATTTATCCCATCTATCACTACTGGTCATATTTAGGAAGAGAATTACTTCAGAGTTACTCTGAAGAGTTTAGATCCTCATCTTGATAAAGGTGAGGTACAAGATCAGGTGATCTCTTAGAGTTGCTTCTAGCTCAAGAATTCTAGGCACACATTTTTCTGTTACCTTTAACCTTCTCTTCTTTCTCCTTTTACATCTAGTCTCTTTGAAGAGAAAGCAACTAAAAGTTAATGAAAGGAAATGGAGATTAACAAGCAATGAAGCTGGAGAAGGGAGGATGATAAAGAAAGCAAGATAACAGGAAGAAAGAAAAGTTTATCTCTATCAATTTGTCTTTGCAGATATGGGAATGAGGAGATGGGAAATTAAGATGGTATTAAAGGAGAAACAGGAAAAAAGATAAACTGGAGGAGAAATAAAGGAAGAGACAAAAGAGGTCGTTATTTTATTAATCACAGTATTTGTTTAAAGAATACAAGATGTATGTTTATTTTGTCCAATAGCACTGAAGTGGTAAATCTGCATTATGTGAACTTTGATGTGGATTAATACTTAGATTTGCAATACCAATGTCATCTTTGACTCCTCACTCTCATTTTCCTCACATATTTGATCAGTTACAAAATCTTACTTAACACTCCTTGTACTTTCATGTAGCTAGCACTCAGCACCTCTAAGGAAACCTTCAAAGCTCAGTTAAAGTGCCACCTCATACATGTTACCCTTTCTGATTTTTCCAGCTTCTAGTGTCACTCTCCTAAAATTATCTCGCATTTACTGGTTGCATATATTTTACACACACACACACAGACACACACAGACACACACACACACACACACACACATATATGTCTTTGTTGTTCCTCCTGATAGAATATAATAAACTCCTTGAGAGAATAAATTGTTTTATTTGTGTCTTTGTATTACTCCACTGTCTATAGAATATAGTAGATGTTTAATAAATAATTGTTGATTCATATGATAAATTTTATAAGCTACTCGACTTTAATCTCAATGAGATCAATCAAGGAAAGTGTCTCATCCATAAACTATTTATTAGGTCCCCTGGGCAAGTCTTCTTTTTGACCGTCCATTTCCCAACAGTAAAATTACAACAACAACAAAACTTCAATAATATTTATATAGGCTTAACAATATTATATTATTTTATTCTCATGAGAGCCCAAAGACATAGATGCTATCATTATCTCCATTTTTTCTTTCATTAATTAATTAATTTTTAATTTTCAACATTCACTTTTATAGGATTTTAAGTTCTAAATTTACCCTTTCTTCCCCTCCTCCCTCCCAAAGACAGCATTACAATCTGATATAAGCTATACATGTACCTTCATATTAAACATTTTCACATGAATTATGTTATGAAAGAAGAATCAAAACAAAAGGGAAAAACCACAAGAAAGAAAAAAAAGAAAGAAAATAGTATGCTTCAATCTTCATTCAGACTCCATAGTTATATCTCTGGATATGGATAGCATTTTTCTACCATGAGTCTTTTGGAACTGTCTTAGACCATTGCATTGCTGAGAAGAGCTAAGTCTATCAAAGTCGGTCAATGCACAATGATGCTGTTACTGTGTGTAGTGTTCTCCTGGTTTTCCTCCCTTCACTCAGCATCAGTTCATGTAAGTCTTTCTTGGTTTTTCCGAAAGCCACTTGCTCATCATTTCTTATGGAATAATAGTATTCCATTACATTCATTTACCACATTTGTTCAGCCATTTCCCCATTGATTGGTGTCCTCTTAATGTTTAGTTCTTGACCAATGTAAAAAAAGCTGCTTTAAATATTTTTGTACATATGGGTTCTTTTCCCTTTTTATGATCTCTTTGGTATATAGACCTAGTAGTAGTATTGCTGGATCAAAGGGGATGAAGAGTTTGGTCCCCCTTTTGGCAATAAAACTGTGCATAAGCTTTGATCCAGCAATACCACTTCTCAATTTACTAGCTTGGCCTACCCATGGAATTATCGCCACTTTATAGATGAAGAGATTAAGGCAGACAGAGGTTAAGTGACTTATCCAGGGTCACACAAGTAGTAAATATGTGAGGCTAGATTCAGGTCTTGTCTCCTGGTATAGTTATCCATCCTTTGTACTACCTAGCTTCCTCATCTATACAATGTGAGTTATAATAGTTTTTCTAACCTATCAAAGTTGTTTTGAAGCTCTTATGAAATAATGTATATGGCGTGATTTATAACTGTACAGAGCTCTATCAAAATATGCTACTAATATCACTTTGTAATGGTGGTTAAAAAGTGAAATATGACCCAGATTAAAACATGTCACATCTCTATGTTCTAATTCTTCCTCTGTAAAATGAAAGTGCTATACTCTATGATTTCCAATGTCTCTTCCAGTAATACCAAAGAATATGAGGAAACATGGCTTAGAGAAAAATCACTGAATGTGAATTTGAAATTAGAAGAACTAGATTCAGATTACACTACTGCCACTTACTAATTGTGTAATATAAAATAGTCACATGACTGTTTAGAGCTCTTCCTATTATTTATGTAACAGTCCATGTTCTCTGTTCAGTTTTCTCTTGTCTGCTTCTTGCCCATCTCTGTTCTAGCTGAATGCTTAGCCACTTTAGGGATAGTGATGGCTGCTTCAGCCTGATCATGTGTAATTCAATTTTGAGGAACTGTGGTGCTTTGAATATAAGAAAGCAATCCCATTTTTAGTCATTGAACAGGATGAGGCAATAAATAACTCAATTGACTTTTCAAAATGAGTGTCTTATTTTCAGCTTTCTCTTTTCTTTCTGGGTATAAATAATTTTAGCTCTATTTGAATTTATCTAAGTATTCTTGGAAGGTGAGTGGTTGAGGGGAAGAAGATGGTCACATCTTCTCTCCCTAGTCACACGGTGACTATTGAGATTGTTCCCACATGACAGCTGGGACAGTTATTTGGCTAGGAGAACTGAATCTGGACCTTGGAGACTTTGGATGCATTTTCAGTTTTGTTTTCTTTTCTGGCTATCGGTGACCAAATAGTGATCCTGAGGTGGGTGTATTGATGCTAAAAGAAACCTTGCTAATTCAAGAAGTTGGGGAGTATGAATCTATTGGGTCAGGACTGACCATTGGTGAGAAGAGTCTCTACATTGGAAAAGATGACCATTAAGAATAGAATTAGCCTGACTTGCTGAAAAATGTAGATGTTAACTCGAATTGTTTGGGCAATGCAAAGTTGAAGTGAAATGTAGGCTGTATAGTCAGCAATATCCATATTGTTTCATGTGCTGATGTTTGTCTCAATATACTGTAAGAATATATTAGTAATTATAAGTTACTGAATGTTTAAGTCCTCTAACTATGAACATTTTGTGTCTTTTATCATCTATTTGGTATAGAAGTAATAAATAGCTGTCCCGTATATGATTTGTATTGTTCATTGAATTCTTTTCATCTACCCCCTCAAGGAAACTATAGAAATGAGCCTAAATTTATTTGAGTTTTTGTTTCTACAAGCAACAGGATGAAGAAGGGGTATAACAAGCCAAGGAAAATGAGAAAAAGAACCTGATACTACTTTTAGAAGTTCAGGCTACTCTAGTAATGATCCATATCTGGCCTGCATGTGTAGATACAGAACAGATAGATCCCTTAGTAGAGAGGGAGAGAGTAATACACCTAAGGAACCCAGAGCCCAAAACTGATTCTCATTGTTACATCTGAAAATTAAAATAATAACTGCCCTGCAATCTTCATAGAATCACTATGAAGTCTAAATGAGATGATTTTTGTAAAGTACTTTCTAGTCTTTCTTTGCATAGGCAGGAGACTATAGGTGTAGAATACATATATTTGCAGACTCTATTAATATATTAGTTAATTTTGCTGAACTCTTTTTCCCCCTCTCTTTTCTTTTATTGTTTGTTATAAACTATGACTGTGGATATAGTAGAGGTAGGGATATATTGGTAAATAATGGCAATGTGAAAAAAGATGTAAATATCATTTTTATAAAGAAAACTGCTTTCTAGTCCTAATTTACTATATAAATATGAGGTATCATTATCATTATCATCTTTAGCATTTTCATCCATGATTTATTTTGTAATATTTTAGTAAAAATGAATATGACCTTGAAGAGTACAGAATTGATTTGAATTAGTAAATATTGAACACAATTTATTCTATTTCATGTGTAGACAAAGGTTAAATTCTATCACATGAGAAGAAAATGAAATTAAATTTGATTCCTTAACTAAAGCGAAGACAACATTTACAATAGAAAACATATACCACCATGAAAGTAGGAAGACAGGGCTTTGGTGGCCCTCTGGGACAAATGTAGGCAAATATGTCATTTATAAGAGAGCAATTTCAAACATCTGCCAATAGCTTTTATTTAGAGCAAAAAAGCCCAGACCTGATAAAGTCTCTCCATGCTGCATGCACCCAGTCAGATCCCACAGCAATGTTCTCCATGACTCTTTTGTCTTGCATGTTTAGGGAGATATTTTAATTCTCTCTGATAAGGTGATAACATGAAAGGTTGTTTAAAAGAATGCAGAAAGGGCCTCAGTTGCAGTTATCAAGTGGAAATGAGGCCTGAGGCAGTGAGCTTCTGTCTCAAATGCTGAATCCTGGCCCAGCATACTTTCAAGAACTGAATTTAATTAGAAGTGGAACTTGCCACAGTCCCCTGCTTTCATCCTGTGACTTGATAAGATTTGACAGCACCTTTGTCCACTCATGGCAAAATTGATTGTCTATTTTTCTTTATTATCATAGCAACACTGGGAGCATGGAATGCATAAGATCAAAGGACCAGTGATGAAACCATATAATGATGTGAATAAGGGACAAGCATGGCATGGTAGACAGACCATCGGATCTTGTGAAGTGTTGGATCTGGGACTAACTTAATATGTGAATTTGGACAAGTCATATTGCCTCTTTATTTACTGCTGCAGCAGTCATGAGACCTGGACTCGGTTCTTAGCTCCACTGAGTTACTAGATATATGACCTTGAGCAAGACATTTCCATTCTTTGGGCTTCTGTGTCTTTCTCTATAAAATGAGGGAGTTAGATTAGGTGACTTCTAAGGTTTCTTTCAGTTTATGGATACGATTCGTGTGGGAACAAATGAAAACATGCCCAACTCACTATATGTAGCTGATCTTTTTCCATACTTCACATCCTATTCAACCACCCACCAGGAAGATAGGACTGATCCAGTCTCCTTTATCTCGGCCAATGCCCCATTTTCCCCACAAGGAACAGTGAGTATTCTTCAGTATATCTTCAAAGATCATAACTCCTAGCCATTCACAGAATTATTTCATGAACTTTTGAAATGCCACCATTGAGGTTGTTGTACTAATTAACGAGTCAGCTAATGATACTCTTTCTTTTTACTTTCCACCTCTTTCTTGTGCCCTCAAAACATCAATCAAAGCAGTGTTGCCATTGCTTTTGGAAAAGGACTGACTATGACTCCATTTATAGTCTCTGTTCAGAAAAAAAAAAATTCCTTTCTTTGCTGTCTACTACCCTATATGTATTGTATGACTCTATAGGACCTTAGCCTACTTTGCTTTTATATTTATATTCCTAACACATAGTATGTTGCCTGGCTCATATTAGTACTTAATAAACATTCATTTGATCATTAATAAAACCTGAGTATTCCATTCTGAAGTCTCTTTACTTTCCTCCCCACTTCCACTCTGGTCATATAATTTTAAGATAAGAACTGAGTTATCTATGTAATTGCAGCTTTCTGTAATGACTTTTAAAAAATAATTCCTAAATTATTTGTCCATTGTGAATAAAATCTTATGTTATAATTAAAAAAAGCAAATGACCAGACACATTTCTTTAATTAGTTCTATGGTTTTCATTTATTTCCTTCCAAAGATTATAGGCAATTAGAATGTTACAGCTTTACAGATGAAAACCTGGAGACTCAGAGAGCTTAAGTACTTTGTTCAACACTATTGTTTGCTCAAATTCCCACATACATAAAGTAGGAAAGTGAAGATCCCAATCTGGGTCTTTGGATTCCAAGTCTGGTGACCTACTGATTAAAAATAAGAAATCAAATATAGGAAATGAAAAAAAAATGTGTGGGGGCAGCTTCCAAAGGAATAAAGGCTACATAGTTCATTCTGGACAAAGCAATAGATGTAGCTTCAGAAGACAGTCTAATTCCCGGATGGGCTACTGTGTTTGTATGGGGGTGGAGGGATGGCGGAGATTTAAAAAAAAAATTATCTTTTTTTTTAATTTTTTAGTTTACATCATTCATTTCCACAAGATTTGAGTTACAAGTTTTCTCCTCATTTTCCCCTACCCACCACCCCAAAACAGTGATCCCACTGAATATCCCCTCTCCCAATCTTCTCTCTCCCATATCTTCCCCTCATTCCCCCTCTGACTTTCCAGTAGGGCACAGAGAATGTCTATACCCCAGTGCCTGTATATATCATTTCCCAGTTATATGTAAAATAATAATAATAATATGTATATATATTTAAACATTTGATTTTAAATCTTTGAATTCCAGATTCTTTCCCTTCCTCCCTCATCACCCACCCTCCCTGGGAAGATAAGCAATTGAATGTAGGTTGTACATGTGTAGCTATGCAAAATATTTCCATAGTGGATATATTGTAAAAGACTGACTATATTTCCCTCCCTCCTATCCCACCTCCCACTTGTTCTATTCTCTACTTTGTTCCTATTATATCTTTTCAAAAGTGGGTGCTTCCAACTTCCCTCCCCCAAAGCATGCCCTCCCTTCCATTATTCCCCCTCTCTTCCCCTTCCCTCTACTCTCCTGTAGGGTGAGATTCCCTATTTAGTGTGTATGTCATTCCTCCCTAAGTCAAATTAAGTGAGAATAAGTTTGACTCATTCCCTTTGCCTTCCTGTTCTTCCCCTCCATTGTGACAATTTTCCCTTGCCTCTTCTATATGAGATAATTTACCTCATTGAGTCTCTCCTCATTTCTTCTCATTATATGTTGCTCTCTCATCTCTTAATTTCACCTTTTAAGTATCATCCCTTCCTATTAAGTTGGTCCTGTGCTCTCTATCTATGTATACCTGTACACATATACACACACACTCAAATATGTATTCATTTGCCCATATACCCTCCTATATAGACATATATGTGCATGTGTGTGTATTATACACACACACACACACACACACACACACACACGTTTCTATTCCCTTCAACTATTCTCATACTGAGAAAAGTTTTATAAGTTACAATTATAGTTTTTCCATGTAGGAATATAAGTAATTCAACTTTAATAAGTTCCTTATGATTTCTTTTCTCTGTTTACCTTCTCATGCTTCTCTTGCTTCTTGTATCTAAATGTCAAGTTTTCTATTCATAGTGGTTTTTTTCATCAGGAATGCTTGAAATTCTACTATTCCACTGAATGACCATGTTTTCCCCTGAAACATGATACTCAGTTTTGCTGGGTAGATGATTCTTGGTTTTAATCCCAACTCCTTTTACCTCCAGAATATCATATTCCAAGCCCTTCGATACCTCAGTGTGGAAACTTCCAGATCCTGAGTTATCCTGATTGTGTTTCCACAATATTCAAATTGTTTCTTCTTGGCTGCTTGTAATATTTTCTCCTTGATCTGGAACCTAGTTATAATATTCCTAGGAGTTTTCTTTTGGGGATCTTTTTCAGGAGTTGACTGACAGATTCTTTCAAGCTCTATTTTGTCCTCTGGTTCTAAAACATCAAAGCAATTTTCCTTGAGAATTTCTTAAAGGATAATTTCTAGGTTCTTTTTTTGATTGTGGCTTTCAGGTAGCCCAGTCATTTTTAAATTATCTCTCCTGGATCTATTTTCTAGGTCAATGGCTTTTCCAGTGAGATATTTCACAGTGCCTTCTATTTTTTCATTTATTTGGATCTGTTTAATAGTACCTTGATTTCTCATAAAGTCACTAGCTTGCATTTGCTCCAGTCTAATTCTGAAGGAAAGATTCTCTTCAGTGAGCTTTTGAGATTCTTTTTCCATCTGGCAAATTTGGCTTTTTAAGGCATTCTTCTCCTCGTTTTCCTTTTTGAGCCTCTTTTAAAGCCATCAGAGTTAGTCTATTTTTAAGGTATTATTTTCTTCAATCAGGTTGTTGACTCTCATTTCATAATTTTCTTTCATTGTTCTCATTTATATTCCCAGTTTTCTCCACTTCTTTTATCTGGTTTTCAAAATCCTTTTAAAGCTCCTCTATGGACATTATAGAATGCAGAAAACGGGGGGGGGGGAAGGTAAAAAAAAATTATTCTTATATTTACACTGTAACTGGATGCTAAATTTGGGACTTGTATGGACCAGCTTAACATCTTGATGCTACCTCCAGGTTTATCCTTTTTTAAATCTGTTTTTGATAACTTCACAATATTATTCTTATTTAGGGCTCCACAGACACGGATAAAAAAGTCTTAAGGTTCTCATTGCATATTCTCATTGCATATCCCATTCTCATTGCATATCAGGTAGAAAATAGAATTTGTTTCTTCCCATGGAAAATGGGAAAAAAAAACTATTCAAAGAATTTACTATTCCCTAAAACCTTGAGTCTGTCCTTCTCCCCTTTCCACTGAGTCCTCCCTTCAATGCAGGGACCATGTAAGACCTCCAGATTCACAATATTATTCTAAGGGTTGCAAGTATCCTGGGAGAGAAACCAACTAGGAATTGCTAGACAGACAACCTTTTGACATTCCAATAAGTTTCATAGTCACAAGACCTATACTGTCCTCCAGCTTCATAGAAATACCAATGGATATTGCAATCTTTGAGAAGGAAAACAAAATTGGGATTTCTAGAAAAGCAAATCCATTTCCATCAGGTGTTTACTATCTAAATATCTCACAGAATTAATGGACATTAAATTCAAGACTTTTAACCCTCCATATCATTTCCTTGGGACCTGGTACCCAGGTCCAACAAATGACTGCAAATCTCTCAATAAGGTTCCTATAGATGTTCACATTTTCCACAGGGAGAGAGCAAGTCCCACCAAAAGGCTCCATTTCCAGAAATCTTATCATGATGATTAGGCTCATCTGATCAGTCCTCTACATCAGTGGTTACCAAAGAAAAGATTGAGTACCTTGAGTAGCTGGGGCCTAAAACTGTGAGAACTGAAGACTATGATCACCCAATCATAGGGAAGGGAGGTAGGTCACATTCTATCTTCCTTTCCTCACTATAAGTGGAGCTTAATCTTCAGCACAACCATGTCCAATTTTACCCCGTCCAAACCCAACACTCTCCCAGTACCAGAATTCCCAGCCTCCTACCTGCTGAAGTGTTATAACTCTTATGAGGTCACTCAGAACATTAGATGGACAGATAAGCATGGAAAATAAAAGATCACTGGTCTTATAATGCCAATTTTCCCTCTTCTTCATTTCCCTTTTTCTGTGAAAGTCACCACTATCCTTCCAGTTACTCAGGTCCAAAGTCTTGCTCATCTTCTATTATATACTCTCTCTCTTCTCACATAGCTAATCGCTTCAAATAATAATCCCATATCAGTTGCTAAGGCTTCTTATTTATACCTCCACAGCATATATCCATTTAAAAAAATAAGATGATAATCCATTTCCTACTTGTAATGGTAATGGAGATTTGAAGATCTTTTCTGCCCTTAATAGGCCAAATGTAATCACATGGAACCCACAGGGATTGGGGGGGGGGGCAGCATGGAGAAGAGCTTGCTGAAAGGGTGGAACAGGAAGGGTGGATCAGGAAGGAGCCTGAGAGTGAGCCAGAACTACTGGGAGTAAGCAGCATGGAGGCTGAGCAGTTAGCATGAGTGAGAGAGGGGTATTCTTACTTAAGGGATCCTGTTTTGTTTTGAAGACCTGGCAGAGGGAAAGCTTGGAAATGTTGGTGTTTGCTATCTTGGTTATGTGTACCAACTTCTTGTTTGCTATGATGAATTTGGCTTTCTGGTTTTGGGATTCAGTTTTCTGGTATTTGCATAAATGCTTTG
This sequence comes from Gymnobelideus leadbeateri, assembly GCA_011680675.1. NCBI lineage: Eukaryota > Metazoa > Chordata > Mammalia > Diprotodontia > Petauridae > Gymnobelideus > Gymnobelideus leadbeateri. The sequence continues at coordinate 91,877 of WOXC01005146.1, forward strand.
ATTCTGTCCTCCATGTGGAGAGTCTGTTACATTTTGTAGTTCACTACCATACCAGCATATTCATAGCCACTGTGGGTGCTGTGAACATTGCATTGGTGTTATATTACTCTCCATTCATACAACTACCACCCTTGTTTGATCCCTCAGCACTTTTTACCTGAAATATTACTAAAACCTCTTATTTGGTTTGTCAAAACTCTCTCCCCAATTGAAATCATCCTCTACACAGTTACCAGAGAATACCAACTTGATAATGTCACTCCCCTACTCAAAGATTCCACAGTACACTCAAATATTATTTCATTTTTATCCTTTAAATTGTTTTTGTATATTTGATAATGCACACAGTTATTAATGTTTTAGTAGTAGTATATTTTATTATAGTATATTTTCACAACTATTAGTAATTTACATAATTTGTAACTAAGTTACATATGTATTGGGAGATAGTGCTCAAACTTGCTTGCTGATAAGTTTCACAGTCAAAAAAGTTTGGAAAGTGTTGTTCTATGTGACTATCTCATACTACCCACCAGCTTGTAAAAAGCTAATTGCATATATAAATCAAAGTTATTGGGATGCTTCAAAGAGGATTGAATTTTTGTGGCTGCTTTTGTTTAAAAAAATGTTCTTTTCCGCCCCTTTTAGTGTGTAATAAACATATTTATACCTCTAATTAAGCCAGAAGGTAGATAGGAAACATTTCAAAAACTTGGACATCTGAAATCACTTAGAATGTCTGGCTTTCTAATATTATATGCCAAAAAAAGCATAAATAAAAAAATAAATATATCATCTTTTAAAAAAATGCCAATAAGAAAGGAAAATCAAATCATTCATTGGAAATTTAGATTCTCTTTTTTTCCCCTTTCAGTGATGGACTAAAATATTTCTTTTGTGTTGCTTAGGGTAGTGAAAAGTATCCTGTAGTTTGTATGGTGTAACAGTGTAGCAGTTAACCAGAACCATCTACTGGAAGATGATGATGATGATTATGATGATGATGATGATGATGATGATGATGATGATGATGATGATGATGGTGATGGTAATGGTGATGATGATGATGATAACACCTAGCATTTATAAGGACTTTGCAAAGCATTTCACATGTTACATGGCTGACCAGCTTCAATTCAAATGATAGGAATGGGGCAGGAGGAAATAATTGATTCTCAAATTCTGCTTTTTCTGCCAGAAAAGATCCTTATAGAAATAAAGATCTGATACTGAAGATACATAATTGCTAGAAAGGTATAAGACCAAAAACCATTCCCTGAGTAAGAGCACTGGCCCTGGAGTCGAGAGGACCCAGGATTGGTTCTGGCCTCAGAAAATTAGCACCCACACATAAATAATAACTAGCTGCGTGACCTTGAGCAAGTTACTTAACCCCAATTGCTTTAAACAAACAAACAAACAAACCATTCCCTGGTAGATAAGTAGTCAAAGCATGTAGACAAAATGTTCTCAAAATTAAAACTGCTTGAAGACTTTTAGAAAACCCTTTATTATGAAATTGTACTGGCGGAGCCAGGATGGCGGAGTAGAAACAGTGAGTCCATGGCACTCTCCCCCTAGATTACCTCCAAACTATGTAAAAGGGGACTTTGAACAACTTCTGGAGCCCCAGTACCCAAAGAACGACACAGAGAAGCTAACCTCCCGCTGAGGACAGCCCAGCAGCCCTGCAGGAAGGACCAGCACAGCGCTCTGGGAACCGGCAGCCCAGTACGTGGACAAAATGTTCTCAAAATTAAAACTGCTTGAAGACTTTTAGAAAACCCTTTATTATGAAATTGTACTGGTGGAGCCAGGATGGCGGAGTAGAAACAGTGAGTCCATGGCACTCTCCCCCCAGATTACCTCCAAACTATGTAACAGGGGACTCTGAACAACTTCTGGAGCCCCAGTACCCAAAGAACGACACAGAGAAGCTAACCTCCCGCTGAGGACAGCCCAGCAGCCCTTCAGGAAGGACCAGCACAGCACTCTGGGAACCGGCAGCCCAGTACGTGGAGAGCGGGGCCCAGGTCCGCCTAAGCCATGGTTTTAGCCCCAGGGCAGCTGGGCCAGCAGCTGGCTGGAGGGGAGCTGCTGTGGCGATTCCAGAAGTATCTCATGTAGAAGAAGCAAGGGGAAGTGGCTGCAAGGGAGGGGAAGACTAGGAAGGCAAAAAGGCAAAACCACATTCTCATTGAATTTGGTTCAGGGAGAGAATGACATACATACTAAATGGGGGATGAGAGGAGTCATTCTTGGGGGGAGGGAGATTGGAAGTATCCACTATAGAAGAGGGACAGGATCAAGTAGGGAATGGATGGCGGTGGGATGGGTGGGAGGGAATTATAAGCAGCCTTGTACAATATATCTACTATGGTAATGTTTTGCATAGCTAGACATGTACAACATATACTGAATTACTTATCTTCCCAGAGGGAATGTGTGACAAGGGAGGAAAGGAATGGATCTGAAATTAGAGGTCTTAAAATTAAATGTTTCAAATATATATAAATACTATTATTAATACTCTTTTGCTTGTAATTGGGAGATAAGATGTGCAGGCATTGGGGCACAGAGATTCACCTTGCTCTAATGGAAAAGTCAAAGGGAGTATGGGAGAAGATAGGGGAGAGAGCAGATTGGAGGAAGTGATATCTTGTGGGACTGCTATTCTGGGATGGTGGGTAGGGGAAAAACAGGGGAAAAATTATAACTCAAAATCTGGTGGAAATGAATGATGTAAAACAGAAGTTAATAAAGCATTTGTTTAATAATAAAAAAACCAACCAAACAAAAAAGAAATTGTACTGTCCAAACCTGGTCCCCCAAAAATACAATTAAAAAGATAACTCTCCTATACAGAATTGGGTGGCTACAGTGTGGAACACTGAAAATAATGGTCAACATTTTTGATAGTTTTGTTGAGCAGGTGTTTGTTTCTTTTAATTTCTGTTATAAGCAAGGAATTTCTTTGTGGGAGAGAATGTGTAGGATATATTGGGAAATTTAGGTAATAGTAAAAAAAATTCACCCTCTTTTTAAAAAAAAGTCAAAGAGAAGGAGGTGTTTTCTGTGGCTGGGAGCTAGAGAAGACACTGTGGTTTCTAACTTGTCCCAATAGGAGACTAGGAATCTGTGCTTTCCCTTTATCCTTCCTATTTTTGCTCCAGTGATCTATTGCTGTTCCACCTTTTGAGATCTATTTTGTTTTCTAGATAAAGGTACCTCAAAAAGGTAGGAAGGAATTTAGAACAAATATCGTTATACTTCCCTCCAAAATAGGCTATTAACGAGGTGTCAATCAACAATATCTTAAAAACATTTTAATAACACCTATAATCAATCTGTGTCTCTTTAAAAAAATATCACTTCTTAGTAGAGAAGCTTAATGGAAGAGGTGGGATTTAAGCTCATCCCCAAGGATATGCAGTATAATTTTGTAAATAGGTAATACAGAGTAAAGGTTTGTATATCTTTGAACTATCTTCCACTCCCTAGGCTGTTCTTACAAATAGGCAAAAGTAATTTCTGGCTAAAATTTACTTTGCTAAGGATAGAAAAGTCATTCCCCTTCCCAATTTTTTTTCTTAAGATAGGGAATCATCTCCTCACCACTGTTAAAGGTAAAGCTTCAGATGGCATACTCTAAAAAGGGGATACATGGTATCTTAACACTAAAATATAAATGTCTTAAATTCATATTTTTCTATGTATGATATTGATGAAATAGTAAGCAATGAAAACTTAAAGTATTGAGTGCCTAAAAGAGTACATTTTTGAGCCCCAGCACCCACAGAACAACACAGAGAAGCTAACCTCCCACTGAGGACAGCCCAGCAGCCCTGCAGGGAGTGGCCAGCACAGCACAGCCAATAAGAGAAGTGGGGGAAAATTGGGAAGAGAAATGAGAAAGATGCAAGAAAAGTGTGAAATGACAGTCAACAGCCTGACTGAGGAAAACAACACCTTAAAAATAGACTAACTCAAATGCGAAAAGAGGCTCAGAAAAGCAATGAGGAGAAGAATGCCTTAAAAAGCTGAATTTGCCAGATGGAAAAAGAATCTCAAAAGCTCACTGAGGAGATTCATTCCTTCAGAATTAGACTGGAGCAAATGGAAGCTAGTGACTTTATGAGAAATCAAGATGCTGTTAAACAGATCCAGACAAATGAAAGAATAGAAGGCATTGTGAAATATCTCATGGGAAACACTACTGACCTGGAAAATAGATCCAGGAGAGATAATTTTAAAATTATTGGACTACCTGAAAGCCATGATCAAAGAAAGAACCTAGAAATCATCCTTCAAGAAATTCTCAAGGAAAATTACCCTGATGTTTTAGACCCGGGGGGAAATAGAGGTTGAAAGAATCCACTGATTGCCTCCTGAAAAAGATCCCCCCACCCAAAAAAGAAAGAATAAAGAAAAAAGAGTACATTCTCACCGAATTCTGTGGTTGTGGGATAAGCTAAGTTTTCTGAGCCAGAGTGGTTCAGTGGTAGAGGACATTAAAGCCATGCACAAGCAGCTTTCCAGAGGACTGCTGCTGCAGTGAACAGCTTTCAAGGTTCTGATTACATAGTATAGTGAACTCTCTATTTATTCATAACAACAGTTACACAAAATCAAGGTACAGGTTTCAGAATGTTACAACTTATCACAGAAAATCAAAATACAGCATTTGCCCTGTAACAACTCAAGAACTTATCACTAAAATGGTCACATACTTTTCACCAAAATGGTCACATAGCTTTCAAGAAAGTACAATCATTTAGTAACTGAGTCATTTAGTAACTCAATCATTCTATCATCCTTAAGGATGCTTGCCTCCTCAAGGATCACAAAGTACAAAAGTCAAAGTTCTCCATCCATGGGGTGCAATTAAGTTACAACTTTAACAGTCACTACTCAGTACCCTCTTAAGGGGGAAGTGGATAATACAAAAGCCATTCACCCCTAGGTCACAAGTAAATTACCATTTCATGTTACTACTCAGTATCCCATTTCATCAGTCACTACTCAGACAATTTCATTAGTCACTACTCAGTACCCACAGAGAGGTCTTTTCATATTGACTTAGGGCAGGCTTTAAGCTCCCATGGTTCCTCTCCCATGGTCCCAGCTCCCACCTGAATCCAACCAACTGCCACCTGAGTTCAAAGGCAGACAGCTCCCAGCTCCTTGTCTAGCTCTCCATGCAGTTCCTGCTCCACATTGGGGCTCACAGTGTACAGTCCATCTCAAATCCTTCACAGTCTCTGTTCCTGGGAAGACGAGGCTTAACAAAGGCACAAGAACATTCATACACATTAACAAAGTCACAACAACATTTGTACAACAAAGTACCAGCACCACAGTCATGCTTCCTCATTCTTTGGCAGCTCCAGCTGGCCCTCTAAAATCCTCAGCACCATAACCTCCATTCTCAAAATCAAAATCACTTTATCCAGCCTCCACATGGCTTGCTCCAAGAAATTCTGTCTCAGTTCTCAATTCTCATTCCTCTTCTTAGTTCTTCTCAATTCTCAGTTCAGTCTTCAGTCCAGCAGTAGCTGTCCTGCCTCCACAATGCTTACCCCAGAAAATTCTGACTGTCCAGCTTATGCTCTTCCTTAAATACAGTATAGGGCCTCCCTGTTCACCCCCTTCCTATTACATCAGCAACAGAGGTTCCCTGTTCAGCCCTTTCCTGGTATGTCAGCAACAGGGGTTTATACTTTCTGTTTCTTTAACAGAAGCTTAATTTGAATCTAGGTGCTAAGTACCTCTTAGCTTAGCAATACAAAGGGATCTTCAAATTTCACTACTATTACAAGGACTGATTCTGAAGTCATAGGACCCAAGTTCAAATTCTACTTATTATACTACCTTTGGGACTTGGGTAGGTCTCTAAAACTCCTTGGACCTCAGTTTCTTCATTTGTCAAATAAGAAGTCTGGACTTGTCTTTGAAGTCTTTTCTAGCTATAAATCTTTGATGCTATGATTCTAAATTAGAGCAAACACTGACACCCATGACATCATTTAAATAGCTCCCTCCAAATCTTGTGTTTCCACCCAAGTATCTATAGAGTACATTCATAATTCATTGTTAAACATATGACTATAGGTTGCTTTATACATGTTCCAAAATTAATTTGTGTATTTGTGCTATTTTCACTTCCTTGCCTAGACAGGAAACTTGTAAAGCAAAGGACTGTGCCTTCTAATTTCCTTAAAATCATAAGGTATCATTTAGATGCAGTTTATAAGCATTTTAATGTGGTTCTTATAGCAGATTCATAACATGTGTGGTCCTTTAGAGATCTGGGATCTCATCACTCTATGTGCTCCTCCCACCAATGATGCAGATTGCCACCCGTGGACATTTTCTCATTTTTCTCTATCAGCCCTCTTAAATGATGCATTTTCTTCCTCGTTTACCTCCCCTTTGGTCTCTGTGCTTGTTATACTGACCAATACACACACATATATATATATATATATATATATATATATATATATACACATATATATGTATATATATACATATGTATATATATACATATATGAATATACTGCTGTACTTTTATTCATCCTCCATGGCTCTTAGCAATTTCTTTGCATAAATCCTTCATAAAGGATTGACCAAATATATGAGGCTTTCTCTGCTTTGAATACACAATTTGCTTAAAAAGACAGACAAGATCTCTCAGTGCTTATTTGTTGACCATAAAAATTGATTCTAGAGAACAAAATGGAGCCATCATGGCTCTCTTTCAACAAGGTATCTCCCTTGTATTTGTCAAAATCAGATCCTACAACAAATATAACTAAGTTTGAAAGTTCTTTGATAATCAGTATTAAAGGGGGCATAAAGTTGGCATCTACTTCTTCACTGGAGATATTTAATATTTTCATTGAGGATGTCCAGGACAGAGTCAAAATAGAAGAAGAATCTGTGAAATATGGTGAGGTTCTCAAGATACTTCTCTGAATATGAATGATGCTATGCTGATTTTTATCAATCCCTGAACACTCAAGAAAAATATATAATCATTCAAAAGTATTTGACCTAAATAGTCACATCAGAAAACCTAAGAAAATTAAGAATATTTGTTGTCCAGACTATGATGTACAATTAGATAGCCTATAGAACCCAAACTTCAGTAAATATATGTGTGTATCTGCAGGATTTTTCTATGATAAATATATACATATATATGCATATACATGTACATGAGTCTACATTATGTACACGAGTATGTCACATAGTCTAAAACACATATGGACATCATATATACATGCACACAAACAATATATACACCTCTCCATTATATAACACAGCTGATATGTTTATATGTGTGTGTGTGCACACACATGCACACACAAATATTGTATCACTAATAGTATAGCTAGAAGGAATATAAATAGACAGAGGGTATGAGTATAAGGTGAATTTTGGAGAATGACATAAAAATAATTCAAGGATGGGAAAGAGGAGTACACTTGGTGCAAAAGGAAGGAAGAGGTAGAACAGGGTAAATTATTTCACATGCAAAGGCATGGAAAACCTCTGGTAGTGGGGGAAAGATGGGGGCGGTGATGTGAATTGCTTGAACCTCACTCTTATTAGTTTTGGCTCAAAGAGGGAATAATATATGTGATCATTTGGATGTAGAAATCTCTCTTACCTGACAGGAAAGTAGGAGGGAATGAGATTAAGTAAAGGGTGGGAGACTAACAGAAGATTGGGGGAAGTAGTAGACATAAGCAAAACTCTGTTGAGGATGGGGGATGTGCAAGGAGAGAGAGGACAAGTAGGAGCAAAAACAGGATGGAGGAAAATAGACAGTTAGTAATCATAACTGTGAATGTGAATGGGATGATCTCTCCCATAAAACAAAAGTGGATAGCAGACTGGATCAAACATCAGAATCTTGCAATATGTTGTTTACCAGAAACACACTTGAAGCAGAGAAATATACATGGAGTAAAGGTAAAGGGTTGGAACAGAATCTATTATGCTTCAACTGAAGTTAAAAAAAAGGAGGAGGAGGAGGAAGAGGGGTACAAATCTTGATCTTAGACAAAACAAAAACAAAAATAGATATTATTAAAAGAGACAAGGAAGGAAACTACATCATGCTAAAAAGTGTCATAGACAATGAAATAATTTCAACACTATGCATTTATGCACCAAATATTATAACATCCAGATACTTAAAGGAGAAGTTAAGTCAGTTACAGGTTCAAGACCAAACAAGAGCTACAGAGCATTGCATAATGTAAAATAGATAATTTTGATTATATCAAATTAAAAAAAAAATCTTTTGCAGAAAACCAATGCAACCAAAATTAGAATTGAAGCAGAAAGCTGTGAAATACTTTTTACAGCAAGTGTCTCTGATAAAGACCTAAGTTCTAAAATATATAGAGAACTGAGTCAAAATTATAAGAATGCAAGTCATTCCCCAAATGATAAAGGGTCAAGGAACAAGAACAGGTAGTTTTCAGATCAAGAAATCAAAGGTATCTATAGGTATATGAAGAAGTGCTCCAAATCAATTTTAATTAGAGAAATGAAAATTAAAACAACTCTGAGGTAACAGAACTCAAAATCTTGTACAAAAGAATGCTAACAGTTGTCTTGAACTGTAATTGGGGAAAAATACTATTTTAAAAATGTGTACATTTATAAATTAGTTAACAAAGTACATATTGTGCACATGTATTGTACACATGTACATGTACCTTAGACAGACTCTACCAATGGACAATGAAATGATCATGGAATTTAGGAAAAGGAAAGCAGTTCTTATTTGGCAGGCATTGTGCTAAGCACTGGGGATACAAAGAAAAACAATAAGCATCCCACACCTGTAAGGAGAGTACATTCTAGTGAGGATATATGTACATAAAGATAGCACAATGCCTAGAAATGAATGTTTATTGAGTGTGAAAGTATATAGAAGATAAAAAAAAGACTTGAAAACTAACCTTAAAGGGGAAACTGGGAGAAACAGGAAAGAGATTCTGCAGAAGGAGATATTTGAGTTGAATCTTGAAGGGAGCTGAGGATTCCAAAGGTGGGAATGGTCAGAGAGAGCAATCCAGGTATGAGGGAGAGCTAGTGCAAAGTCGTAGAGATAGGAATAGAGTGCTATGTCTGAGAAACAGTACAAAAGCTACTATGACAAGGGAAAAGAATTCGTAGAATGTAGTAATATGAAAAAGATCCCAGAATGCATAGATGGTGGGAATATGAAATAAGATCTGAATGATGAAAGGGGCCATACTGTGAAAAGTATATAAATGTGTATGTATGTATATATGTTCACAGAGAAGGATAATGGTATGGAAATATTCATTAATTTTATTTGATCATACTTTTGCTTCAAATCCATTTCTTGTTGTTAAATTCTACTTTGAAAATCTTTTTAAAAAAGGCAGTCAAGAAGTCAATAAGCATGAAAGAATGTGAAGAGTTGAGGATGACCCCTTGGCCTAGGTGATTATGTAGCTCCTGTGATACCCTCAATGGTAACAAGAAAGTTAAGAAGGAAAGAAGGGCTTGGGGCAAAAGTTAATGAATTCAGTTTTGGACATGTTGAGTCTAAGAAGTCAGTGGACCATTTAATTTGAGATGTTCCTTAGTTGGAAATGTGAGACTGGAGGTCAGTAGAAAGGTTAGGACTGGGTAAGTAGATTTGGGAATTATTAATATAGAGATGATAATTGAATTCACAGGAGCTGATAAGATTTCACCAAGTGAAACAGTATAAAGGTAGAACACCACTCGAGGATACACCCCTGGGGGAAACCCACACTTAGCAAATGTGATCTGGATGAAGAATCAATAAAGCATACAGCAAAGACACAGTCAGGGAGGTAGGATGAGAACCTGAAGTGGAATGAAAACCTTGTGAGAAGAGAGTATCAAGGAGAATAGGAAAACAGTAGCACAGGGTACAGATATGTCAAGAAGGCTGAAGGCTGAGAAAAATGCCACTAGGTTTTGCATTTAAGGGATTACTGATAACTTTGGGCAGAGCAATTTCAGTTGAATAATCAGGTCAAAAGCCAGACTGAAGAGTCAGCAGAGAGTGAGAGGAAAGAAAGAGGAAACATCAATTTTAGACAGTCTTAAAAGAGTCTTAAAATAATTATGGAGGACGGATGGATCAAATGAGGATATTTTGAGAATAGGTTAGATGTGAGATCTTTGAAGGAAGAAGCCAATAGATAGGGAGAGACTTAAGATTAATGAGAGTGCAGACAATAAGAGACAATCTATTACAGAAGAGGGATGCTGCACAACGGGATCACTTATACTTATGGAAAGATTTTGACTTAATAATCAAACCTTCATTAGGTGCCTACTGTGTCAGGGACCTACTATGAGACTCTCTTTTGGTTCTTTCTGTATCTCTAGGGCTTAGTACAGTGCTAAATGCTGGGTCTACAAAAAGAGGCAAAAAGATAATCCCTCAAGGGGCTTAAAATTCAATAGACATCTATGAAGATGAAGATAGTGGCAAAAGGCATCTGAGTGTTGTAAGCAGAGGAGGAGGGAAGAAGAAGGATCTTTCTGCAAATGGTCTCAATTTCTTTTGCTTTTTTGGGGGGGTAAGGCAGGGCAATTGGGGTTAGCTGACTTGCCCAAGGTCACACAGCTAGTAAGTGTTAAGTGTCTGAGGTCAGATTGGAACTCAGATCCTCCTGACTACAGGGCCAGTGCTCTATTTACTGCACCACCTAGCCACCCCCTCAATTTATTTTGAGTGAAAAATGAGGCAAGATTCTAAGATAAGAGACTGAACAATAAAGGAGACAGTGGAAATTTGAGGAAAGATGAAGCATGGAAAAGTCCTTGTGATGAATAAGGTAATGAATTGATTAGGGAGTTATAAAGGGAAAGGCTTGCTATAGTGAAGGCCCAGTGAGGGGGCAATTAAGTGCGTAGAGGACAGGGCCTAAGTCAGGAATATTCATCTTCCTAAATTCAAATCTGCCCTCATACATTTACTTGCTGTATCACTCTGGGCAAGTCATTTAATTCTGTTTTCCTCAGTTCTCTTATCTATAAAATGAGCTAGAGAAGGAAATGACAAAGTGCTACAGTATCTTTGCCAAGAAAACCCAAAATGGGGTCACATAAAATCAGATATCACTGAAAATGACTAACAACAAGTGAGGGCCAAGTTAAGATTATGTAAGATAAGTTTGTAGTGGATCCAGTCAGCATATTTTCATGATTTCCTCTAGTTTAATTAAGGAGCACATGAATAGGAGTGAGGAAAGTAGACGATAGAAGAAATCCAGGGCTGAGGCTTGCCAGTACAAGATCAGCAATAGATTCAGTGGGAAAGAAGATCAGGAGAAGAAGATAGTGTAGAATTGAAATGATTAATTAAGGGGTCAGGTTGGCAAAGGGAGGAGAATGTAGCCAGTGCAGTGGTGATGGCCTAGGAAAGAAATGAGAGTTGGAATGCCTGGAGGTCATCAAGAGGATGAAATAAAAAGTAAGAGTTTGTAAAGCAGAGGGAAATACAGAATGACAACCTATCATGATAAGATAAAGGAATTTTAGTATTTATAAACACATAAGTGGAATTTTACTCATGGTTGATGATAAAACCAAGAATATGACCATCTCTTTGTATACTACTTTACATTTATTGTTTACCTAGCATGCTTCCAGTAATATAATAAAATCTTTTTGTGATTTTTAGATTTTAAAGGGATTCAGGATAATAATTCTCAAGTTGATGATTATTGTCTTTTACCAGAGATATAGATGGAAAAGGTATGGTGAACTGAGAAGTTTCTATGCTGATTAGAAATTCTGTCTCAGAAGTTTTGTAGTACAGCTCTGATTTTTTTTGTTTGTTTCCTTCCTATTTGCCCCCTTATATCTACCTGTAATTAGAGAGGGTATGGAAATATGTTAGAAAACTGCAAATTAATTACTCAATATTTAGCTTTTTATATTCAAAAGATGTTTGAGTTTAAAGGGACTTTAGACTCTATCTGGTCCTAAATTCTTATCTTGTAGGCAAAGAACCCCTAACCCAGGGTTGTGGAGCAATTTGGCCAATACTACACAGCTGTTAGGGGTAGGTCTAGAATTACAATTTCAGGATTCAAACTATATCCTTGGGGGCCCCTTGCTCAAGTGTTTCCTGATAAAATGTTCCTTTACACAATAACTTATTTTATCATCTTATTCGATACTTAGCCATGATTATTTATCATCTTCATCCTTTTCTTTATCATTTTTATTATTGCTTTTGTTATCTTATTTTTCTAATCTTTTTTGATGGAATTCAATTAGAAGAGGTCCCCAGAGAATTAATATCCTTCATTGCTTCTTTACACTTAATATTCCATAGACTTTTGTGCAAGTAGATAAATTTTTTTATAGTTGTATAAAAAGTATTGGGATGTAAGCTCATCTTCAGTTCATTGAAAGCATCTGTGGGACAACTCAAGCAAGTAGACAAGCCAACCGAGATGGCATGCATGTCATCCCTTCCTCATCTAATTTTGACTTCTTCATATATGTCTTTATATATTTAACACGTTTCAATCTTTGTATGTTGCAGATTATAACATTTTGTATCCCAACAATTACTAATATATAGATCTTAATTTTCTATAAATCAATGGTACTTCTAGGTAATTATTTGCAGCAGTTGAGTTTGGTTCCTGTAGAGTATATTTAGCTCTCCATGACATTTTGATTTCTGAATTTGTAGTATGGGGATTTTAGCCTCTAATGTATGTTAGTTAATAAGTCATGTCTTGCTAGGTATTCAAAATGTGTTAAACTTTTAGAATCTGCTATGATATGTACATCCTCTGGTATTACCTTGAATAGTCTATATTAACCACTGGCTTAATGATACTTGATCTTGAATTGCTATCTCAATTCACTTAATTTCATAAATTCCTTCAACTAAGCTTTTTCTTGATATTTAGTTGGCATATTTAATGCAGAAATCAACTATTGAAGGCCTTTAGATTTCAGTTTTGGATCATTGTAATTTCATAAGTTCTATCTGGAGATAATTAACTTTAGGTTATTTTTGACAAATCTAATGATATCTATTTATTATTAACCTTTATTAGTGCTAGGAAGAATAATATTTTCTTATTATAAAATTATTTCTACATTTTCTCATCTATTTTCATATAATCTAAGAGTTTGTGTCAATTATCCTTCTCTTTTTTGGCATGGATTTTTTTTTCTTATAGCTGTCTTCAAGTGATAGACTAAATTTTAAAATTAATAATGCAAGAGTTCTGTTAGATTGCTATCCAGATCAGTGTAGTCCACCATGCAGTTCTGAATATGTACATTAGGAATGGAATAGTGAAAATGCTGAGTGTCTTAAAGAATTTTTTGTACCATTTAGGTTTTCTATTAGAAAATCATTAAGAACTTTAAGACATTTAGCTATAGCCTTCAACTTGATATCTTCATTCTCATTTTGATTTGCTTCAACGAATGAAGGTATTCATAGGTATCATTTTCATCCATTGGTTTGGTCAATGCAAACTCAAATGTACTAGTCTTTATGCTTCATAAGCACACCTTGTCAACCTGATACTTACTGAATCCAAACAAAATTATTGTGACCATGGCAGTGGTGGTTGTGGCTGTTGTGATTTTGTTGATGGTGGTAGTTGTAGATGTGGTTTTCACTGTTGTGGTGGTGGGGCCAAGAGTTAATGCTGAAGCTCCTGTTGTGCTGCTTTTGTTATTGTGCTACATACTGACTGGGTGACCCTGGACAAGCTGACTAATCTGTCAGTGCCATAGGGAAATATTTAAGAGGATAGGTATAAAGCCAAGTACAAGCAGCATTCTAGAAGAATGCCACTGTGAACAGCTTTTAAGGTTCTGATTATACAGTATAGTGAATACTCTATTTATTCCATAACAAATCAGAGCAAAACATTCACAGTAAATCAAGGTATAGCATTCACAATGTTACACCTTATCACAGAAAATCAAAACATAGCATTCACAACAACTTATCACAGAAAATGGCCACATAGTTTTTCACCACCATGGTCACAAAGTTTTGAACAAAGAACTATCATCTAGTAACTCAAGCATTCAATCATCTCGATCATTCAATCATCCTTAAGGAGGTTTGCCTCCTAAAGGAACACAAAGTACAATAGTCAAAATTCTCCACCCAGGTGGGGCAACAAGTTACAAATCAGTTACTATTTAATCATCATTCACTATTCAATCATCAGAAAATACACAATTCTTCCACCCCTAGGTCACTAGGAAATTATAATCTTCTCAGTCAGTACACAGTATCCAAGTAAAGTCTTCTTTCAGCTTGACTTGGGGTGGTCTCTCAGATTCCCTGGATCTCTTTCCATGGTATCAGATCCTACCTGGATTCACCAAACTGTCACCTGGATTCAAAGGCAGGCAGCTCCCAGGTCCTTGTCCAGCTCTCCACACACTTCCTATTCCATGCTGAAACTCACAGCTTCCAGTCCACATTAAATCCTTCCCAGTCTCCTGGAATACAAGGCTCAACAAAGTCACAAACATGTTCACACAAAGTACCAGCATCACAGTCATGCTTCCTCAGTCTTTGGGCAGCTCTGGCTGGCCCTCAGAAATCCTCATTAGCCCCAGAAACTTTGGCTGGCTCTTGGAAATCCTTAACAGCCTCAGCAGCTCCAGCTGGCCCTCAGGACTCTGCAGAAGATTTACCTGGTTCCCAGAATCAAAATCACTTCATCTAGGGTCTCCAAATAAAAATCATTTTCTCTAGCCTGGGGGCGGGGGGAGGCTTACCTCTTCAGCCTCCCTGGTGGCAGTAGCTTCTGTCTCCATGAAGCTTGCTCCAAAAAGATCTGTCTGACTGAGCAGGGATTTCTCCTTATATACATACAACATTAACTCCTTCCTGTTTCAGCCAACCCCTTCCTGTTACATCAGCAACAGGGGTTCATATCCTCTGTTTCTTTAACAGAAGCTTGATTTATTACCAAGTGCTAGGTACCTGTTACTTTTGCCAATACAAAGGGATCTTCAAATTCATATTACATTACCACTACAATAGGTTGTAGAGAAGATATTGATATGCATTTGAAGAAGCAGTTTGTAATGTGAAGTTTCTCTTAAAGTCACAGTTATGGTCAAAATTATCAATGTCATCATTCATATTAGATTGCTCTTCTCATTTTTGTTTGTTAGAATTCTAGTAGAAATTGGCATTGGACAGGTGGTTATCTTGCCATTATTATTTTATTTTTATGTTCTATGGAATATAGTTTTTTATGTATTATTTCAGAATATTATTTTTTTCTAACTCTGAGGCTCTTTCTCCACTCCTATGCTGTTCTCTGTATGATAATTTTTCTGATCTTTACTATCCAGTATTTAACAGAATTCATATATAAACAATGCTCAGCCAAGTAATTTCCTTCTATTATTTTTTAAACATATAAGTTCAATGGATTAATGGATAAACACATTACTTTCTGTAACTGAATACATATGTCTGCATTACCAAAGAAGTTCATGCCCCATAAGAGATAATCATTTTGGAATTTTTGGTAGTAATGACAGTTATATGTCACCATCATATATACACATATATATGTGTGTATATATATATATATATATAAAACATAAATTTATATATATAATCTTTTTCTGTCAACAAATCCATGACGGCCATTCATTTGATGTTTTTTATTCACATATAATACTAATTATACCTACTGTTCATTTTTCTTTTTAGTTTACATTCTAGTAAAATTAATATTTAAAATTAATTATAAAATTTAAAGATAATAACATGATGATTTTCATATTATTGTTTCATATTACATTTGTAAAACAAATCATCACCTGAGTTATGCTATATAATTATTTCTTCATCTTTTCAATTGGAAAATGAAATCTTCACTTGAGTATTAGCAAATACCAGCTTTTGTGAGGGATATGACAATCTTTCAGCACTTTCCCTCATGCTTAGAGGATGTACAGAGGAGATAAAAGGGTTTACTTCCCTTCAAGAAGAATTTAATCATCTGGTACCATAGATATGGAAATATTTGCTCCTGAAGAGATGCTATAAGATGGCAGTTAAAAGAGACTTATTCTCTACCAGTGACATTACAGGAATGGATCTCTCTTATCAGATTGACAGATACCTCACAGGCAGTTTCTAGAATATATGAATTCTTAAGCAAAGATGTTCATACCAAACTGGTTGGAAGCCAACAGGATGAGAGTACCTGAACTGCTGGGAACATCATTATTGGTGATGTGCAGACATGCTTGATAGATTTCTGCTATGGGGCCATTCAGGACCAAATAATTCAGAGGACATATATTGCCCAGAAATATTTTAGTATGTTAAGAAAATGCACTAGGCAAGTTGCCAGACCTACATCTGTAGAAGATTCTACTCTCATTATTTTCTTGGTGATCCAAAGAATCAGGATTTTCCTGACCCAATCATTCATCTTGCTCGAATGACTAACTATTTTGACTGTAATTCCCATCTACCCTTGTTTATTGGGTGGTGTCAGAAAAAAAAAAGTGCATGTAATATTGCTAACAGATAAGAAAATGAGGAAAAGAAATTAGGAGGAAAAACAAAGATGAAATTGCTCCAGACTTTTTTATTTTTTAAACAATAATACCATATTAAATTTATATAATGCATTTTAATACAAAGTGTTTTACATTTGTTATCTGATATTATCCTCATAAAAATCTGATAAAATTGATAGTTCAAGTAACATTATTCTAATTTTACAGATGAGGAAGCAGACTCTAAGTCCAGTACTCTTTCCAGTAGGCATTTGAAATTTTTATTTAGGAGATAAAGGCATAGGGATACTACCTGTGGTTTCATGGACATAGGGAACTCCCAAATGAGAAGTTCCCTTTACCAATCAAGTTGATATCTTTATTGTAACAGAGTCTTATAATATTTCCTGGAGTACTGAGACATTGTAGGATTTGTCCAGGCTCACATGATCAATGGAATCTGTCTCTGAATTTTCAAAGTAAATAGTCACACCTTTCTATCTACAAGGTCATGAAGAAATCAACTTTGTTGAGGTTCTGATGATGAGTGCATCAGAAACAAAACAAAATAATTAATCTTATTTCAAGGAACCAATTGGGAGAGAGGGAAAAAAAACAAAAAACAAAACCCTGCTTTTAGGAATGAAGATGATTCTTAGAGTATACCTCATGTCCTGATTTGGTCACTGTATGTTAAGAGTTTATTTTGCCCCTCAAGTTGCCTGTTGTAGGCTTAGCCATTTATTCAATTCATAATCTCATGGGCAGTTGTGATGAAAGAACTGAGTTTTTCCTTTAAAACAACTAAGTAAAAACTCCTTCATTGAAAAAAGCCTTGTTGGGTCTGGGGTGGAGCCAAGATGGCAGGTTAGAAGCAACCCAACTGAATTCTCTCAACATTCTTCTTGAATCAATTTTAAAATTATACTTCAGTCAAATTTTGGAATGGCAGATAGAACAAAAGTTCATGGTAAGGAATTTTCCAGGTCTAAGAAAGGTTAGGAGGTTGGCAGGAAAAGTTTGTGACATCTGAATGGGAGCCTTTTGAGAGTTTATACATGTGGCAACAGCAGCAGTGGCTGCTACAGCAGCAGCTTCATGAGCACTCAGCCCAGAGATAGTTAGGTGGTTGGACAACTGATCAGAAAGAGATTACAGGAGACCCTTTGCTGGTGATAGATACAGCTGGCACTGATTGACAGCTATATTTACATACATATTTTCCTGGGTGGAGAAAAGGGCTGGAAGTCCAAAACAAGGAAGAAGGATCTCTGTTTACAGTTACATAACAAAAAGAGTACTAGTGCTCAGGGCTATAGGAAACCAGACGCACTTCACTATTGGGTCAAAAAGCAGAGTGCAGACCAGGAGAGCAGTGACCATAACTCTCCCTACATCATACCACCTTGGAAGCACTGAAAATTTGAAGAGCTACAGAACTAGTTGTGAAAACAACAGCATGTAAACACACACACACATGTGCTTGCACACATACACACGACCTTGAACCTTGGTATAGTGTCTTCCCACCTCCAAGTGAGCAGAGCTGAACTTTGAACTAAAGTTCAAAGGCAAGAAATTGGTTGGGAAAATATTATAGCCAAATTCCAGAGTTCTCAGATCAAAGAGAAAATACTGCAAGCAGTCAGGAAGAAACAATTTGAGTATAGTGGAAACATAATCAAGATAACACAAGACCTAGCAGCTTCTACATTAAGGAATTGAAGGGCTTGGAATATGATATTCTGGAGGTCAAAGGAGCTAGCATTAAAACCAAGAATCACCTACCCAGCAAAACTGAATATAATGCAGGGGGAAATATGGTCATTCAATGGAAGAGAGGAGTTTCAGGCATTCTTGATGAAAAAAAAATACAGAGCTGCACAGAGAATTTGACTTTCAAATACAATAAGCAAGAGAAGCATGAGAAGGTAAACAGGAGAAGGAATTCATAAGGAACTTATTAAAGTTGAACTATTTACAGTCTTACATGGAAAAATGATAATTGTAACTCATGAAATTTTTCTCAATATGAGGATAGTAGAAAGGAATATATATTTATATATAAATATATGTATGTATAGGAGGGTGTATGTGTGTATAAATATATATGAATGTGTGCATATGTGTATATGTATACATAGACAGAGGGCACAGGATGAGTTGA
Source organism: Gymnobelideus leadbeateri (assembly GCA_011680675.1). NCBI lineage: Eukaryota > Metazoa > Chordata > Mammalia > Diprotodontia > Petauridae > Gymnobelideus > Gymnobelideus leadbeateri. The sequence goes on from WOXC01005146.1 coordinate 110,610, forward strand.
ATATGAAGGGATGATATCTAAAAAATAAAATTAAGAGGTGAGAGAGGAATATATTGGGAGGAGAAAGGGAAAGATAAATTAGGTTAAATTATCTCATATAAAAGAGGCAAGAGAACACTTACGATTGAGGGGAAGAGCAGGAAGGTGAAAGGGAATGGGTCAACCTTACTCTCTTTGAATTTGGCTTAAGGAGGGAATAACATACACATTCAATTGGGTATCTTACTATACAGGAAAGCGGGGGGGGGATGGGATAAGAGGGGGGATGATGGAAGGGGCGGGGAGAGACTGGGGGAGAGGGTAGTTAGAAAATAAACCCTTCAAAAAGAGAATTAGGGAGGCAGAGCCAAGATGGAGGAGAACAGGGACTCTCTTGACCTCTCCTCCAAACATCTTTAAATGACTTTAAATAATACCTCAAAACAAATTCTGGTGCAGCAGAACCCAAAAAAGGACAGGTGAAACAACTTTTTAGCCCATGATAATTCAGAAGGTTGATAGGAAAGGTCTGTTGCCACCAGGGTGAGAGTGGAGTAGGGAGAGGGAGAATGGGGAAATTTTTTGTCACATAAAATAAGTACACAAGGAAAAGCTTTTAGAGGGGAAAATTTGGTGATGGTAGTGGGCAATTCTTTAAACTTCATTCTCATCTGAATTAGTTCAAAAAGGGAAGAATATATTTACACACTCATTTGTATATAGAAATATAACTTACCCAAAAGAGAAATAGAAGGAAAAATAGATAAAAGAAAGGGCAGAGAAAGATAAAAGGAAAAGCAGAATAAGGGATACTATGGTTAGAAGCAAAACAGACTCTAGAGTAGTGACAGGATAAAAAGAGAGAAGTATATACATAAGAAAGATATGATGGAATGAAATCACAACTATGAACGTGAATGTGAATTCACCCATAAAATAAAAGCAGACACATCATAATGGATTGGAAATCAGAATCTACCAATATTTATTTTTATAAGAGACACACTTAAAGCAGAAACATATACATATACAGAGTTAAGTTAAAGGTCTGTAGCAGAATCTAATATGCTTCAGCTGAACTAAAAAAAGGCAGGCATAGTAATCATGATCTCAGACAATCAAAAGCAAAAATATATAATCAGGGATATTATGTTTTGCTAAACGGTACCATAGACAATGAAGTGATAGCAAAATTTTCACAGCAAGTTTCTCTGATAAAGGTCTCATTTCACAAATACATGGAGTATAGAAATAAAACAAATTTATAAAAATAAGAGTCATTTCTCAATTGATAGGTAGTCAAAGGATATAAACAGATGGGATGGGTACAGCAGAAGGGGAAGAAGTTGGGAGTGGAAAGGGACAAGAACTCACTATTTGACAAAAATTTCTGGGAAAACTCAAAAACACTGTGGCAGAAACTAGGTATAGAGCAACATCTTATGCCATATACCAAAATAAGGTCAGAAGGAAAACAGGATTTAGACATAATGGGTGATAACATAAACAAATCAAGAGAGAAAGGGATACTTTACCTCTCAAACCAAGAGAGAAGGAAAGAATTTGTAACCAAACAAGAGATAGAGAACAGGACCACAGTATTGCAAGGGGTGAATGGGGACCCAGATGCTGATCCACACAGGACCTGTGTGTATCTCATGTGTCCAGCTTCTGGGTATACCTCTCTCCTTATCTTTCCTCCCTAAAAGGATCTCAATGTTTGGGCAGGGAGGGGGTCTCCTGGCTCCCGCCACCCATACACCTATTCCCCCTTCTACTGCAGTGAGAAGTGGGGTCCCCTCTTCCTCATTCAGATAACCATGTCTCTTCTGTTGATTTCCTGTCCCCTTTCCCTTATCATGAATGTCTCTATTCTTTCTGCTGACAATGTGCCTACCTCTCTTGCTACTGTGCTCTTCTCTACAAGGGAGGAGTTTGGACTCAAGTCACACACACACAAAAGCGAGGGGCAGCTAGGTGGCACAGTGGATAAAGCACTGGCCCTGGAGTCCAGAGGACCTGAGTTCAAATCTAGACTCAGACATTTGACACTTACTAGCCATGTGACCCTGGACAAGTCACTTAGCCCTGATTGTCTCACAAAAAAGGAAGAAATCAAAACTATCTATTGTCATATGTAAAATTATCTAACCTACTATCAATTAAAAAGATGCAAATTAAAACAACTCTGAGGTACCACCTCATACCTATCAAAAATAACAAATGCTGGGGTAGCTAGGTGCCATAGTGGATAGAGAACTGGCCCTGGAGTAAGGAGCACCTGTGTTCAAAGTTGGTCTCAGACACTTACTAGCCATGTGACCCTGTACAAGTAACTTAACCCTTGTTGCAAAAACAAATAAAGAAAAACAAAATGTCAAATGCTGGTGTAGGCAAGGGGGAAATAGGTACACTAATGAATTGTTGATGGAGTAGTGAACTGGTCCAAACATTCTGGAGAACAATTTGAAACTGGGCCCAAAAGGCTCTAAAACTTTGCATATCCTTTGACCTGGTGTTAGCACTACTAGATCTATATCCCAAAGAGATCAAGAAAAAAAGAAAGGGATATGTTTGTACAAAAAACATTTATAGCAACTTTTTGTGTAGGCACAAAGAATTGGAAATTGAGGCAATGCTTGTAAATTGGGGATTGGTTGAACAAGTGGTGTCATATGATTATGATAAAATACTCTTGTGCTGTGGGACATGATGACTGGAGTATTTTCAGAAAAAAATAGTGTTGGAAGACCTTTATGAACTGATGGAAAGTAAAGTGAGAACATCTGGGAGATCATTGTGCACAGTAACAGCAATGTATTAATGATAACCAAATTTTGAAAGATTGGCTACTCTGATAAATGTAATGATTTGAGAGAATTCCAAGAGACTCATGTTAAAAAAATGCTATCTCTCTCTAGAGAGAACTGATGAACTCAGTGCCAATTGAAGTATACTTTTTAGCTTTATTTAATTTTTGTTTTCTTTTTTTTGCAATATGGCTACTATGTAAATATATTTTGCATGACTTCATATGTATAATTGATATGATTTTGTTTGTCTTCTCCATGGGTGTGGGAGAAAAGGAGAGAATTTGCAATTCAAATTTTAAAAATTAATGCTAAAAATAAGTAATATTTTAAAAGACAAAAATTAGAAGAACTAACGGTAAAGAATATTAAAGGAATTAATGAAAATAATGATGTGAAGGTATGTGGCCTACCTGTACCAGACCACAAACTTTTTACTAATCATCAAAATAATCTGGTACTGGCTGAAAAAAAAAGACTGGTGGATTAGTATTAGGTGCACAATACACAGTAGTAAATGAACATTATAACCTAGTGTTTCATTAACTAAGCTTTTTGTTTTTGAGATACAAAAAGGATAAATTTGTTCATGGTAAATTAAAAAAAAATTTTGCACAAACAAAATCATTGCAACCAATATTAGAAGGAAAGCAAAAATTTGGGAATTTTTTTTTCGGGCTTATTTCTCAAATACATAGAGAACTGAGTCAAATTTGTAAAATAGGATAATTTTTAGATAAAGACATCAAGGTTGGAGGTGGAGGTAAGAAGGAAGAGTAGAAACAAGAAATTACATGAGCTCCTGTGCCAATCATCTCCAATACCTGTAAAATATGACTCTAAAGAAATTTTAGAGCTACAGAACCCACAAAGTAACAGAGAAAAGCTAATTACCTGCTGAAGACAGCCCAGCAGGCTGACAGGAAGGGTCTACCACACCAAGCTGGTAGCTGACTACAGTCCCTTGTAAGCGTGGGTCTGGACCTGGGGCAGCCCTGACCAGTGGCCCAGACTGGCCAGATCAGACTTCAGAAGAGCGAATCACGGGCAACTGTGGCAGTTTCCAGACTTCTCAACCCATAAATGCCAAAGAGAAAGTAAAAGGTCAGTGGGGAACTCTGTTGGAACTGGGTGACAGAATAGCACAGTCCCTGTCCCCAGAATGAGAGGTGGCAGAGACACATTGGCTACAGCTGCTGCCATGTGGCTACCTCCAGAACTCCTGACCTGCATATTGTAGGGGAACCAAGTGATCATTCAGAGGGTAATCACTCTTGCTTTGATGTGCTTGGATATCAGTTGCAGTGTTGTGTGGTGATCCTGGGGTATGTGGCCAGTGTGCCAGAGCTTGTAGTGGCTGTAGAGAGGGTTCACTCCTCAGACCTCTGGCAACATTTGTGAAAACCCCAGGAATTTGGGACAAAGCTCTCTGCACTCTGAAAGCAGAGTTCTACCCTGGCAAAGAGCTCAAAAGTCAAGTAATTGTCCAGTAAGATGGGTAAGCAGAGGAAGCACAATCAGACCATAGAATCATTTTTTGAGGACAGAAAGGTTCAAAACATGGAACAAGACAAAGTCAACAAAGTCAAACTCCTGCATCAAAAGCTTCCAAGAAAAATATGAACTGGATATAGGTCATGGAGGAGCTCAAGAAGGATTTTGAAAATCAAGTAAGAGAAGTGGATGAAAAATTGGGAAGAGAAATGAGAATGATGCAAGAAAATCATGGAAAGCAAATCCATACCCTGCTAAAAGAGACCCCCCAAAATACTGAAGAAAATAATACCTTAAAAATAGACTAGGGGGCGGCTAGGTGGCGCAGTGAGTAAGAGCGCCAGCCTTGGAGTTGGGATGACCCAAGATCAAATCTGGCCTCAGAAAATGAGCACCCACACATAAATAATGACTAGCCGTGTAACCTTGAGCAAGTTATTTAAGCCCAATTGCTTTAAAAAATAGACTAACACAAATGGCAAAAAAGGCCCAAAAAGCCAATGAGGAAAAGAGTGCCTTAAAAAGCTAAATTTCCCAGAGGGAAAAATAATTTCAAAAACTCACTGAAAAGAATAATTCCTTCACTATTAGATTAAAGCAAATGGAAGCTAATGATTTTATGAGAAATCAAGATACTATAAAACAGATCCAAACAAATGAAAAAAAAAATAGAAGGCAATGTGAAATATCTCATTGGAAAAACCAATGACCTGGAAAATAGATCAAGGAGAGATAATTTAAAAATTATTGAACTGCCTGAAAGCCGTGATTAAAAAAAGAGGCTAGAAATCATCCTTCAAGAAATTCTGAAAGTAAATTACTCTGATATTCATTCTAGAACCAGAAGGCAAAATAGAAATTGAAAGAATTCGTTAATCACCTCTTGGAAAAGATCCCAAAAAGAAAACTCCTAGGGATATCATAGCCAGATTTCAGAGCTCCCAGGTCAAGGAGAAAATATTACAAGCTGTCAGGAAGAAATAATTTAAGTGTTGTGGAAAAGCAATCAGAATAACACAAGATCTTGTAGCTTTTACATTAAGATGTCGAAGGACTTGGAATATGATATTCTGGAGGTCAAAGGAGCTAGGATTAAAACCAAGAATCATCTACCCAGAAAAACTGAGTATAATACTACAGGGAAAAATATGGTTATTCAATTAAATAGAGTACTTTTAAGCATTCTAGATGAAATATCAGAGCTGAATAGAAAATTTGACTTTCAAATCCAAGAAGCAAGAGAAGCATGACAAGGGAAACAGGAAAAATAAAACACAAAGAATGTATTAAAGATGAACACTTTACATTCCAACATGGTAAAATAATAATAATTGTAACTTATGAGATCTCTCAGTATGAGGATAGTTAACAGGAATATATCTATCTATCTATCTATCTATCTATATATATGTAGATATATATAGATATATATGTATATATATATAGATATAGATATATGTATATATATGGGAGGGTATATGTGTGTATAAATACATATGTGAGTGTGTGTATATGTGTGTACATGCATACATAGGCAGAGAGCACAAGGTTAGTTGAATGTGAAGGGATGATATCTAAAAATAAAATTAAGATGTGAGAAAGGAATATAATGAGAGAAGGAGAAAGGAAAAGATAAAATAGGGGATATTATCTCATATAAAAGAGGCAAGAGAAAACTGTTACAATAGAGGGGAGGGAATAACATACACAATAAATTGTGTATCTTACCCTACAGGAAAATGGGGAGGGTATAAGAAATGGGATAATATAAGGCAGGGCAGATTGGGGGAGAGAGTAGTTAGAAGTAAAAACTTTTGAAAAGGGACAGGGTCAAAGGAGAAAATAGAATGTGAGGGGTGGGATAGATGGAGGGAAATATAGTTAGTCTTTCACAATATATCTATTATGGAAATGTTTTGCGTAACTGCACATGTACAACCTATACTGAACTGATTATATTCCCAGTGGGGGTGGGTTGGGAGGGATAAAGGAAAATCAAAGTTTGAAAATCAAATGTTAAAAATTGCTTTTTGCATGTAACTGGGAAAAAAAGATATACCACTACTGGGATATAGAAATCCATCTTGCCCTATTAGAAAGTTACAGGGGCATGGGGGAAGATATAAGAGAGAGCAGATTGGGGGAAGGGATAATCAGTACGCTCACTATTTTGGAGTGGGGAGTAGGGGAAAGATGGGGAGGAAATTTACAACTCAAAGTCTTGTGGAAATTAATGTTAAAAACTAAAAATACACAAATCACAAATCAAAATCAATGCTATAGATAATCATAAGAAAAGAATGCTCTAGATCACTATTGATTCAAAAATACAAATTAAAACCACTCTGATGTACCGTCTTATACTTACCAGATTGGTTACTATAACAGGAAAGTAAAATGATAAATATAGAAGGGGATGTGGGAAAATTGGGACACTAATGTACTGCTGGTGAAGTTGAAACTGATCCAACCATTCTGGAGAGAAAATTGGCACTATACTCAAAGGGTAATCAAACTCTGTATATCCTTTGATCCAGCAATGCTATTTCTAGGGCTGTATCCCAAAGAGATAAAAATAAAGGAAAAGGGTCTATTTGTACAAAATATTTATGGCAGCTCCTTTTTGTGGTGGCAAAGAATTAGAATTGAGGAGATGCCCATCAAATGCTGAATGGCTGAGCAAGTTGTTTTATACCATGGTAATGCAATGTTTTAGAGCTATAAGAAATGATGAGTAGAATGATTTCAATAAAACCTGGGAAGATTTCCATGAGCTGATGTAAAGTGAGCAGAACCAGTAGAATATTGTACATAGTAAGACCAATACTGTATAATGATCAGCTGTGAATTATTTAGCTATTCTCAGAAATAAAATGATCCAAGAAAATTCCAAAGTACTCATGATGAAAAAATACTATCCACCTCGAGAGAAAGTATTTATGAAAAGAGCCCACAGGAAGGTTGTTTAGAGCTAGCCAGATGGGTGGGGGAGAGAGAATCCTGAAGCAATGAGTCAGATAAGCTCCAGAGTAAATATTGATCTCCTATTGGTTTGTGGGAAGGATGAAGGATGCTGTGGCTCTCAGTGTTATTATGGCTTCTGAATATTTTTGGTAGTATGATGGTGTCTTTTTTGTTGTCTCAATAAATCCTTAAGGTCTATCCTCTATCTGGAGAGTTTGGCATATTTTGTAATTAAACATCATGTAATACTTATAGTCATGTTCTTTATCATGATTGTTGGTACTGTAAATATTGCATTGGTGCTACATTTCATTGGCACTATACTTTCACAACATGATTAATATAGAAATATGTTTTACATGATTGCATATGTATAACCTATATAAAATTGCTTACTGTTTAAAAGAGGAGTTAGAGAGGGATTGAGGAAGAGAATTTGAAATTCAAAATTTTTTAAAGTGTTAAATATTGATTTTACATGCAATTGGGGTAAATAAAATATTAATTTACAAAGACAAAAAGTTTAAATGATACTTTAAAAAAAAGAAATAAACCTTGTCTGCATTACCTGAAATTCTTTTTCTTGTTCATTATGGTTTCAATGCCTTCTCCTGATTTGTCTAATTCCATATTCTTTTCCTAGATACTTAATTTTTTTAATTCCAAAATTCACCCTTCCTATCTATTACTTGGATTCTTCATCTCTTTCTTTATTTGCCTATATTTTCTTTCTTACTAGGTATTGACTAGGATGATATGTGAGGCTTCTGAATCCTTGCTTGTTCTGATTAAAACTCTTTCTTGGGGGGGGGCAAGATGGTGGAGTAGAAACAGCATTTCCAATGTGCTCTGCCCCACACAAATTTCAAACAATGTGAAAGGGGACTCCGAACAGCTTCTGGAGCCACAGTACCCACAGAACGGCACAGAGAAGCTAACCTCCTGCTGAGGACAGCCCAGCAGCCCTGCAGGGAGTGGCCAGCACAGCACTCTGAGAGCAGGCAGCACAGCACTCTGGGAACTGACAGCACAGTGAACAGAGCCAAGCCAAGGTCCACAGTTTTAGCCCCAGGGTGGCCAGGCCATCAGCCGGCTGGAGGGACCCCAGAACACCACCAATTGTGGAGATTCCAGAATTATCAGCACAGATATGCCTAGGACAAAGTGAGAGGTTAGTGCCCTATGGACTTTGGGACCAGTATTTGGGGAATGTGTCGGCTTCCTCCCTGGGGGCAAAAAGCTGCTGAAGAAACACAGTCAGAAGCCATTTTGCAGCATCAGTAGTGGCTCTAGCTCCTGGTCTGTGAACTGTAGGGAGATCCAGCTATCACTCTGGCGGTTAATCGCTCTTGCTTTAAACTGCCTGGATCTGGATTGTGTTCTGGGGGAGAAGTTTGGGGTGGGTATCCAATTTGCCAGACTGGGTGGAGGCTTTAAAGAGGCCACCGAAGTGGTGGAAATTGTGAAGACCGCACGTTTGGGCGGAAGCTCCCCTGTCTGGTGGCAAAGTCCTACTGTGGCAACAAGCCCCAAAATCAAGTAATTAAGTGGCACCATGCCTAGGCAAATGAAACAAAATAAACAGAAAAGTTCAACACTGGACTCCTATTTTAGGGGCAAAGAGGCTCAAAGCATGGAGGAGGACTGTGAGGTCAGAACTCCTGCACCAAAAGCCCCAAATGAAAATACAAGCTAGCTACAGGCCATAGAGGACCTTAAGAACCAGATAAGAGAAGTGGGGGAAAATTTGGGAAGAGAAATGAAAAAGATGCAAGAAAAGTATGAAATGATAGTCAACAGCCTGACTGAGGAAAATAACACCTTAAAAAATAGACTAACTCAAATGGCAAAAGAGGCTCAGAAAGGCAATGAGGAGAAGAATGCCTTAAAAAGTCGAATTTGCCAGATGGAAAAAGAATCTCAAAAGCTCACTGAGGAGATTCATTCCTTCAGAGTTAGACTGGAGCAAATGGAAGCTAGTGGCTTTATGAGAAATCAAGACACTATTAAATAGATCCAAACAAATGAAAGAATAGAAGGCAATGTGAAATATCTCATGGGAAAAACCACTGACCTGGAAAGTAGATCCAGGAGAGATAATTTAAAAATTATTGGACTACCTGAAAGCCATGATCAAAGAAAGAACCTAGAAATCACCCTTCAAGAAATCCTCAAGGAAAATTGCTCTGATGTTTTAGACCCAGAGGGCAAAATAGAGGTTGAAAGAATCCACCGATCACCTCCTGAAAAAGATCCCAAAAAGAAAACTCCCAGGAATATTATAGCCAGGTTCCAGAATCCCCAGATCAAGGAGAAAATACTACAAGCAGCCAGGAAGAAACAATTTCAATATTGTGGAAACACAATCAGAATAGCCCAGGACCTGGCAGCTTCTACACTGAGGGATTGAAGAGCATGGAATATGATATTCCAGAGGGCAAAAGAACTGGGAATGAACCCAAGGGTCACCTACCCAGCAAAACTGAGTATTTTGTTTCAGGGGAAAATATGGTCATTCAGTGGAATAGAGGACTTTCAAGCATTCTTGAGGAAAAAAACAGAATTGAATAGAAAATTTGACATCCAGACACAAGAAGGAGGAGATGCCTGAGAAGGTAATCAGGGAAAAGAAATCAAAAGGAAGTTATCAATGTTGAACTATTTACATTCCTGTATGGAAAAGCAATATCTGTGACTGATGATATCTTTCTCACTATGAAAATAATGGAAGAAGGGTGTGTGGTCATATGAATACATATGTGAATGTGTGTTTATATGGTTACAGTTATATATGGATAGAGGGCATAGGTTGAATTTGTTGGGAAGGGAGAATACTCAAGGGATGAAATTATGAGGTGAGAGAGGAAAGTGGCAAGAGGAGATGGGGAGAGACAGGGTAGGGTAAACTATCCCATGTAGAAGAAGCAAGGGGAAGTGGTTGCAAGGGAGGTGGAGAATAGGGAGGCTAAAAAGGCAAAACCACATTCACATTGAATTTGGTTCAGGGAGCGAATGACATACAATCTAAATGGGATATCTCAACCTGCAGCAGGATAGGGGGAAGGGGGATGAGAGGAAGGATGATGGATGGATGGGCATCCTTGGGGGGAGGGGAGGTTGGAAGTACCCACTATAGAAGAGGGACAGTATCATGTAGGGAATGGACCAGGTGGGGGATGGGATGAGTGGGAGGGAATTATAAGCAGCCTTGTACAATATATCTACTATGGTAATGTTTTGCATAGCTAGACATGTACAACATATACTGAATTACTTATCTCCCCAGATGGAATGGGTGACAAGGGAGGAAGGAAATGGATCTGAAATTCGAGGTCATAACATTAAAAGTTTCAAATATATATAAATACTATTATTAATACTCTTTTGCATTGAATAGACAAATAGAAAATTTGACATTCAGACACAAGAAGCAAGAGATGCTTGAGAAGGTAATCAAGGAAAAGAAATCAAAAGGAACTTATCAAAGTTGAACTATTTACATTCCTACATGGAAAAACAATAACTGTGTTTGATGAAACCTTTCTCATTATGAAAATAACTGAAGAAGGGTACATAGCATATGTTCACAGGTACACATGGATAGAGGGCACAGGTTGAATTTGATGGGAAGGGATGATTATTTTTTTTTGGAGGGCAATCGGGGTTGGGTGACTTGCCCGGGGTCACATGGCCGGGTTTTTGTGTGTTGGGTGTCTGGGGCCAGATCCGGGCTCGGGTCCTTCTGGCTCCGGTGCCAGTGCTCTGCTCGCTGCACCACCTAGCCACCCCAAGGAAGGGATGATTCTTAAGGGGTGAATTCAAGAGGTGAGAGAGGAAAGTGGCAAGAGGAGATGGAGAGAGACAGGGTAGGGTAAACTATCTCATGGATTAAAGGCAAGGGGAAGTCGTTGCAGGGGAGGGGAAGAACAGGAAGGCAAAAAGGCAAAAGCATATTCTCATTGAAGTTGGGTCAAGGAGAGAATCACATACATACTAAATGGAATATCTTACCCTTACTCACTCTCCTGAGAAAGGTGGGTGAGAGGGGGGAGGATGGAGGGGAGGGCATTCTGGGGGGAGGGGAGGTTGGAAGTACCCACTATCAAAGAGGGACAGGATCAAAGTAGGTAATGGACCAGGTGGGAGGTGAGATGGCTAGGAGGGAAATATAAGCAGTCTTTTACAATATATCTATTATGGTAATGTTTTGCATAGCTATACATGTACTATACATACAGAATTGCTTATCTTCTCAGAAGGAGTGGGTGACAAGGGAGGAAGGGAATGGATCTGAAAATCGAAGTTTTAAAATTAAATGTTTCATAAGATGTCCAGGCATTGGGGCTCAGAGATTCACCTTGCCCTAATGGCAAAGTCAAAGGGGATATGGGAGAAGATATGGGAGAGAGCAGATTGGATGAAGGGATATGTAGTGGGACTGCTATTTTAGGGTGGTGGGTAGGGAAAAATGGGGGAAAAATGTAACTCAATCTGGTGGAAATGAATGATATAAACCAGAAGTTAATAAAGCATTTGTTTAATTAAAAAAAAAAACTCTTTCTTCTGTCTTCATTCATTTCTTGCTCATTATATACTTCTCCAGGCTCTAGTTTTCCTCTAGTAATCTTAACTTGCTGTCACTCATTTACTAGCATTAAGATAATTTTCAAATTTATAAGGCAAAAATAAATAATAAAAAAGGCAGACAAGTATGTTTCTAGGTTTCTAAATGAAAGAAAAAATGTGAAAAAATGAATTCTCTGGACTGATTCCAAATGAATGATTTGTGAACATTTAGTATGGTAAGAATCAGCTACTAAACCACAGCACTGCAGAATTTCAGATTAGTTAGAAGCCTCAGAGATAATTCAGTTCAGTCTATATCTATAGAGTATCTCTTCGACAGTATCCATTTTTCCAATCTCCTCTCTACAATGTCCTTCTACAGTGTCTTCTGATATGAAGCTGATCATGTGAAACTAATCTCATTTTCCTTTTCTACAGTGTTACTAAACTGGAAGATTTGTAGCAGTGTGGAGAAAGGGGAAGGGCAGGGTGCCAAGGACAGTATATGTTGACTTCAGCAAAATATTTAGCTACATTCTTGTGGATAAAACAGAGTTGTAGGAGAGGTGATCATACAGTTGGGAAAAGTGGATTTGCTTGTACAACTTTAATAATAAAATACTGGTCAAAGAATCAGTGAACATGTGAAGGGATAGTTCTATTGGAATTTTATGAAACTGTTTCTTGGGACCATTTGTAGTCAGTATTATTACCACTGAATTAAAGACAAAAATCACATGTTGTTCAAATGAATGATGACAAAATGATGAACAAGTTATAAAAGTATGAATCAAGATAAAATCAAGATTAAAAATGAAAGCTAAAACAATGAGCGAAATTTCACTGAATCAAATTTTATAAGACCAGTTTAAACCCCTATATTTGATGTAAAATAATGAACAAAATTAATTGTAAACTTAAAGGATGGGACACAAATTGTATCATAAAATTAGAACTGAAAGGAACCAAAGAGTCCATAAAATCTATATTCTTCATTTTATGTAAGCATGTCTTCATAGGAATTTATTATTTAAAAAGATCTTGGATTTTAATTAATTCAAGATTCCCTTTAATTATTTTTATACTATACCATACATACACACACACACACACACACACACACACACACACGTGTGTTACTGACATTGTTGTCTTATCTCTGTAGCTTCAAAATATTATCTCTATTCCCTCCTTTCCCCTTGATTATATTTAATTTTATTCCCATACTGTTTGAGATCATGGCTAATAACTTTTTCACATTTAGCTAAAGAATTAAAAAATGCTTATACTTCATATCAATTTTATATAAATCTTTATATTTTCAATGTGTTTATTATATAAAAATAATTTTGTGATTTTGTTCCCTAATTTAAAAAAAATAATTATTTTATGAGAGTTCTTTGCCTTTTACATTCAAATTTAAATTGGTATGGACTGGAGTCATCCAGTTCCATTCTCTCCCTCTTTTTCATCCTTTCCAGTCCAAAAGCAAATTACTCAGTTTGTTTCTTCCCAATACTCATTAATTGGTCACATCTATCATTTATTTTTTAAACTTCTGATCCCAAACTACTTAATTTTGCTGGAAGAAGTCAGATGATTGCTTGATATGGGGTTACTAAAAATTCAACATGTTCAAGTTGAAATCAACATCTTTATACCAATACTTTCCACCTTATAAGCTTCCCTGATTTTGAGACTACTGTTACCTTGCCAGTAATCCATATTTGTAATGGTATAGTCATCTTTGTCTCCTTTCTGTCTTTCATTAACCTTATCCAATCAGTGGGCAAGTTTTACCTCCACAATATATCTCAAGTTCATATAATCATCTTGAATTATACAGACATCTCCCCAGTTAAGGCACTTACCAATCTCCTCCTTCCTAATAGACCCAAGTATCTCTTCCCTCTCAGTCATCTCCACAGGTAGGGAGCCTGCAGCCTTGATGCCACACATGGCCCTCTACATCTTCAAGTGCAGCTTTTTTACTGAATCCAAACAAATACCAAGGATTTGTTGTGAAGTTTGGATTCAGTCAAAGGGTTGCACTTAAGGCTATAGAGGGCTATGTGTGGCCTCAAAGATGCAGGCTCCCCACCCCTGATCTAAGCACATCATTTTCCAGGTCACAGATATCACCATGTCACTCCTTCTAAGGAAGTTCTAGAGCCATAAAGATTAAGTCTAATTGGTCTTCCCCATGACTATTTTCAAACATCTATAATAAATTCTCTAAATCATCTTCTCTTCTTAGTAAAAATCTTTGCTTACTTCATTGAGTCTGATATAACATGGTGTCTAATACAGTCTACATTTGTGTACTCGATATCTATCTACTAATGTGGTTCCCAAAATGTACAGACATAGTCTGACTAGAAGATAAAGAGAATATCATCTCCCTTATTCTATACAGTATGGTTATATTAATGTCTCCTAAGATATTGGTTTTTTTGGGGAGCCACTATATAATATGATTGACTCCCAAGGGGTGAATAGACCACTAACATTCCAAGATATTTTTCATGAATTCTGTTGTTTCTACAAAAAGATAATTCCTCCATCTTTTATATGCTATTACTCTCCTAAAAACTAATGGAAATACTTTATATTTATCTCTACAAAAGTAGAAAACAAGTTTTCTTATGGTTCTTTGTTAATGTTTTAATAGTTGTTCTTCTGGAATCGTGTCTTCTTCCAAATTTGTAATCATGTTGTCTATGGCTTAATCCAAGTCATCGTTTAAAAATGGTTAAAGAAAACATGACTAAGGAAAAATCCACGTGGCACTCCCTTGAACTTAGTTTAAATTTTTATCTACATTAACTAGCTGGAGAAGATTTCTGTCTCTGTGCTCTAGCTTCTATATTTGTAAAATGAACACAGGGGCAGAGCCAAGGTAGTGGTATAGGCAGCTACCCAGCTAAACTTATTCAATATTCCCTTTCAAACAATTTTAAAATGATGCTTCCCATCAAATTTTGCAGTGGCAGAGCCAACAAAAATGGGGATGAGATATTTTTCTAATCTAAAACAGCTTAGGAGATTGGCAGGAGAGGTCTGTGACACTGGAGTGGAGGCATGTCCAGAATATAGGTCCCTTCATCTTATCAAATTTGATATCTTGTGAAAAGTATTTTTCAAGCCTCATAGTGCCATGTAAAATGTTAACTATCATTTTATATATAAAATATACATAATTCTAGTACTCCACAGAGTTTTTGTGGGGAGAGCTGTTCTTAAAAAGTTATGGTTCTATTAGAGTGTTGTTCTCAATGATCTCTAATACCTTTCCAGTCCTGAATCCTATGATCCTATTGAAATGTAAGTTACTATTTCCATAAGACTTTAAGGTTTACAAAGTGTTTTTCATATGATATCTCAGGGATCGGCACCAGTTGTAGATCTTGGAGGAATCATCATCATCATTAGCAGCAGCAGCAGTTTTGAGAGCTCGTAGCCCAGAGACAGTAAGGGGGGTAGGACAATTACCCCAAAAGAAAGAGATTACAGGCCACCCTTTGATGGTACTCTTGAATGGGTTAATAAAATGGAAACTCACTGGAATTTTATAGTCAAATTCCAGAGCTCCCAGGTCAAAGGAAAAAAATTTCAAGCAGCCAGAAAGAAAAAATTCAAATACTGTGGAGACACAGTTAAGATCTCAAAAGATTTAATAGTTTCTACACTAAAAAAAAAAGCAGAGGAATTAAAATACAATATTACTGAAGGAAAAGTAGAAAGTATTATAGTCAATAATAACATATCCAGCAAAGCTGAGTATAATTCTTCAGGGGAAAAATTAACATTTAATGATATAGGGTACTTTCACGCATTCCTAATGAAAATAAGAGCTGAGTAACAAATTTGACATTCAAACCCAAGACTGAAGAGAAACATAAAAAGGTTAACATGAAAGAGGAATCATAAGAGACATTATTTTTGCTTTGTTTTTTTTGGAGGGGGGAGAGCAGGGTAATTGGGGTTAAATGACTTGCCTGTGGTCACATGGCTAGTAAATGTTAAGTTTCTGAGGCTGGATTTGAACTCAGGTCTTCCTGACTCTAGGGCTGGTGCTCTATTCACTATGTCACCTAGCCACTCCATAAAAGACTTCATTTACTTGTTCTTATAAGCAGTAGGTTTGGGGCAGAAAGGGATAAAAATGAAAGCAAACTGAGTATTCTGGTCCTAATATAGCTGCTAATTGTCTATGTGACCTGGACAAAGTCTCTTCAGTCCTCTGAATCTCGGTTGCTTTATTTATGAAATGGCAATAATACTTGTACTACCTAGATTCATAAGGCAGTTGAACATTTAAATAATGTGTAAAAGTACATCATAAGAATACAGAAATATTTTAAAAGTTTATTTCACCTCCAATTTCTTTTAAAGATCTATTATTTTAGGCAGACATTACTAGTAACTTAACCACTACGGTGTACCAGAAGAAGCATGGATCTTGAATTGTGAGATTGGGACTCAAATCTTGATGTGATAACTAATAGCTATATTGCAAGTCATTCAACTTCTTGGAACCTGGGCTTCTTCATCTTATCAAATGGGATATCATGTGAAAAGTATTTTTCAAGCCTCAAAGCACCATATAAAATATTAGATATCATTTTATTTATAAAATGTGAATAATTCTAGTATTCCCCAGAGTTTTGTGGAGTTGTTTTTAAAAGTTATATTCCTATAAGTGTTGCCCTTAATGATTTCTAATATCCTTTCCAGTCCTAAATTCTATGATCCTATTGAAATGTAAGTTACTATTTCCATAAGAATTTAAGTTTTACAAAATGCTGTTCATACAATATCTCTTGGAACATCACAACAAGCTCATGAGTTAGAAAATGGAACTATTACTGTCTTTATTTTCTGAATGAGGAAACCATAACAAAGAAGTAACTTGTTCAAGATTCCACAGCTAGTAAGAAACTGAGCTAGCATCTAAGCTCAGGGCTATGGTTCTAAAAACAACAACAACAACAACAACATTTGTATGCCAATTTAAGTTGACAATATTATATTATTTGAGCATTTCAAGCATCATATGAAATAATGGGGAAACTGAATTCCTGGGAGATTAAGTGACTTGCCCAGGGTCACTTGCTAATGTGTCTTAGGGAGGAGTCATATCCACCCACTTCTGACTCTAGGTCCAGCTCTCTATGCACTATTCTTTTTAATTTTTTTTTTTTTTTGCTTTTTGGAGGCTGGAAGACAGGGTAATTGGGGTTAAGTGACTTTCCCAAGGTCACACTGCTAGTTTTGTGTTGTGTCTGAAGCCACATTTGAACTTGGGTCCTCCTGACTCCAGGGCTGGTGTTCTATTCACTGTGCCACCTAGCCACCCCTCTATCAATTATTCTACACTATCTCTATAGATACTGGCATATTATTATCATTTAGTTGTTGAAGAACTTGGGGCTTAGAAAAAATTAACTTACTTGTTAGGTTCACATGACTGGTATAAGTAGCAGGATATAAATTCAAGTCTTAAAGAGTCCAAATCTAGTACTATATCCAATATACCATGCTAACTCTTTAAGTCTAGTACTCATATTGTTTTTCTTCACATTAGCCTGTTAGACACATGAGCCCCTCTGATATACCAAAGTTCCATGCCTAAAAATAAATTAGTAATTATCTGTATTATATAATTGAAAGAACATGGGTTTATAGTCAATCAACCTGGATTCAAATCCTGATTCTTCATCACCTATTCATCCTTGGGGAAATCACTTTCACTTTCTTAGCCAGTTTCCTCATCAGTAAAGTGATGTGGTTCAGTTTGTGTCTAGTGTCCCTTCAAACTCAAAATCCTATGATCTTGTGAACTCAGATCATATAGAGTATTTGAAGACAGTATGATGAATTCATTTTTGAAAAGATAATGCTCAAGTTTAAAGTCCCTAGTTCCCAGGAAGAACGTGCATGGCCTGACCTTGTGTTTGTCTCTATCACTGATTTCTTCAAGCTATAACTCTCAAAAGATCCAGAGGCAATGGGGCTCATTTCTCAGGTGTTATCACAACTGGAGAGGATTAATAAAATACCTTGGAATGTTGACAACATTACTTTGAATTTTTTGCAGTCCCCTGCCTGTAATGCTGCAGTATGGATTTTGAGTCTTAGAGAAATATTGATCCCCAATAAAAACTATGCAAAGTGGATTTAAAAAAAGAAAGATGATGTGGAAGGACAAATATAAAGGGCACATTTGAATGTGTTTGTTTTTCAGATTTAATAGGCTTCAGTGATGGCAGTAGCTTACCCACCCTTGTTAAATTTAGATATATTGTTAAAAAACCTGATTTCTAGTATCCACTCTGCAACTGCCTTGCTGTAAAACTTGGAAAACCACTTGCAAGTTCCTTCCTCTGTAAAAGGATGGAGTTGTACCAGATCATGTGTTCTTAACCTAAGATACCTTCCTTTCCCTTTATTTTTCTAATATTTTGATAATCATAATTGGATATAATTGGTTTCCTTTATAATCCCATGTATTTTATTTAATGCATTTACACAGGATTCCAAGAAAGAGCCCAGAGACTTCATCAGCCTGCTGAAGGTATTTCTCTGTCTCTGTCTGTCTCTGTCTATATCTCTGTCTCTCTGTCTCTGTCTCTCTATTTCTGTCTATGTCTCTCTCTCTCTCACACACACACAAATTAACCTTAAAGATTAAATTAATCATCATATTTAAGGTACCCTCTATCACTAACATGCCATGGTTCTATGGTATTCTATTGGAGAAAAAATAATGGAAGATCAAACTGTAGCTCTTATCAGGTATTAATGGAGATGCAGACCACTGTTGAAAAGTCTTCCTGAAAGGATATCATTGAATCCTTAACATTTCCCTAAACGGTTATTAGAGTCTGAGGATTTATAATCTAGCCCTACAGGTCATTGGACTAGAGATATATGGTTAATCTAGGATCATAGATTTAGAGCTGAAAGGGTCATTTAGACTAACACCCCCACCCCCTTATTTTATAGAGAAGAAAATCAGTTTCCAGGGAAACTTACCTAAAGACACACAAGAGGCAAGTGACAGGACAGATATCTGAACCTAAATATTCTCAACTTTTAATTCAGTGTTCTTTCTACTATACTATTATCTCTCAAGTTCTATCTCTTCACTTCTGTGAAACTTAGTTTACTTATCTATGTAGTTGAGTCATTTTTCAGTCATGTCTGACTTAGTGTTTTCTTGGCACAGGTACTGGAGTGGTTTGCCATTTCCTTCTTCAACACATTTTAAAGATGAGGAATTGAGGCAAACAGGGTTAAGTGACTTGCCTAGGATCACACAGCTAGCAAGCGTTTGAGGCCAGATTTGAATTCAGGAAGATGAGTCTTCCTGACTTCAGGTCAGGTAGTCTATCCACCTAGTTGCCCTAAGGTCCTAATAATTTATTTAAGGAGTGTAACAATGCCTGTCTTGCCTATCTCAAATCGCCATTATAAAGATTTAGTTAGAAAATAATATCTTAAATTTATATAGAAACATATCTTCACTTTATACACATTAGCTAAAATAGATAAATAACCAAAGCATTAAGTGCTGTATGTGGGACACTATGCTAAGTGTAGGATTACAAATAAGAGCAAACCAGGGAGTTGCTGCCCTTAAGAGTCTACATTCTAATGGGTGAAGACAACATATAAGGGAGAGCTAGAAAGGGGTGGGGGAGTATACATGATATGGAAATGACTAGGAAGTGGATTAGAGGCCTGGTGCTCACAATAAAGAAAAAAAAAGCTCATTCATCTGAGGAGTGTCTCATTGGGGAAGTGTTCAAGGTTCTGAGGACAATGAAAATGAATCAAGTGGGCACAGTGTAGTGTGAAGAAAACCTCAGTTACACAGTAAGAGGCAATATTGGAACCTGAACTCAGTTTGCCTCCTAGTCTCCTGACCCTAAAGTCGGTGTTCTGCTAACATAATAATGTATGTGAACTTTTTTTAAACTAAAAGTGTCATATGAAAAGATGGTTACTTTCTGCTCAGGCTTAGGATAAAATAATGGAGCCTACCTTGTCTTAAATGAAGGTCTCTCTTTCTCTCTTCTTTCCCTCTTCTTGCCATCCCAACCAGCAGGCTGGGGCCTCACTGTGTTTTTCAGAGAACAGAGGGACTTACATTTGCAAAGGTTCTGTGGGTATGGAGACCTCCTCCCCCCCCAACCAATGCCTAGTATGTCCAAAAACAGATATATCCCTGAAATTGCACTGGAAGGGAAAGGAAAGCCAGGCAAATTGATAAATCCCTTTGAGAGTCTTATAATCACTTAGTAAGTATCTAAAGATGATACAAATCATCTCTCCTATAGAGTAAAATTTCTCTTTCCTTCCCTTCCACTCTGTGTGTTCAACAGAAGAAACATCTGAGCTATTTAAATAATTGACACCTTCCTGTACCTCCAAGATTAATGTTCCTTTATCTTGCTTTTACAAACCACAATATTTTCCTGTACTTCCATCTGCTCTATCTCCCTGTATGGGGCTCCTGACCATCAGTGCAGCTAAAATTAGCTCTGAGTTCTTATCTTTCTAGGAATGTGTGGCATACTGCTATTTTTTTTTAACCCTTCAACCCGTTTCTGGTTTCTGAACTTTATCATGCCCGTCCTCTCCACAGACAATTCCACCTGAATTTCAGTCCCTTGTGTCTTGTGTCTCCCATGCCCCCACATTAGAATGTAAGCTTCTTGAGGGCAGAGACCATTTTTGTTCTGCTTACATTTATATCCCCCAGCTCTTATCATGGTTCCTGGAACATAGTAAATGCTTAATAAATTCTCTTCTCTCCTTTCCGTTTCCTTTTCCTCCCCTCCATCCTTTCTTCCTTCCTTCCTTTTTTCCTTCTTTCCGTACTTTCCTTTCTCCCTCCCTCCTTCCTTCCTTTCCTGTTTATACTTTTCAGTAGCAGAGACTGCAGTAATGATGTAGGATGGATGAATGGTAATAAGAGAATTGATGATACTTCCTGCTTCAAAACACTGACGATTTCAGCAATCTGGTTAGTCATCTTTCACTGAGATTACCAATCCTTCCATAACACCACAACAAATAAGCTAAATCAGTGCTGTTTTATTGTAATGAGCAAACTTGATTTCAAAGAAGTGATATGAGAATGCATTTACCTCTTTACTTTGAAGAGATAGGAGGGAATGTGTGTGGAGCATTGCCTCTAATGCTGGATTGCATTGAAACATTGGCTAATTTTGCTGAGTTGTTTTTGTTTTCCTCTTTTTTAAGTGTTTTAAGGGGTTTCTCTCTGTGGAGGAGGTAGGAAAGGATAAGTTAGAAAAATAAAGTAAAATAAAATTAAAAGATATCAAAATTGATCCCAGAAACCCCAAATCTCATCACAATCACATCCCATCTGAGAGACTATCCGTGAAAGTTTCCCTCCAATTTTCTGCATTTCTTCTATTCTTGGCTACATTGGTTTTATTTATAGAAAAAAATTGAAAATTATACATTTTACACTTCAATAATTCTCTCACCTTAATATATTTCAAGGTCTGAATCTCTTTTTTTATATCTTTTTTTGTCTGATTTCTTTGAAATTTCTGACCTTTTTGTTCTTCCAAGTGAAACTTTTTATTATTTTTCTATCTCAGCAAAACAATTATCTGTTAGTAATTTAATGGGGATCACATTGAATAAATAGAATATTTAAGTAAAATTGTCATTTTTTATTATGCTGGCTTTACTAACCCTTGAACAATAACTATTACTCCAATTATTTAAATCTGACTTTATTTATATAAAAAAAGTGTTTCATATTTATATTCCTACATCTGTTTGGCAGGTTATTTTAAATAGTCTAGAACAAAATTGAACAATATTGGTGACACACAGTATAGTTTCTCTACTTTTCTCTCTTGATATGAACTTTTAGCTTTTGCTCTGTTTGAGATCACAATTACTACCCCTGCTTTTTTTTTTACATAATTAATTCTACTTCAGACCTTTATTTTATCTTTGTAAGTATCTGTCATTTTTATTGTTTCCTGAAAACAACAAATGGTTGAATTAAACATTTTAATCTGTTTTTATTTTGTTTTACTCTGTTTATGTTTTTATCTATCCCTATTCTAAGCTATAATTACTTGTATATTTCTGATCTTCTTAGCTTTCTTCACTGTCCTTCTATTCACCCTGTCCCTCCTCACTCCACTGCTTTACTTCTACCTGCTATTCTTTAATCTACCCACCCTTCTAAGAGTCCCTCCCTTATCCTCTCACCTCACCCTATTCCCTGGTTTTCTTATTTCTTTCTGAATTTAGAAGACTTTTACACCCTTTTAGAAATATATGTTGTTTCCTCTTTAACCCATTCCTGATGAGTTAAGTTCCAGCACTACCTACCTTCCTGTCACTTCCTTCTTCTGTATATCAATTCTTCCTTCTTTGCTTCATTTTAATTACTCCTTTCCTCTATACAATATTATTTTTAAGAATCATCCTATCATACCCAGCTCAGTCCAAGTGTTTCTTTCAAACTACCCAAATCATCATTAGAGTCATAAGAATACTGATAACATTTTCATATATAAAAAGTAAACAATTTGATTTTATTGGATCCCTTATAATTCATCTTTAATGTTTACCTTGTAATTCTCCTGGATCCTTTATGTCCAATTTTCCATTAAGTTTTGCTATTTTTATCACAAATACCTGAAAGACTTTCAGCTCATTAAATGTCTGTTTTTTTTGGCTGTTGTTTTGTTTTTTACATTCAGAATTATACTTAACTTTGCTGATAAGTTACCCTTAGTTATAACTCTACCCCTTTTGCTCTATGAAATATAGTATTCCAAGACCTACTATGGTTCTTCCTGCTAGGTCCTAAGATATTTAATTTTTTTCTTGTTTCTTACGATATTTTCTCCTTAACCTGGCATTTTTGAAACTTGGTTATGATAATCCTGTAAGTTTTCCTTCTGGATTACCTTTTGCATAGTGGTTGGTGGATTTAATCTATTTTGTTTTGCCTTCTTGTTGTAGAACTTCAGGGAAATGATGATTTCACAAAGGAGTTTAAGAATGGTGTCATAGGGAAGAAGTGATCCCAGAGAGAACAGTCCTATATTTGGAGCTAGGATAACCTGGGTTCCATTTTCACCCCTGCCACTATAACAGTACCACAACACACCTAGGATGGCCGGCTAGCACAGGTTCTTTGATCTGCTTTGTTAAAGGAAAAACAACTACTAAAGGGGTTAATGATCTGACTTGACTTACATTCACTGGTTCAGAGGAAAGGTCAGTACCTTGAATGTGGAGAAAATACAGAGAAACTGGCATAGAGATTCAACAGACAGGGCTGCTACTGTCTGAACAAAGTAATACAACTATCTACATCCACCACCTGATGGGAAGAACACAACCCTCTGAGTAGTTGGGGGTGGGGGTGGGGGTAGTCTGCAACAAAGGACTACTCAGAGTCCTGTCCAAGAAATCAAGATATCCTTTTCAAGAGTGAGCCCCCAAAGCACAATGCCAACCTCCCAAAATATATAACAAAGACTGGGTCCCTGATTGGCTCAGAGCCAGAAGGCAAGAAACCTGTGACTCAGCACAGCTGGGGTTTATCAGGTTTCAAAGGAAATTAATCCTTCAGATGTTTACAATTTAGCCTGAGCCTGTGAAACTAAACTCCAAAAAGAAAACAACAAAGATTCCACCTTGCTTTTGCTTACAGCCACTTAGAACCTATGTGATTCTGGTCAAGTCATTTAATTAAGCATAATTTCCCTCATCTGTAACAGAAGGGAACTAGACTAGATGACTCCTAATGACCAACTCCAAATCTTTGATCTCATAATCGTCTGTAGCACACTATAGAGGCGGTATGGAGGGCAAAACCAATACAGTATCACCTCTGCTTTTCAGGAACATAACTATTGTAGGAGATACGTTATATATGTGTCATTTTTTTTTTTTTTGCTCTTTTGGAGGTGGGAAGGTAGGGCAGTTGGGGTTAAGTGAGTTGCCCAAGGTCACATGGCTAGTTTTTGTGTTAAGTGTCTGAGGCCAAATTTGAACTCAGGTCCTCCTGACTCCAGGGCTGGTGCTCTATTCACTGTGCCACCTAGCCATCCCTATACATGTCATTTTTAAACCTCTCTTATAGCACTTATCTTTTATGATACTGCTCCCCCGTTCTTTTTTTTTTCTTTATAACTGTTTTATCTCTGGAACCAGATCATATGGATGAGAGACTGTTCAAGGTCCTGAGGGAGATATAGAGATAAATAATATCAAGGCACCTTTATCCTCAGGGAACTCAATTCTTTACAACGCTCAATAAATGATGTGTCAATATGTTATAAACAGTAAAACAAAACAAATGATTTGTTCTTAAGGCTCTTTGTTTTGCTGTAATAAAGAAGTTATTTATTGCCTAAGAAATATGAAAAAGAAAGCAAATTAAGAAAGGTCCATGTTTTCCAGTGGCAAATACTTCTGTGTACAACCTAAAAGGAGAGTCAATCATGCCAGTGAATTGGCAATCTTCCCATTGTAGAGAGAATAATATCTTCTTAGGGTCTGGAAGGTAAGGAGTAAGCTGGAAGGAAAGCAAGCAGGATACAAAAATCAAGGCCAAGTTGGCACCAATATGTCTGTGAAGTACCAAGGAGCAAAATGCTCAGATAAAGGAGAAGATGACCTATAAGAGCTAGAATTTAGGACTAGAGAATCCAAGGTAAATTAGGATGCAAAAAGGCAGGGAATGTCAAAGAACTGATTGTATGATTTAACCCAGTTCTTTAAGGCTATGATCATTTGGCTATGGCTGTGTGCATTCCTCACTCCTACTTTGCTTTAATATATTGGTCACAGAAGGCATCTACTTAGGATATCCTTTCTACATCAAGGGGATTAGGGGAATGGAGCCCTGCAATCTGGGAAATCCACGTAAAATTTTTGGCCCTCCCTTTTATAGGGTATTTCCCGTAACATTATAAAATTTGGTTTAAGTATTTGGTCATAGGCTCTATGCTGTTTGTTGGTTTTGCTTGTCATCTGTGACTTCTGCAAAACTCCCTCAAAACTGTCATTTAAATTCTTATGCTGAACCAGATATATCAAAACTAAGATCTGGAAAGTCCCGATGTGGAAGGGATAACTGTGATCCGTTTCCTGAAGTACCACCTCCTCACTTCAAAGCCTGTGGGCTATACAACTGCACCCTTCTTAATAATGGTAATAACTAGCATTTAGATTTAGCAAAGCACTTTAGAAATATCTTTTCTTATCTGCACAACAAACCTGGATGGGTGGTGTAATTATTATCTCATTTTATAGATGAGGAAAAATGAGGTAGATATAAGTTAAGTGACTTGCCCAGAGTCTAACTACTAGCAAGGGCTTGAGGCTACATTTGAACTCAGCTCTCTTTACTATATCACCTAGTTTATCTTTGAAACGTGAGTTCTTAACCTGGTACCTGTGAACTTTAAATATCTGTGTATGTGTGTATAACCTATACAAATTTCTTGCCTTCTTAATAAATGAGGACAAGGCAGAGGGAGATAGAGAATTTAGAACACAAAGTTTTAAGAAATGAATGTTAAAAATTATTTTACATGTAATTGGGGAAAACTGTTAAATGCAATGTTTAAATTTAACAATGTTAAATAAAAAGTAAATATGTTTGTATAATTAATTACATTTAAATATAATTGGTTTATTTTCTAGCATTATTCATTTTATTAAAAAAAACATACAAGGACTACATATAAATTTCAATAGACTCTTAAAGGGGTCCATAATACACTCAAAGAAGTTTAAGAATCCTCATTTTAAAACAATGAAAAGATATTTGTGGGTCTGAAAACTGAAAAAAAATCTAGCCTATATTCTCAGCTATGTAATGATCCAAGATAATCCCAAGGGACTAATGATGAAGAATACTATCTGTAGCCAGAAAGAGAACTGATACTGTTTGAATACAGACTGAAGCATGCTATTTTTCCCTTTCTTTCATTTTTTTTCTTTTATTTGAGTCTTCGTGTATAAAATGACTAGTATGGAAATGTTTTACATAATTGCACATGTATAACCTAAAAAAAAAGGTATGAGTCTAATGGTGCAAGGAGTAATATAGACCTTTAATGAAATACAGAGCTTCAATTCCTATTGTAAAGATCAGAGATAAATAGAAACATCAAGGTTAAAAAAAACAAAAACAAAACAAACTTAGCTCAATAGAACAACAGGGAAACATTTTCTGTGTTGGAAATGAGATGATTTCCCCCCCCCCCCCAACGCCTTCATCAGCTCAACCCCCTATTCTACTTTGGGCAAGCTATTTAATTAGAATTTAATGTGCCATCTTCTGAAAAGGTAAATGATTTGCAACGAGTAATTTAATCATGACCATATCTAGAGAACATAGGTACTGTTAGCAAAAAGCTTGAGTTTGGACTTGAGGTAGACAATCTGTCCTTTTGGAGAAAGGTTGTGAAATGGTCACCAGTTTTCCACTAATGGAAATTTATTCAAAGAGAATAAACATTTGTCATTGGTGGACCTCTGCTCCCATTTCAACTGGTTAATGAATCGCTTCAATGAGAATTAGATGTTGATTAGATATAATGACTGCTAATGATCTTATCTTCTAAATTAAGGCAGATGTTAAGGGATTTATACTTAAAAACACCTCATGTGACAAATCTCAGGAGGAGCTGGCAAGGGAATGACAACATCTTCTGCATGCACTATGGTAATAAATTAACCATGACCTCCAGTGGTGAAATAATGCATGTGGCATAAGTTGGCTCACAATATCTCCTGACATGACACTAATCAAATGAGAGTTTTGTAATACTAATTTAAGAACAAGTTCTAGTTGGGTTGCTAAGCCAAAGGATACAGATTATAAGGGTTGATCTACAGAGCACCACAAGTAACACAGAGAAATACAGTCATTGTGCAAAGCACTGTGAGTGAGTTGCTGGAGATAACTATGACTAGTACCTACTCTCAAATAGCACATGTTCTATTAATAAAGACAGATAAATAACTATTACATAAAAGTGTGACTAGAATAGTTGCAGATGGGTAGCAAATATAGGTTTTGTCTCAATTTGAGGAAAACCTAGCAAATATTAATAGTTAATATTTATAATATCGATAATAGCTAACATTGATAAAATTCTTTAAATATTTAAATATGTTGTCTCATTTATTTATCACAATAAGCTTGTCCTCTAGGTGCTATTATTAAGCCTATTTTACATATGAGGAAACTGAGGTGAAGGGAGGTTAAGTGACTTGTCCAGGACCACTTGGATAGTACATTTCTAAGGGGATATTTGGATCCAAGAATTTTCAAACATCAAGTTCAACCTTCTAACCGCTATGCCACCTAGTTTTCCAGTGATAAGGGCTACCTTGGGATCTATTGGTAATCCATCATAGAATTAGAGATTTGTAATTTGGAGGGAACTCATTTAACTGAGTCTCTTCATTCTACAGATGAAGAATCTGAAGGCCAATATGTGTGTTTGTGTCTCTCTGTGTGTGTTTATTAATACACACACACATATAGTCACTCAAAAAGTATTTATTAAGCATCTAATATGTATCCTGGAATGTGCTATTAATAGTATTTGACATTTAACAACATCCTGAAGATTATGAAATTGATTTATATACTACACTATACTTGATCTTCACAATTCTCCTTTGTAGTAGTTGCTGCTAATATCATTTTTCTCAATTTATGCATCAGGAAATTGGGACCCAGAGAACCTGAGTAATTTCCCTCTGATCATTACCACTTCTCTATTGACTTGACTCCTTCCACTATATCATGCTTTCTTGTTTTCCCCCAGAAGACTGGGACAATTTTTGGAATTACATTAATTAATTACATGGTCTATATTCTACTAGTCTTTGTATCCTGCATAGAGCTTACCACAGGGCCCCTGCACACAGTTGGTGTCTTATTAATGTTTTTTTGACAGAAAGAATGAGTCAGTGGATTTTGATGGGGAAAAAAGAGGGGTTGTTGCAATTAACCAATGTAAGACTTCTAAAATCCCTTTAAGAGATTTGCAATCCATAGAACTAGAAATTGACATGATTCACATATATGAAGGATATCTTTACTTAAGAGTTATAAGGATTAAATTAAACCTTGCCAAGGAATGTCATAATTAGCATTTCCCTATTGCCATTGCCATTACATATAATCTAAGAGAGTGTTCTAGGGAACTGAGACTTGTGATGGAGCCACCTTTTACTAGCTTGGGAGAGCTGATTGTTAAATTTTTAGTGTGAGCTTTTATACTTCAAAAATTGGCAAATGCTATAAATCAGGATTTGATTTATTGTTTTGTTGATTACATAGATGTGAGATGATGGGAAAATGGTAATAATGAGGATTACACTTAAAAGTATGTCCTGTGTGCATTTTCCCCTCCAGGAAAGTTAATTGTTAAGCATTTGCCAGGACACTACTTCAGTTCCATCCCATCATTTTTGGAAATTTTTTTTCTATTGTTAGATTGTGAAGTCCTGAATATTGGACCCTGTTCCTACCTACCTTTGTATCTCATTTGTAGCCCATTGTTTTCTAGATGGTACACACTTAATATATTTACTGTTTTGAATGGAATCCATTGTTTTTACCTAAGGAAAAGTGATTAAAAGGATCTTTTTCTTTTCCCCTCCTCAGGTCTGATTTAGATCGATTAGTTTCCCTAATGATTCTTTGGCCAGTATGCCCAGAGGTCTTGAGACTCTGGTCTTTATCATTTACTAATGAGAGCAGAACTCCCCAAGGTAAATGTGTTAAAGGCAGTTTAACCCTGGAAAATGTTTCTCAAACAATATTTTCATTCAAAATGCAAAAGAAAAAAATTTTTTTTCAGTGAGGGCAATGGGAAGGACAAATGCAGGAGCTGAACTAGTGATTAGGATGTGAGCTCTTGTTATGGCCTCCTGTTCTATTATCTCTGAGCCACTCTGTCTTTGCTCATCCTTTCTTCCTTGCCTCCAATTTGGGTAATGTATTCAGTCCTTTCTCTCCTTTGCATTCTACACCCACTTTGTCAGTTACAGGATCTACCTTTTGTCTTGATCTAATCTCTTCAAATTAGAATAGTGGGTGAAACAAACTGAACCACTGGGCTTGGAAACAAGACTTGAGTTCAGGTCCTGGATCTGGTACCTACCAGTCATGTGAACCTGGATAAATTGCTATCCTGAGCCATACATTTTCCACCTGGGAAATCAAGATAAGAGAAATAATGGGAATATAGTAGATAAAGGTCTAGCTTGGGGATCAAGAAGGTCTAAATTTAAAACCTATTTGTGAAATGCTTGCTGTGACACTGGGGCCAGTCCTTCAACATCTTTGGGAGTCTGTTTCCTTGATCTTTCAATGCACACAGCCACTCCCTAGGACTAATTTTCAGAAGAAGCACTAATATGTATCAGTGGATGTTGTTTTCACACTGGTAATTTTCTATGTCCATCTGATCAAAGGTTTGGGCCCCTCTTGCTTCCAGGAATGGTAATTAAAATACTCATGTTAGCTAACTCACAGTGATTGGGAGTAATATAGCACTATATAAACATGACATCTTTCTATCATAATCATTTGTCATAATTACCTGCTCTGGAAGCTTGCTTCCTCATTCTCAGTCTCTCTTCTTCAGTCTCTTCCTTTCTACTGATACTTATTAGTTACATGTGTTCAATTCTCCCTTAGTCTTAAGAACGAAAAATCCTTTAAAGACCCCTGACAAAAAAAGCTATATAGTTCCAGAGATATACTTGGTATAATGATGAACTCAGTGCAAACTGAAGTATAATTTTAAAATTGTCTTTATTTTTCTTTTTTTGTTCGTTTTTTTTTGTTCATTTTCTTTCATAACATGGCTAACATGGAAATATGTTTTCTGTGACTTCATATGTTCAATGGATATCTCATTGCTTGCCTTCCCAAAGGATGGGGGAAGAGTAAGGAGGAAGAGAATTTATAATTCAAAACTTTATAAAATGAATGTTAAAATTCTTAAAAATATAAATGGAAAATATTTAATGAAATAAACACAAATATATTAAAAGATAAAAAATAGAGGGTTTTAAGCTTATTGTCCCTCTTCATGCTAACTGATATGATCTCCTTCCCTTTAATGCTAACTTTCTAATGAGAGTAATCTCTAGACTCTGTCTTCATTTTGTTATCCATCCATTCATTCCTCAAACGTTTTTCATTTGACTTTCATTGTTACCATCTATAAACTGTAACTTATTGCCCTAAAGAAATGGCATACCTATTGATTATCATTACTTACAAAAAAATCTATCATCCAAGCTGCCCAGCTCACTCTGAACTTACTTTTTTCTTAGATCTGGGGCTTGCTTTCCGGTGTGTTTTATTTAATTTGACAGCAGGAGCTACTTGATAAACATTTGTTTAATTGAATGGAATCAAAAGAATCACCATGACATTGGAATTTGTTCATTTCTACCTGTTCAAGTCCCTGGAGATCTTAACCCCTTCAACTCCAGAATTCCTGGCCTAGAATTCTACTGTCCCAGGTGAAGAGTGTTATCTCGCCCACTCTTTCAGCCAATTCACCTTCACTTTGGCATCTTCTTAACAGCCTTGTTACAGCATAGGTACCCTGCTTTCCCACCTTGCTTTTCAGTTTTAGAATTGTAATCAAATCAATTCTGATATTGCTCAGGGTGTGTCCATGTACTCCACCATGATGCCACTCACTATCCTTTTAAGTTTCCAAACTTAATTAATTTGGCAGGTTTTTTGTTTGTTTTCGTTTTGTTGTTTTTTTTTTTGTTTGTTTGTTTTTGTTTTTGTTTTTGCTTTTTTTGGGGGGGGGGAAAGGCAGGGCAATTAGGGTTAAGTGACTTGCCCAAGGTCACATGGCTATAAGTGTTAAGAGTCTGAAGTCTATTTGAACTCAGGTGCTCCTGACTCCAAGGCTGGTGCTCTATTCACTGTGCCACCTAGCCGCCCCGATTTGGCAGTTTTTATAGCAAAAATACACCTGTGTGTATTATTTTCCCTATTTGAATATAAACTCCTTGAGTGTATAGGCTTTTTTTTTTTTGCTTTTGTATTTGTATTCTAGAAAAACCCTCTCAGACTACTATTATCTAGTTAGCCTCAGTTTTCTCATGTGTAAAATGGGGATAATTATAGTGCCTACCTTCTAGGGTTGTGAAGATCAAATGAAATAATAATTGTAAAGTGCTTAGCACAGTGTCTGGTACATAGTAAGCATTATATAAATGCAATTCATCTGTTTTTATTATTTTTGTTATTATTTTATTATTACAAAAAGGGAAATGATTAGTTAATCAATAAACATTTATTAAGTGCCTACTAGGTATTGTGTTAAGTACTGGGGACACAAAAAGAGGAAAAAAATAGTCTGCCTTCAAAGATCTTACCATCTAATGGGTGTTGGGGAATAATATGTAAACAAATTTATAGAAAGCAAGCTATATACAGGATAAATGGAATAATTAAAAGAGGATGAGCACTGGAATTAAGATGGGTTTGGAAAGGCTTCCTGCAAAAAGTGGGATTTTATTTGGGACTTAAAGGAAGCTAGGGAAGTAAGCATTTGGAGCAGAGGAGAGAAAGCAGATATAAAGGAGTCTGGGGGACAGCCAGAGAAAATATCTGAAGCTGAGAGATGGACTGTTTTTTTTCTGTGGAATATCTAGAAAGCCAGTATAACTGCATCTAAGAGGGGAATAATGGCCCAGCTCGAAGTTTGGACATTTGGGTGTGGGTTTGTATAGCAGATCCTTAATGGGAATGGTCTTTGGCCCAGGGCAAGGCCTACCTACAACCCAGTGATGCAGTGGGCTGCTCAGTGTACAGCACTAAGCATGGTTGGAGACATGAATAAGAAATGACCAGACCATGTGGGTAGTTCAAGGAAGAACCATGAACTCCATTTATTGATTCTTAGGACAAGGTTTTTATAGAGCAATGAGACAAAAAAGACTCAAGTATACTTATCATTATCTTAGTCTGTCATAGCCTGAAAGTAGCATGGAGATAAGGCTTTGTTCTCTAGGTGCCAGAAAGTCTTAGGAAAAGTCAGTTAACTCCTTTCATATGCAGTTACATTACAAAGGATGCTCTCAAGAGCTGGCTTCAAGGCTGAAGCCAAAGTTGCATCATCAAGTACATCTGCATAAGAACTGACCACCTAAGAATTAAAATATTTTGTTTTTGAACAACCAAAGTCTTGGGGAAGAAATTATTGGTCTCAGAACTCAAACAACATCCTTATAAGTGTAACCCATAACAAAGAACTCAGGAGCTAACTTAACAAAAAAGTCACATCTCAAAGAGCTCTTATTTTAAAGTCTACTATTAAGATTTAATATCTGAGTGCTGAATCAGGCTTCCTTGGCTCCCCACACAGTGGGGCTAATCAATCTTCCCAAAACCTCTTTTTTATAGAAAGGTCAGAAAGTTGCCAACTAACTTATTTCCCATCAACTGCTCTGTTTGATTTCAAGTCCACTATCATGCTTCCCCCAGGATAATTTTTCACCTGAAATCTCATCATCATGGAGATTGATTCAACTTTGATACTCAACACCTCCTCAGCATCCTCAGTTGCTTTTCCCATCTGAGTGGAGGCCTGGAGGGCAGAGCAATAAATTCCTGCCAATTTTTGCTCCCTTTTTGGAGGGGTCAGAACTTCCCAGTTAAATTCATGTTTCATCAGCTTCTCTGCCTGGCTTCAACTCCAACAATATCATGCCCTGGTGCACAATGGGTACCTTCTGGCTCCTTCAGCACTTGCCTATCTTTACAATTTCCTTTTGTGTCCTGCCTTCCCCCATTAGAGTGTAAACTAGTTGAGGGCAGGGACTTCTTTTCTTTTTCTTATTTGTATTACTGGGACTTAGCATAGTGCCTGGTACATAGCAGGTGCTTAATAAAAATTATTAACAATTGACTAGTCAAATGTGTTGTTTTTACTGAGGAGCAACACCTTGTTTCCAAGCAAGCATAAGTTTTTCTTTTGACTCTCATTCTGCAATGCTTCAAATACAAAGGAGCAAGAAAGGATTAAGTTAACACAGATGCAAATATGTTAAAATTATCCCCACAACTGGATACAGCTCAAACAATACAGCCTTCATTTGTCTTCTATAATTTTAAACAGTTTGCTAGTAAAGAAAAAAATACCAGCACAATTTCCTTTACAACAAAACTTGTCATTGTTGTTCAATAAATATTGAGTTTAGTTCTATCTCTCACTCTGGGGACTCCCATTTCCTCAGGCATTCAGGAGAGAATAAACTTTCTTTCTCTTGTTCCCGTATTATTTCTTGCCCTTGTGCATACAACAAGGGGAATAGGGCAATAGACTTCCCCTCCCAAGAGCCAGGCCTGGAGCTACTTATTTATTTATTTACTTACTTACTTGCTTATTTATTTATTTATGCTAATTTATCTGAGGTTTTATGGCAGAAGGTTGGCTGTAGGCAAAATTACAGCATAAAAGCACCATGGTACAGTAGGAGGAAAACCCTGGACCTGTAGACAAAAGACCTGTGTTCATTTCTTAGCTTTGTCATATATTGAATGTATGGAAATAGGCAAGGCACAACTACTATGAAACCTCAGTTTCTTCCTTTATAAAATGACTAGTTGATCTCATAGGTCCTTTTTTAGTTCTAAGATTCTAAGTGCTTTATGTTTGAAGATCACATCCCCTTCCTAATTAGTTCTCCTCACTTCCCAAATTCATTTACTCAGTACATCAGGACGTTGTCCAAATGGATCATATAACTCTACAATGAAAGAATATTCATTGGACCCTGACTGCTTACTAAATAGAGTCCAAATTCCTTAACCTAGTGTTCAAGGCCATTCTTAATCTGGTTCCCACATATGTTTAGTCTCACCCTACCACTACCATACATTTGATCATATATCCCATACTTTAGCTAAACTGTTTCTTGTATTTTCCACTTCTTGGTCTTAACTTACATTTCCTATGGTTTGAATATAACTGTCCTCCCCTGCCTTCTCTTTTAATATTCTCCCTTAAAACCTAGCTGAAAGGGGCGGGTAGGTGGCGCAGTGAGTAGAGTGTTGGCCCTGGAGTCAGAAGGACCTGAGTTCGGATCCGACCTCAGACACTTAAGGCACACACAAACAAAAACCTAGCTGTGTGACCTTGGGCAAGTTACTTAACCCCAATTGCCCTCCAAAAAGAAAAAAACAAAACAAAACAAAAAACCTAGGTGAAAAGTCTCTTCTCTGACCTGTCATGTACCCATCTCAAAATTTGTTTCCTCTCCTCTCTTTCACACTGGGAATTTTTATAGCATTTTCTAACTTAGTTATGCATATGTATGCTCTAATTTGTAGTATAATTATTTGTGTACCTGACTTATCTGTCTTACTAGATTATCAGATCTTTCAGGACAGAAACTATGTCTTCTTTATTTACTATCCCCAATGACCAGAACAATGCCTTCTTCATAATAAACTTTCATTGAATTGAAACAGGCAAATTTTCTCCATTCCTCTACTTGTATGAGTCTTTTTTCTACCATCTTGAAGATAATAATGACCACATGGTAGTGTAGTAGAAAAATAGGGAGTCTAGAATCAGAAGACCTGGGTTTGAATTCATTGACTATGATGCCACACATTATCCCTAGACTCACCAAGGTTATGAGGGGAAAGACTAAATTTCTGGGAGATTCTATCATTTTGGAAGTTTCAAATGTGGACACCATGACAGATGGAAAGTTATATTAGCAGACCAACCTGGCTAAGTCAATAAAGTCTCTTCACTAATAGATTGGTGACTAGATAATGAATACTTTGGCCATAGCAATATGAAATTAAGAAAAAATAAATAAATGGCTCTGAGTTCTATGTGGCCCCATTTTGCTTCTATAGTCAGATCATTAGCTTGATGGAACAATAGTCAAAAGCAGCATCAAATTTAAAAATAGGAAAAGGATGAAGAAATAACATTGTGTTGAGTTTCAAAGGCTTCAATTTGACCTATTCAAATGGGTTGCAAGTGCAAAACAATGTAAATGAAAAAGAGCAAAGATATTGACCTCAAATACCACAATTTCCTGTATATCTAAACAAATCAAAAGAGATTTGGAGAATGTTGAGTTAGTTGAGATATGGACCTAGCTAAGCTCTACTATCCTAAGAACATTCAAAGATGAAGCAATTGGTTGCAAGGTGAAGAGAGTATGAAGTCCTATTGTGTTTATCATTTACTGATTATAAACAAGAAGAAAAAGAGAAAGAAAGAAAGAAAGAAAGAAAGAAAGAAAGAAAGAAAGAAAGAAAGAAAGGAAGGAAGGAAGAAAGAATTAGGGAAGAAAATGTAGCTTCTAAAAGCTCTCCTTCAACAAGGTATTTCTCCTTTGTACATATGTTAGTATCATACAAGATTTCTTGAAAAATGCAAGTGCATTTTTTCTTTGGATTGGACTTGTGATTTAATTGGTGAAGGGAACTACCCATGAGGAAAACTTCATCTACCAATGCAGATTTACTTTGTGGGGATTAAATCTAGGTATTCCTGAACCAGAGACCATCTCTCCATCTATTATGCCATATTGCCTCTCTAGCCACGGCCTTATCTCCTTCCCCAGTGAAAACTGATCAATAATGCTTGATTATTAATGTCAACTGAGACTGAAGCATTAAATAAGGGGATTTATGATAACTAAAGTTGTTTCACATTGTCAGGAAGGATATCCTCCAGAGGGCCAAATAGAAGAAAGATTTCTTATAGTTAATGAGGTCCTTGGGTTACCCCTATGTGTAGTTGATATAATGCTAATTAAATCAAGATCAAGGATATCACAGGGCTTCCTTAAACTAACAATCTATACAGAAAAATAAAAACACACAAAACTAATGGCAAAAAATATCTATTATATAGTAGATTGTATGCAATTAAATGGCCATGTCATTAAGTTAGTACATAAGTTCATATCTCTGAGATAGACAATAGAGTTGGATAATAAGTTGGGCCCAGAATTGAATAGGGGAAAGAAAGCAGGATGAATTATTTTGGGGAAATTGCCCAGTGCTTACAACATCCCCAAGAGTTGTTTCCAGCAGGAAATCCTCTTATTTTTAAGTTCTCCTGGGCACTGCGATATGGTTGTGAATCTCAGAACCCAACAATCTCCAAAGAACCAAAGTTGTATACAATGCAAAGGTCAAGGGAGAAACAGTGAGTTTATGAAGATTACAATTTATTTTATATAAAAAAGTTATATTTATGCTATTTTAAAAATATTAGTCACTTCTCAATCCTCCCCAACAACTCTCCATTCCCCACATGCTGGAGATTACTCTCTTATAAACAAAGAAGCCTCTAATATTTTTCTAATAATAACTTCCATAATAAATAAATGTATGTATATATGTATATATATATATATATATATATATATATCTTACATAATGACATAAATGGGTATCACTGAGGAAATGTATAAGAATTGAAACTTGGCCAATTATGTAGCAATTGTAAAGGATTACAGATGGGCATGCCAATTGATACACTAATGAGGCAGAGGAAGGAAAGATCAAGCTCCTACTATATGACAGGAACTGTGCTAAGAAATTTGCAAATATCTCGTTTGATCCTCAAAACAACCCTGAGAAGTAGATGCTATTACCATCCCCACTTTATATTTGAGGAAACTGGGGCAGAGAGAGGTTAAGTGCCTTGCCCAGGGTTACATAGCTAGTAACTGTCTGATGTAAGAGACTTGGAGGAAGGTGAGTGACTTCTCCGTGGTGGATCATATACCCTTGTTTATTTGGAAAGCAGAGACAAGAATAAGAAAGGATAAGAAGTAAGGGTAAAAGAGTTAATGCCCCCATTGAGAAAATTACAATAGCTGATATCTCAGCTATTTCAAAACCTTCATTTTTACAGATGGGAATTTGACAAAGACCTACATTTTACAGAGACCTACAAGAGTCAGAGACAGAATCACAATTAAACAGGTATTAATTAAAATATCGAGAATTCAAAACAAGGTCATCTAATTACAAATCTAGTGCTTTTTCCACTGCCCCATTCTATCTCCATTTTATAGTTCCAGAATTATGAATGTTCTCTGATCAGTGGGACTTAAGACTAGTGTCTGACAGAGAAGCTATGTGCTTTGGGACGTAGAGGATTTACAAACATTAATTCTTGGTTAATATTTATTTCATTGATTTTTCTTTCCCCTAAGGAGATTCTTAGATAAATGCTATTCAGAAACCAACCTCGCACTGCTCCCAGTAGTTTGTTTTAATGTAAATGTATGAAAAATATAGAGATTTATTTAAAAAATGTTGCTGTCCCAGTTCTTTGGTGCTTTAGCCAAAATTGCTCCTATACCTTAATATACCAAGGAGGTGAGATGTCATATGTAGTACAGTTGAAGATATTGGGGATATTTAGCCTAAAGAATAGAAGCCTAGAGATGCAATGGGGGGGAGAAGATATTAGGTTTTTAGTATTTTTAAGATTATCACATTAAGATGAGAGTAGACTGATTTTGCAGGAGAGAAGCTTGAAAACAAAAATCTATGGTACAAAATTACAAAGAAGCGAATTTTGGCTAGACCAAATTAAACATTGCAAAGAGCCCATAGTGACCTTCTCCTTCCCTACCTTCCTTGCCCAGTTCTTACCAGGCCTGGATTCCCCTGCTTGTTGGAAGCTGACTTCCCCATTCCCACAGTGATGGAGGTTGTCCAGTACCCTGCTCTCTATTAAACTTTATTATCATTCTCCCTTTACAACAATCCTTGTGAAGGGACATGACTGCTCCTACTGTTTGAATAAGAAAGGGTTTACTAAATAAAATTCATTAAGAAGGAAGTCCCTCAGCCCTTGCTATCTGCCCTGAATTATTTCCTAAAGCCAATTGGATTGTAGCACCTGCCCTATTACTGGGTCCTTCAGACCTCCAGCTATTGTCTGCTGTTACACACACACACACACACACACACACACACACACACACACACACACACACACACACACAAATTTAGGGATTCTTAGGCTTTGTCAGGTACCATGCTGATGTACCTTAAAGACTACTGGAAGCTTCTCTCTTTCCTATAATTGCACTGTCCTATACATGTTATCTCCAGTAATTAGAATGCAAACACCATGAGGTCAGAAACTGTCATTTTTTCTATTTCCATCTCTAGCATTTCTTAGTAATGGGTAAATACTTGCCTTTTCCATTCCAATTCATCTAAGAAAAACTTTCATAAAGATTAAAGATGTTCAGCAATGAACTGATTTAGCTCTTATTCTCATGAAGCTTGTCTAACAATGGAATATAAGGTAAAGCAGGCTAATAAATTGATTCATATTCTAAATCAGAAAGGACTGAGTTTAAACACTATCTTTGTGACTTTTTGCAAGTCACTTAACCTCTTAGTACCCTAGACATCTCTCTAAGATTATAAATTGTGGGACAGTTGCTGATAAGCATTTTCAGAGAGATTTTCCTCACTAGGAATTCCTACACAAGAAAATCATAGTTCTGAACTTGAATGAATGAATTGCAAATCAATAGATTAATAATAACAACATATATGTATATGCAAGCATGTATATACATATATGTGTGTATCTATGTGTATACACACACACACAAACTTTAAGGCTTGCAAAGGTAATGTATTATCTTAAGAGGCGGTAAATTCCTTATCACTAGAACCTTTTAAGCAGGGTCTCCAACATAGTTTATTGAGGGTATTATAGAAGACACTGATTTCTGAGATAGGAGGTGGACAGTATCAAAGGTGTCAAACACATAGATATGCAGCCCACAACACTGGAGATTATGGCCAACATCAGATTAAATTGTAATTGGGAAATGTTTAGCAAAATGAATAAAAATATAATAAAATGTACATAGTATTAATAATGTAGGGCAGCTTGCTGGCTCAGTAGATAGAATGCTATACTTGAAATCAGGAAGACCTGAATTCAAATCTGGCCTCAAACACTTATTAGCTGAGTGACACTGGGCAAGTCACTTTACCCTATTTCCCTCAGTTTCCTCATCTATGAAGTGAACTGGAGAAGGAAATGGCAAACCGTTCCATTATTGTTGCCAATAAAACCCCAAATGGGGGCATATAGAGACACGTATGATTGAAACAACTGTGTGAGATGGAAGAGTTTGGAGTCTGAGTCTGAGATCAGAAAAGGTCTTTATTCTTTCTCATGAGAAAGGGCCCTGCCCCTGTCTGCCAGGGAGTACAAAAAGTAGAAGAGCACCCATGGTTATATACTCCCTAAAACAGAATCCCCAACCCCCAAATGGCCTTCACTCCCATTGGTGGGGAAGCAGGTTCACAATCTAAGCACGGGCGGGAAACTATCTTGGAGACGAAGGACACAGAAACATGTGGGTGTCCAGTGAAAGGCCAGGAAAGCAGTTTTGTCCTTATTTGGCCTATCTTGTGCTGGGGTGGGTCTCCATTGCTCTAAGTCCCAGATTTCTGTAAGGTCAGGTGACTTCTAAACTTAGGCCTAGTGGATGCTGAAGCCACTCTAAATTTGATATTTCAGAATGGGGAAATTTCACTGCAAGTTATCCCTCACACAACTGAACAACAATAGATATTAATAAGTGATTTTCTAATTCAATATGCAGTTTAATGGCCCCTGTTGCTATTTGATTGACACCACTAGATGACTGTCATTTAACTCTGAGACTCTTTGGTTGATCACCCTCCTTCTTTCCCTCTCCTCCCCCCAGATGAAAGCCATCCCTGATATAGCAGGAAAAGCAAAGCCTCTGAAGTCACAGGACCAGAGTTCAAATCCCACCTCTGTTGAACCCTAAGTATATGGCTGCACAAGTCATTTGTCTTTCTAGGATTCATATGTCTATAAAATGAAAGGGTTAGTCTAGTGTCTAAGCTCCCTTCCAGCTTGGGATTCTGTATCTCTTAAAATCCTTAATTTTCTTAAGAGATTCACAATAGATTTGTTGTAGCCTATTAGGAATTGTACATATTTTTTTCCAATTCCAGACCCTTATCCTGCTACAATAACCAGTATTGTCCACTATATACACAGCAATAGCATTCATCAAGCATTTCCTGGTGGCTTTTGATCAATACAAATAATGCCAGATCTGCATTGTTTAGCTAGAAAGAAGTGTTTAGCACATCAATCTTTAGATGGGTAAAAGAAATCTTTTTTTTTTCTAAATAAGTTTTTTATTCCAAAACACCCTCTTTCTTCTGTTCAATCTTATCTTTCTTTTAGGAGATTCTTTTTGTACTTGGTAAAACCTCTTTGTAAAGACAACACAACCAATATTCTTTCTATTGCTATGAATTCATAGGCCTTAAGAATGCAGGATTATCTTTATCTTATATATAACACCTTTTGGTGTGTAAGCATCATACACATGATGCCTGTTGCAGTATAAATAGTACTGCATCTGAAGCCTGAGGATTTCACCAGGTGAGACAGGAAGGGCAAGTGTGATTATCCCTAGTTGGTAAATATTAAAACTGAGCCTCAGAGATGCTTGACCATGATTAAAGGAAAGTGGTAGGGTTGTACCACAGGGATCCTTACTTCTAATCCAGTGCTCATTCCCATGCACTCCATGCACTTTCTTGGCTAGATGGGAAGTATATTTATTGCCTTTTAAATTTTGGTCATTAGGGGAAGCTAGGTGGCATAATCATTAGAGTGTTGGGCCCGTGGTGAAAAAGGTCTGAGTTAAAATATGGCCACAAATACTTACTAGTTGTGTGATCCTGGGAAAGCCATTTCATTTCTGTCTGATTTAGTGACCTCAACTATAAAAGGGTGATGATTATAAAATCTGCTTCCCATAATCTCTTATTCTTTTGCCTCCAGGTAAATGTAATTATAATGATTGTGGGATAAGGAGAACTTAATCTTTTTTCCCCTCTCTCATAATTAGTATCATTTCAATGTTCATTTGTTAGAACCTTAGTAGGAGAAAAAGGAAACAGATCCTGAGTGTTGTTTTGTATTCAGAGTAATTGTCCTCAGTCATTGGTCCTTTATCTTCCACTAACCCTCTTGGAAGGAAAGTGACTAGAGGAGTCTCAGTCATTGTCAGAGGTGCTGATTCCACTCTCTGACTCTTAAAAAACAACAACAGATTCCATTGCCCAAATTGTTCCCTGTATCTATATTACCTCCTTCCCATTTCTTTCTGCTGAAGACCTTCCCATTCTTCAAGGCTGAGTTCAATTGCTTCCTCCTTCATAAAGCTTTCTTAGATCTATCATCCCAGCCAATCACTTTCTCATTTGATTTTAGAGTATATTCATGAACTGTCTTTGCTTTAGTAATTTTGTAGTTTGTAGTATGTGTTTAATTCTCCATTAATTTTTGAGGGAAGGCACTCTATTTATATTTCCATCTGCAGTCATGACTAGTGCAACAAATTTAACATAGTTGGAGCTTCAGAAATGCCTGTTTAATAAAAGAACATATATGTGGATGAATGAGTGAATTTATGAATGAATAACCATGTCATGACATCATGGAGGCTAACATAAGTACACAGGGGTGAGAATGACCTTTCTTTTTTTTTTTTTGCTTTTTTTTATTTAAACAAATGCTTTATTAACTTCTCTTTTACATCATTCATTTCTGCCAGATTTTGAGTTACAATCATTTCCCCCCCCCCATTATTCCCCTACCCAACCTCCCAGAATAGCAGTCCTACAAGATATCACTTCCTCAAATCTGCTCTCTCCCATATCATCTCCCATACCCCCTTCGACTTTTCCATTGGAGGAAGATGAATCTTTGTGTCCCAATGCCTGCACATCTTATCTCCCTATTACAAGCAAAAGAGTATTAATAATAGTATTTATATATATATTTGAAACATTTAATCTTAAGACCTTGAATTTCAGATCCATTTCTTTCCTCCCTTGTCCCCATTCCCTCTGGGGAGATAAGTAATTCAGTATATGTTGTACATGTCTAGCTATGCAAAACATTATCATAGTAGATATATTGTACAAGGCTGCTTATAATTCCCTCCCACTCGTCCCACCCCCCACCTGGTCCATTCCCTACTTTGATCCTGTCCCTCTTTGATGGTGGATACTTCCAACCTCCCCTCCCCCCAAGCATGCCCTCCCATCCATCATCCCTCCTCTCATCCCCATTCCCCCTATTCTGCTGCAGGCTAAGATATCCCATTTAGTATGTATGTCATTCTCTCCCTGAACCAAATTCAATGAGAACGGGTTTTGCCTTTTTGCCTTCCTATTCTTTCCCTCCCTTGCAGCCACTTCCCCTTACTTCTTCTACATGAGATAGTTTACCCTAGCCTGTCTCTCCCCATCTCCTCTTGCCACTTTCCTCTCTCACCTCATAATTTCACCCCTTGAGTATCCTCCCTTCCCAACAAATTCAACCTATGCCCTCTATCCATATATAACTGTAACCATATACACACACACATTCACATATGTATTCATATGACCATAAATCCATCTTCCATTATTTTCATAGTGAGAAAGATTTCATCAGTCACAGTTATTGTTTTTCCATATAGGAATGTAAGTAGTTCAACTTTGATAAGTTCCTTTTGATTTCTTTTCCCTGATTACCTTCTCAGGCATGTCTTGCTTCTTGTGTCTGTATGTCAAATTTTCTATTGAATTCTGTTTTTTTCCTCAAGAATGCTTGAAAGTCCTCTGTTCCACTGAATGACCATATTTTCCCCTGAAACAAAATACTCAGTTTTGCTGGGTAGGTGAGCCTTGGGTTCATTCCCAGTTCTTTTGCCCTCTGGAATATCATATTCCATGCCCTTCGATCCCTCAGTGTAGAAGCTGCCAGGTCCTGGGCTATTCTGATGGTGTTTCCACAATATTGAAATTGTTTCTTCCTGGCTGCTTGTAGTATTTTCTCCTTGATCTGGGGATTCTGGAACCTGGCTATAATATTCTTGGGAGTTTTCTTTTTGGGATCTTTTTCAGGAGGTGATTGGTGGATTCTTTCAACCTCTATTTTGCCTTCTGGATCTAAAACATCAGGGCAATTTTCCTTGAGAATTTCTTGAAGGGTGATTTCTAGGTTCTTTCTTTGATCATGGCTTTCAGGTAGTCCAATAATTTTTAAATTATCTCTCCTGGATCTATTTTCCAGGTAAGTAGTTTTTCCTATGAGATATTTCACATTGCCTTCTAATCTTTCATTTGTTTGGATCTGCCTAACAGCATCTTGATTTCTCATAAAGTCATTAACTTCCATTTGCTCCAGTCTAACTCTGAAGGAAAGAATCTCCTCGGTTAACTTTTGAGATTCTTTTTTCATCTGGCAAATTCGACTTTTTAAGGCATTCTTCTCCTCATTGCCCTTTTGGGCCTCCTTTGCCATTTGAGTTAGTCTATTTTTTAAGGTGTTGTTTTCCTCAGTCAGGCTGTTGACCCTCATTTCATGCTTTTCCTGCATCCTTCTTATTCTCTTTCCAATTTTTCCTCCACTTCTCTTATTTGATTTTTAAAGTCCTTCTCAAGGTCCTCTATGGCCTGCAACCCGCTCATGTTTTTCCCTGGGGCTTTTGGAGCAGGACTTCTGGCCTCACGGTCCTCTTCCTCTATGCTTCAACCCTCTTTGCCCCCAAAGTAGGAGTCTAGGGTTGCATTTTTCTGTTTAATTTGTTTCCTTTTCCTTGCCATGTTGCCACTTAATTACTTGACTTTTGGGCTTGTTGCCACGGTATGGCTTTGCTGCCAGATAGGGGAATTTTCATCCTGAACGTGTGTGGGGGGGTAACTTCCATTTCTGGCAAGGCTGGAAACCCACCCACCCACGACCTCCACCCCAGATCACAATCTAGATCCAGGGATGTTAAAGCAAGAGCGATTATCGCCCAAGACTAATCGCTGGATCTCCCTGCAGTTAGGATGCAGGCCAGGAGATGGAGCTGCCTCTGAAAACTACAAAATGCCGTGTCTCCTCAGTGGCTTCTAGCCCCCAGGGGAGGAAGCTGCTGCGTTCCCCAAATACTGGTCCCAAAGTCCATAGGGCACTAACCTCTCACTTTGTCCTAGGCATGTCTATGTTGATAATTCTGGAATCGCCACAGCTGCTGGTGTTCTGGGGTCCCTCCAGCTGGTTGCTGGCCCTGCTGCCCTGTGACTCAGGCAAACCTGTGCTCCACTCCCCGTGCTCTGTGCGCTGCACTGCCAGCTCCCAGACCACAGTGCTGGTTCTTCCTGCAGGGCTTCTGGGCTGTCCTCAGCGGGAAGTTAGCTTCTCTGTGTTGTTCTGTGGGTGCTGGGGCTCCATAAGTTGTTCAGAGTCCCCTTTTACATAGTTTGGAGGTAATCTGGGGGCAGAGTCGCTTGGATGTGTTGTTTCTACTCCACCATCTTGGCTCTGCCCCCTGAGAATGACCTTTCTTTAATGGCAGGTCTGACCCTATTTACTCCAGCATCAAAAATAAGATTCTCTGCTTGTCCTTTAAAATTCTTTCCATCAATTTTGCCCACAGGGTTATAAAACCATACATACCCCTTGATCCAGCATTACTACTACTAGATCTATATCTCAAAGAGATCATAAAAAAGGGAAAAGGTATCCCATGATCAAAAATATTTATAGTATTTATTTTTATGGTATCAAAGAATTAGAAATTGGGAGAATGCCCATCAATTGGGGAATGGCTGAACAAGTTGTGATTTATGAATTCAATGGAATGCTATTGTTCT
The DNA here is from genome assembly GCA_011680675.1 of Gymnobelideus leadbeateri. Classification (NCBI taxonomy): domain Eukaryota; kingdom Metazoa; phylum Chordata; class Mammalia; order Diprotodontia; family Petauridae; genus Gymnobelideus; species Gymnobelideus leadbeateri. The sequence goes on from WOXC01005146.1 coordinate 155,223, forward strand.
ATAAGAAATGAAAAGCTGGTGGATTTCAGAAAAACCTGAGAACATTTACATAAACTGATGCTGAGAGAAGTGAGAAGAACAGGAGAACACTGTACATGGTAACAGCAACATTATGCAATGATCAGCTATGATAGATTTAGCTCTTCTGAGTAATGCAATGATCTAAGACAATTCCAAAAGACTCACAGGAGGAAATGCTATCCACATCCTGAATTTGAACACAGATAAAAGCATACTATTTTCACTTGTTTTGTTTTTTTCTTCTCATGGTTTTTACCTTTTCTTCTGATTCTTCTTTTACAACATGATTAATATGGAATATGTTTAACATGATTATACAACTATAATCTATATCAAATTGCTTGCTATCTTGAGGAGCAGTGAGGGGAGAAAGAAGAAATTAGAACTTAAAATCTTACAAAAATGAATGCTGAAAACTATCTCTACAAATAATTGGAAAAAATAAAATACTATATATATATATCTTTCCCATCCTGGCCCCTTCCTGTCTTTCTAGTTTTCTGAAACTTTACTTCTTTCTGAGTTTCATGCTATTCAGCAACACTGCACTACACTTTTCCTCTATCTATGCCTTTCTTCATGATCCCAGCACTGAAACCAGTGTCTGTTCCTTGGTAAATGCTTAATAAAGTCTTGTCGACTGAACGTTAATTCCCTATTTTCTTCCTTTCTCCTTTCACCAGACTAGGCATCATGTTAGTCTTTAGCAAGGTTTTCCCCATTTCAAATTTACAGTACTCTTGATATTCATTCCAAACCACCTTCACTAGGCTAACAGAATGTTTGCTGGAATGACTCCAACTTCTGCACATCTGTTGATTTTCTTATAAGATGTTTCACTTTCTCTTCTATTTATTTTCATTATTCATATATGGTCTAATTATTTCTTTATCTCTTATAGCTTCACTAGCTTCACCTTACTGTTAAAACAGAACCTAGTCTGGAGGTCTTTACCCTTCACTGGAACCAAACCTCATTCTGGGATTTCTCTTCCAATCTTCTCAAATTGTCCTAGAAGGACCTGGGTCATGCCATTGTTTTTATTTATCTTCAGCCACACTTTGCCCTAAAGTGCTATTTTAAGTATTTTGTGGGGGAAAACCCTGAGAACTTGGAATTTTCTGACCATCTCTGATATCTACCCAAAATTTGCCCACCTGTTGCCTCTTGAAAAAGATCCCAAAAAAGAAAATTCCTAGGAATGGGGGGCAGAGCCAAGATGGCAGAGTAGAAACAGCACTTCCAAGGTGCTCTGTCCCATGCAACTTCTAAACAATGTAAAAGGGGAATCTGAACAACTTCTGGAGACCCAGCACCGATAGAATGACACAGAGAAGCTAACCTCCCACTGAAGACAGCCCAGCAGCCCTGCAGGGAGTGGCCAGCACAGCAGTCTGAGAGCAGGCAGCTCAGTGCTCTGGGAGCTGAGCCCAGGCCCCCGTGAGCCAAGGTTTTAGCCCCAGTGTGGCTGGGCCAGCCTGCAGCTGGAGGAACCCCAGAATACCAGCAGCTGTGGCGATTCCAGAATTATCAGCATAGATATGGCTAGGACAAAGTGAGAGGATAGTGCCCTGTGGACTTTGGGACCTGTATTTGGGGAACCCGTCGGCTTCCTCCCCTGGGGGCAAAAAGCTGCTGAAGAAACATGGCACAGAAACCATTTGCAGCGTCACTGGCGGCTCTAGCTCCTGGTCTTTGCACTGTAGGGAGATCCAGCAATCAGTCTGGGGGAGGGGAAGAACAGGAAGGCAAAAAGGCAAAACCATATTCTTATTGAAGTTGGCTCAAGGAGAGAATCACATACATACTAAATGGGATATCTCACCCTGCTGGAGAGTAGGGGAAAGGGGGATGAGAGGAGGGATGATAGAGGGGAGGGCATTCTGGGGGGAGGGGAGGTTGGAAGTACCCACCATCAAAGAGGGACAGGATCAAAGTAGGGAATGGACCAGGTGGGACGTGAGATGGGTGGGAGGGAAATATAAGCAGTCTTTTACAATATATCTACTATGGTAATGTTTTGCATAGCTAAAAATGTACAATACATACTGAATTGCTTATCTTCTCAGAGGGAGTGGGTGACAAGGAAGGAAGGGAATGGATCTGAAAATCAAAGTTTTAAAATTAAATGTTTCATAAGATGTCCAGGCATTGGGGCTCAGAGATTCACCTTGCCCTAATGGCAAAGTCAAAGGGCATATGGGAGAAGATATGGGAGAGAACAGATTGGATGAGGGGATATCTAGTGGGACTGCTACTCTGGGGTGGTGGGTAGGGAAAAAAATGAAACTCAAAATCTGGTGGAAATGAATGATGTAAACCAGAAGTTAATAAAGCATTTGTTTAAAAAAATAAAAAAATAAAGATCCATAACAGACAAATAGATCCAAACACTAGGGGGAATCAGAATATGCCATGTAAGGACAGATATTGTCTTCCCTGTGGCTTGATTTTAAGCACCATTCTTGGTATGGGTAGTCTATGTGTGTTGCTATTGCTGAATAGAGTAAGGCCAAGTTCTTCAGTAGCTATGTTATGAAGTAAGCCTGCTCTTCTATTGTGCTCTTTACACTAGTTACAGGACTTAAGGTATTTTCTAGCTTTTATTTTATGACTTCCACCTGGATCCCTGGAGCCTTCTTATGGGCAGTGTTTCTAATTGCCCCAACATCATTATGGTCCTGCTGGGAAATAATCTCAATTTTAGTACTTTTGGTTGTTGCCTCAAATCAAGCTTTTGGCTAAGATTATCTACAAGTGCTAGTAGTAATAGATTACCAATTTTTATTCAATTTAGGTCACTGTTGTTAAAGCACTTACTATGTACAAGGTACTGGGAAATGTACTCCGGAAGACAAAAAAATATAACTTTTCCTGCTTAGTCTCTCTCTCTCTTTGTATATACATAAAAATAAGTGTGATGCAAGGAGACATCCTGACAATGTACTTAGCACATGGGAGGAAGGTGGAACAATAAAAAAAAAGAAAAAAAGATAATTCCTAGGAATATTATAGCCAAATTCCAAAGTTCACAAGTCAAGGAGAAAATATTACAAATAGGAAGAAACACTTTGAGTATTGTGGAAACACAATAAGGATAACACAAGATCTAGCAGCTTCTACATTAAAGGACTGAAGGGCTTGGAATATGATATTCTGAAGGTCAAAGGAGCTAGGTTTGAAGCCAAGAATCACCTACCCAGCAAAAGTGAGCACAATATATCAGGGCAAAAAATGGGAATTCAATGTAACAGAGGACTTTCAAGCATTCTTGATGAAAAGATTAGATGTGAATAGAAACTTTGACTTTCAAATACAAGAAGCAATAGAAGTATGAAAAAGTAAACAGGAAAGAGAACTCAAAAGGAACTTATTAAAATTGAGCTATTTACATTCCTGCATGGAAAGATGATATTTGTAACTCACGAGACTTTTCTTAGTATTAGGAAAGTTAAAGGGAATATACATACACATATGTATATGTTTGTATATATACATATATGTATGTATAAGTGTGTATAGTGTTTGTGTGCATATATATGCATATATATATATATATATATGTATACATAGACAGGACACAAGGTCAGTTGAATATGAAGGGATCATATCTAAAAATAAAATTAAGAGGTGAGAGAGGGATATATTGGGAGAAAGAGACAGGGAAAAATAGAATAGGGTAAATTATCTTACATATAAGAGACAAGAGAAAGCTGTTACAATGGAATGGAAGAGCAGGGGGGTGAAAGGGAATGAATCAACCTTACTCTCATTGGATTTAGCTTAAGGAGGGAATAACATACAGACTCAATTCGGTATCTTACCCTACAGGAAAATAAGGGGAAAGGGGATAAGAGTGGAGGGTGATAGAAGGGAGGGTAGATTGGGGGAAGGGAGTAGTGAGAAGCAAACACTTTTAAAAAGGGACAGGGTCAAAGGAGAAAATAGAATAAATGGAGGGACAGGATAGGATGGAGGGAAATTTAGTTAGTCTTTCACAATATAATCATTATGGAAATGCCCTGCATAATTACATATGTATAACCTATTCTGAATTGCTTGTCTTCTCATTGGGAGTGGGTGAGGAGAAAAGAAGGGAAAGAATCTGAAACTCAAAGTTTTAAAAATAAATATTAAAAAAATGGTTTTACATGCAGCCAGAAAATAAGATCTTGCCCTACAAGAAAGTAAGGGGTAAAGCAGTAAGGGGGGGAATAAGGGAGATTATAAGAGAGGGAAGACTGGGGAAAGTGTTAATCAGAAGGCTTGCCATCTTGGGTGGGGGCTAGGGAAGAGATGGGGAGAAAATTTGGAATTCAAATTCTTGTGGGAATGAATGTTGAAAACTAAAATTAAAACATTCTAAAAAAATAATAACTGTGGGATTAAGAAGGCTTGCATGTCACATCCATACCTGGTATGGAAGTCTAGTATAGTAGAAAAATCATTGGATTGGAATCACCTGATTCACCTGATTTGATTTGGAATTTAAACTATGATGCTTACTAATTAGGTGATTGAAAAGAAATACTTCTCTGTCCCTCATTTTATTCATTTTAATAATAATTAGTTTGGAATAGATGAACTTTTAGGTCACTCTGAGTTCTATACTTAGCTATTTTAAAATAGGAATCATTGCTATTATATTCCTGAAAAGTGTCATCCAGTCTGTGATTGAAAACTTCCAAGTGATAGAGAATTCAAGACCTACTGGGGCAGCCCACTCCATCAGTGGATAGCTTTTTCTGACTTAGCCAATGCAGTACTGACAGAATGTCATCTTTGAGGAAGAAAAAGAGCTTGGTTTAAGTCATGTCCCTGGCATTTAATGGATTGTATAAACAGATTACACATGTTCTCTGTGTCTTAGTTTCCTCATCTGTTACATGGAGATAATAATTCCTATTCCAATGTTGTGAGAGTGAAATAAAATAATATAAGGTAGGTAAACTACTCTGTAAACTCTAAAGGCAAAAAGGACAGGGTGTGGGCTTATGACTTTATTCATGTCAGGTGTTTCCACATGAGGAAATTTACTTTCACAATGCCAACTAACACATTCTCTTCAAATTATAATCTCAGGGAGTTTCCTAGATTGTTGAGAGGTTTAAAGAATTATGCAGGGTCACATAGCCAGTGAGTTTCAGAGACAGGATTTCAACTATTTTTCTACCTTCAACTCAGTCTCACTATCAGCTTATTACAAGGGGCGGAGTAGCACAGGAGGAGCTCTGGAGAGCTACCAGCTTTGCCACTTGACCAAGTCATGGAACTTCTTTGAGCTCTAATTTTCTCATCTCTTTAGGGATAGGGATGAAAAGAGGTAGTCAGCCTATGATTTCATTGTTACAGAGATCTCTCTGTGCAGGTAAGCTTCTTCTCTGCAATTTTCAGTCTCAGAGAATTGCCTAGAGCACTGAGAGAGGTTAAGTGACTTGCCTACACTCCCTAAGCCAATAGATGTGAGAAACCCAGTCTTCCCAGGTTCTGGAGAGGCTCACTATTATACCATCCCTTCCCTTCCTTCCCCCAAGAGAGGAAAAATATCCTTGTAACAAATATAGTTGAGTTAAACAACTTTCCCCATTGACCAGTTCTAAAATCATAGATTTCATTCTACATATTTAATCCATTACCTCTCTGTCAAGAGATATATGATTTTCTTCATCAGTGATGCTGTTAAAATGTGTGCCAAATTCTGTTATAGCCCACCACCTTTCTTTTGAGAGATTTAAAGTAGATGCTTTCTTGGTAGTCCTCCAAAGTCACTATTGCTGTTATGTTGTTGTTCAGTCTTGTCCAGCTCTTCATGACTCAATTTTGTTTTTTTGTGGCAAGGATACTGGAGTGGTTTGCCATTTCCTTCTCCAGCTCATTTTTACAGATAAGGAAACTGAGGTAAAAAGGGTTAAGTAAATTGTCCAGGGTCACACAGCTGACAAATGTCTGAGGCTGAATTTGATCTCCCATCTTCCTGACTGAGCCCAAGCCTGACCGCCCAGCACTCTATGTACTGTACCACCTAGCTAGTGGTAACTGTATAATTCATAATTGTAAAATGTTTAAATGTAAGTTTCTTTTACCATGTTTGTTTTATTTTGTAAATTGTTCTCTTGAACCAAATACCATAACATGCTTGCTTCCCACCTGCATTAGTTCATATAAGTTTTTCTATGGATTCCCTCCATCCCCAAATTTTCTTATAAGAACTAATGTTGCCATAGGCTTTGAAGGTACAATAAAAACTTTTCCTTGTTCTGAAGGCCAGTTATGCCCCCCCCCCATCCATTATTGATTAGAAAAGAAATTTATTCTTCTCCCTTTGGTGCCAACTGCTGAGAACATCTCTAATAAGGGGACGTTGTTGGAATCAGTTCACCTACTTATTGCTCTCTTCCATTTGCCAGGCATTCTGGCCTTTGGATGATTGTCAGTCCTAAGGAGAATCCTCTAGTCCAGGAGAAATGTGCATTACTCATTTAATCCCTGTCATGATGAGACAAAATATATACATGGTATACAGTTAATACAACAATTTCATTGATTCTTTTCTGGCGCTGTGGTTTATCCCACTTTACAATTTAATAGCACATCCCAGCATTGCCAAACCAGCTACACTAGACCAATAAAGAACAAGTTAAAAACATTAGGAGGTAATGGGAGGACTTAAATTACTGATGTTCATGAGGACAGTATAATTGTACTTCTCAAGGCTTCCAGGCAACAGCCTAGGCCCATAAGTTGCCCAAGTTGCTAGGAGTCTTCCACATCAGTGAAATGGAAGGAACAGACCAAAAGAATAACTCACACAAACACACACATCAATTGTAGCAACTGTCAGTGGCTAAGTAGATAAGTTTATGCCTTGCTGAGTCTACACAATTTTAGATTTTGGCAAATGTGGATCAGTTCTGATCAACTACAGAGAACAGAATATATAATGCTAAAGCTAGAAAGGAACATGATACATAGAATTTTAAAATGTAATTTATAGGATATTACATCTGAAAAATACCTTACAATAGAGAATTGAGAACTTTATAACTGCAAACAAATGCCAAAAAAATTTGTGTATGTAAATCTCAGAAATATCTTAAATCCTTTCTTTCAGTTTTTTTAAACTGAAATCAGTAAATCAATTATTCAGGAAATATCAATAAAATCAATAAAACTAATCAGTAAAAATCAATAAAATTGAGAAATCAATAAAAACTAAAAAACAGAAGACTGCTGTTTACAGTAGAGGGAAATTAGACTGGTACATGTACTAAAATGAAAAGAACACAGTCTTGGGTTGGGAGGTGGGGATTAAAAGATCTGGATTAATAGTGCTGAGCTTTTTTTTTTTTTTTTGACAATGCATCACAGAATTTTAATACTAAACGATAACTATGTTTTAGGGTGATATGATCCCAGCTGACAGGTAGGTTGGGCTCAGGTCCCAAATACAGTGTGACCAGGTTACAAAATACTAACTCCAAGAGGGTATCTTCTCCAGAATACATCTCCTTTCTGCCAGCATTAATTAGATGGAAATTCTCTATACCTTCGGTTCAAGTCCCACTGAAGAATGAGATAGCCCAACGCAAATTTATCTGGCTGATTATATCTCAGTCCTTTGGTTCATAGCAGCATATATACCCCAATTTCTGTGTCTAACAAGCCAACCCCACTTAGGATCCCAACACAGAGTGCAGGCAGAACCAGGGAGGCATGAGACAAAGCAGGGTTTGAAGGGTTGCTGAAATGAATCTGGAGACAGTTTTTGGAATGGAATAACCCCCACAAGTCCCAGTGATTTTGCCTTTTAGACATCATGAAGATTTTTTTCATTCAAGAGGATTTTCTCCCCAGGTTTAAAGGCTGGCATCCCAAGGTAGGGGCAGCTGGCACAGCAGAAGGCATCACCCAAATAACAATTTCCACAAGCTGACTTGGGTTGGGATCTCTTCTGCTCCTTCACTTTCTCCTGCTCCAGTTCTTCTGCTAGGCCACAAGTGCAATTTTTACAGGCCTTCCTTTTTGTCCCTTCTCCACATGACGAAGCCCGCAGGGAAGCTGGATCTGGCTTCTTCAAATCCTCTGGATCCAAGAGTTCATCAGAATCAATGAGATCCATTCCATCATCGTTCATGTCGCTGGCTGAGAGTGTCCACAGCTTGGCAGCATTAGGGTCCACGGCAGGTTTCTCTGATATAGCAGACTTCTTGGGAAAGGAAAGCTTAAGCTGGGTAGAAGAGCCTACTTCAAAGTTTGGTTTTTTGCCTGTGACTTGAACAGAGACCAAGCTGTCACTTTGGTAACCCAGGTGCTCTTGTACTGATTGTACCTCCTCTGGGGTTAAGGATTCCCTCTGCAACTCCTTCACTTCCACAAGCCCAGAGGGTGTCAGGGTTGAGCACAGCTTAGCTGCTGTCTTCACTTTGCTTTCATAAACTGAGGTTGTCTCCACTGGCTCTTTCAGAAGGACTTGCCCACCTGGTCGAAGGATCCTAGCAATTTCTGCCAAAATTTCAGTGTTATGCAGTGTTGTACTTCCTGGAACCAGACCCGACAGAACAACATCGAAACTGGATTCTTTGTGAGCAGATAGTAATAGTTGGTTGATGTTTTCCACAGATACATGACTCTCATCACCAGCCAATTCCTGTAGTTTATCAACCAGACTTTTCAGAGCGTCCACTGAAGATGACTTATCCCAGATCACTGCCACATGCTGTCCAGCTGAGATTCCGTACTCGGCCATTGCCGCAATGTCACCAGTCCAAGCGCCCATACGCTCGGCAGCCGCCACCGGTACCCACTCTTCAGCTGCCGGCTCCGCGCTGTCCGCACTCTCGCGAAAAGATCGGTGACCGGCTTCTCGGGGACTCAGGAGGATCGAAGATGGGGGTTGGGGGGAGAGACGGGGCGGGGAAAGAAAGGAGGGAAGGAGAGGAGACGGGAGGGGAGGGAGAGGATAGGGCGTAGTGCTGAGCTTTTAACCAAGGAAACCTGATTTGAATTCTAGCTTTGGACACTTGCTAGGTGTGTGAGCATGGGAAAACCACTTATTTAACTTCTCTGTACCTCAGCTTTCTCATCCATAAAATGGGTATAATAATAGCGCTTATCTCCCTGAATCGCTGAGAGGATCAAATAAGATAGCATATGTAAAGAAATGTGTCAACCTAGCATTATATTAATGCTAGTGTTATTGTTATCATTATCATAATTATCGATTGTTATTCGTTTCCACCCTGGTATTAACGAGTCATGGGGTTTTTGGTCATTAATTACTTTCTTTGCTTGTCCTCAATTTTCACACATTAACTTAAAAGTCGATGGTTTTTTTTTTTTTTTAATGTTCTATAAGGTCTATTAGTGTTATAAAGAGAGCACTGTATTTTTAGTCAGTGGTGCTGGGCTTAAATTCTAGATCTGTTATTTATCAAATGTGACTTTAGATGAGTCATGTAACCCTTCTGGGCCTCACTTTCCTCATCTGTAAAAGGAAGGAGTTTCTCTGTGATCTCTAAGGTCCTTTAAACTCTAAGACCTATGATCCTACCATTTTATGATATTATTATTCATGTGAGACATTTAAGCTTGGGGGAAAAGCAACCCTTAAATTTAAATCCCTGTTCAAAACAGACTGAAACTAACTGAATTTGAAATAGTCTCAAGAATCATGTGATTTGGTTAGCATAGGGAATTTTTCCTTTCATCCCCATCCCCACTTTAGTTCAAGACAGTCTTGTACACCCAGTCACAGTGTCTGAAATTCCACAAATGAAGATTCATTCCAATGGGCTTTGGAAACTTTTTTTTACAGAATCACAGGCAACACAATTTGGAAGAGACATTAGAGTCAGTCTGGCCTAACCCAGACCTGACCCAGAATCCTTTCTGCATCATCACTGGTACCTCTTTATCTAGCTTTATTTAGTTGGGCCTCTGATTACCCCCCAAGTTTATCTGTCCCACTTCTGGATTTCTCTAATTGTAAAGATGCTTCTCCATACATCAAGACTAAATCTGCCTCCTTGAAACTTGCCCTCATTGTTCTTAGCTCTGTTCTATTGAGCCTAAGTGGAACAAGCCTAATTTATTTTCTACCAGAAGTCTTAAAAAGTGTCCTATGTAAATTGAAATGCAAAAGGGAGGGAGAACCTGCAATTCTTTGTTTGGTAAGTCCTTGCCAGGAATTGGTTGAGGCCCCTGAGATGTTTGCAATAGAATAAAAAGATAAGCATAAAAAAAGGAGCTAGGAGGCTACAGGTAACAAAATTCATCTATTTTAGAATATTTCTGCTGCCCAGGGTTTTTACATGGATGACTTAGATGCACAGCAGCATCCTCCCTATGGTCTTATGAACACAGATTTTGAGCTGGAAGGAAATTTAAAGATCACCTAGAACAAAGCGTACATTTCTTAGAGGAGAAAGCCAAGGCCCAGAGTTGTAAAGTGGCTTTCCCAACATAATGTTAACGCCTAGCAATTATGTAGAGCTCTAATGTTTATGATTTGCTTCACAATATTATATAATTTGTTCTTCACCAGAACTCTGGGGTAGGTGTTTTTATTGTTCCCATTTTATAGAGGAGGAAACCAAGTTTGAGAGAGGTTAAATGATTCACTCTGGAGAATGATTTACTGGTAGCAAATGATACAGTTAGGATTTGAATCTAGATCTTCTTGACTTGAAGCCAAATACTTGTTCTACTATGCCAAACTTACTGGTTCCATGAAAACACTTTTCTAGGTGAAATGTTAGAGAATGATCATAGAGTGTCATGCATGAAAGGGTTAATCAGCAAAGTTGATCCCTTTAACTGGGAGCTCCATGCTGGTGGTGATTATTGTGCTTAGTGAAATGTGGAGGATTTAACAGACAGGAAGGACAGGCCTGACCCAGCATGTGAGAAGGGAACAAGGAGACTAACAGGGCCAGCCAGGAGTTAGTTCAGGCTGTTTTCACTGTTATATAGCAAACAAAGGTATGAAAAATGATAAAAACTTACATTTTAGGCAATCAGCCATACTGTGTTATAGCTGGGTTTCATAATATTTTTACTTAAGGGAGAGATTGATTAGAATGTGTTAATGATATTATTTTGAAATGACACAGTTTGCCATAGCACATGCTATACAGTTATACCTACACCCATGGCATGCTGATGAATGTTTAATAGCAGGCTCCCAAGTTAATTGATTTGCGTTTATGCAACTAGTAAATGACAGAGCCAGTCCTCAACCAAAACCTTGCTTTTCAATAGGCTCTAAGAAAGTATAAGTCTTGCTGAAAGAATTCAACTATGGCCATGTAAAAGCAATAGATCTTACCTACTTAAACTTAGGAAATTTCATATCCTGGGCAGCCTAGGTCTGTGCTATGCCTATTCAGAGGCAATTTGCTGCCCATTTTTAATAAACCTCCTCAAATGACCAGCAAACATTTTCTCAACACAACACTATCTATGATGTGCCTTAGGGAGGGCATTGCAAATTTTAGACTTTTACCCAAGGAAAGTCAATAAATATTTGCAGAATGTTGAATGTTGGATGAATGCTCAGTAGAGAGATGTGATTATTTGCAAAGGCTAACTGATTTCCATATTGGGTAGGTGCAAATAGTTGTAATATGATATTGACCCAGTGCGGGAATGGGGAAGTCATGGTATAAGGGGAATAACTAGTGATAAAAGTAAAGGGGAAAAAACAAAGGGAGAAATAATGAGGGTCACAATTAACTCCAAGGTCCTGATGGCTTGAGAGTGCTATGGAAGAAAGATGGTAAGAACTACTATGCCTATATCCCAAAGAGATTGAAGAAAAAGGAAGAAGACCTACACATATAAAAACAGTGGGAATAACAAAGAATTGGAAATCTAAGGCATGTTTATCAGTTGGGGGATGACTAAAGAAGTTGTAGCATATGATTGTGACGGAATACTATTATGCTATGGGAAATGGAGAGGTGGGTAGTTTCAGAAAAAAATATGGCAAGATCTATATGAAATTCAAAGTGAAGTGGGAAGAACTGAGATACATGAATAGTAACAGAAATGTTGTTGTGATGATCAACTGTGAAAGACTTGACTATTCTGGGGGGAGGAGTCAAGATGGTGGAGGGAAAACAGGAATTCCTTGGGGCTCTGGCTCCTACCTCCTCCAATTCATGTAAAAGGTGACTCTGAACAAACTTTGGAGCTACAGAACCAACAAAATGACACAGAGAAGCTAACCTCCTACGGAGGACAGCCTAGCAGGAGGTGGCCAGCACAATGCTCTGAGAGCTGTACCCAGCCCCAAGCAAGCCTGAGGTTTTAGCCTCAGGGCAGGCCTCACCAGCCTTTGGCTGGAGGGACTTCAGATCACCAGCAGCTGTAGAAGTTTCCAGAATTATCAACCCATAGATGCTAAGGACAAAGTGAGAGATCAGTGCAGTGTGGACTTTGGGATCCAGTAGTTTGGGAGTGTGGTCAGCCTTTGCCCCCAGGGCAAGAAGCCACTGAGTCTCCATGGCCATGCAGCCACTGCCATGTGGCAGCTTCAGTTCCTGAACTGCAGATTGTAGGGGGAACAAGTGGCCAGCCTGAAGGGCAATTGCTCTTGCTTTAAACTGCTTGGATCTGGATTGCAATCTAGGGTGGAGATCCTGGAGTGTGTGACCACCTTGCCAGAGTGTGTGGAGGCTTCAGAGAGGTATATTAACAATGCAATATTCACAATGACTATGGCAATTATAAATAGGCTTATGTTGTTATTAGTCACAAAATATACCAGGATATCTATGTGGGATAAAGCTAGAACATTTATTAAAACACCAAATAACCGAGTCCCAAAACCAGAAAGTCAAAGCCTTCAGGGTAGTTATGAAATTGGCACATGTAGTTAATGTAGTAAACAACAACATTCTTAAGCCTTCAAATCAGAACAGGCTACCTCAGGCAAAAGTTCTTCTCTCCCCATTCACAGCAATAGTTCAGCGTCCAGGAAACGTGAGCCCAACAGCTCCGGCCCCCCTGCAGTTCCAGTCCCTGTCAGTCCCCAACAGGAGTCCACAGCAGAAATTCTGGCTGGCTCAAAAAGGAGTTTGTACCTCCACCTCCACCTCGCCAATACCACTGCTGCTGCCACCACCACCAATCACCACTGGTACTCTAGCTTTCCTTCTGGTTCCTCTTGCCCCACCCTTCCCTGCTCTGTCAGCAAGTCCAATAGGGCATGGAAGATCTTTAAATCCCATTATTCTTACAAGAAGCCACCCACCATTAAATACCTTCAGCAGCTGAGAAAACCCCAGCATTTGGGACAAAGCTTCCCTGTCTGGTGGCAGAGTCCTACTGTGGCGAAAAGCCCAAAAGTCAAGTAAGTAAGTGGAAACATGAGCAGGCAAAGGAAGCAAAGCCAACAGAGCAACCCAACTTTACATTCCTATTTTGGGGACAAAAAGGATCAAAGCATGGAACAGGAGGAAGAGAGTAAAGTCAGATCTCCTGCACCAAAAGCTTCAAAAGAAAAAAATATGAGCTGGTTACAGCCCATAGAGGACATTAAGAAGGATTTTGAAAAGTAAGTAAGAGAAGTAGAGGAAAAATTGGGAAGAGAAATGAGAACAATGTAAGAAAATTATGAAATGAGAGTCAACAACTTGACTGAAGAAAATAAAACCTTAAATAGAGACTAACTCAAATGGCAAAAGAGGGTCAAAAAGGCAATGAGGAGAAGAATGCCTTAAAAAACTGAATTTGCAAGATGGAAAAAAAAAAAAAACAATCCACCAATCACTTCCTGAAAAAGATCCCAAAAAGAAAACTCTCAGGAATATTATAGCTAGGTTCTGGAATTCCCAGATCAAGGAAAAAAATATTACAGACAGCCAGGAAGAAACAATTTGAATATTGTGGAAACACAATCAGGATAACACAGGATTTGGCAGCTTCTACACTGAGGGATAGAAGGGCTTGGGATATGATGTTCAGGAGGTCAAAGGAGCTGGGATAAAAACCCAGAATCACCTACCCAGCAAAACTTAGTATCATGTTTCAGGGGAAAATATGGTCATTCAGTGGAATAGAGGACTTTGAAATATACTTGATTTAAAAAAACAGATTTGAACAGAAAATTTGACATTCAGATACAAGAAGCAAGAGAAGCATGAGAAGGTAAAAAGGGAAAAGAAATCATAAGGAACCTATCAAAGCTGAACTATTTACCTTCCTACATGGAAAAATGATAATTATAACTGATGAAATTTTTCTCAGTATGAAAACTGTTGAAGGGAATAGAAACATATATATATATATATATATATATATATATATATTTACAGGTATATAGATAGAGCTCACAGGACCAGTCTAATAGGAAGAGATGATACTTAAAAGGTGAAATTAAGAGGTGAGAGCAGAATATAATGAGAGGAGATGGGGAGAGACAGAATGGAGTAAACTATCTCATATAGAAGGGGCAAGGGAAAAGGGTTACAATGGAGGGGGAGAACAGGAAGGCATAAGGGGATGAGTCAACATTATTTTCATTGAATCTGGCTCCAGGAGGAAATGACTTACACACTAAAGAGGATATCTCACCCTACAGGAGAGTAGGGGGGAAGGGGATGAGAGGGGAGTGATGGAAGGGAGGGCAGGCTGGGGGGGAGGAAAGTTGGAAGCACCCACTTTTGAAAAGGGACAGGATCAAAGTAGAGAATAGAACAAGTGGAGGTGGTATAGGAGGGAGGGAAATATAATCAGTCTTTTACAATATATCTACTATGATAATGTTTTGCATTAGCTACACATGTACAACCTATATTGAATTGCTTATCTTCCCAGTAAGGGTGGGTAACAAGGGAGGAAGGGAAAGAATCTGGAATTCAAAGTTTTAAAATCAGATGTTTAAAAGTATATATATGATTATTAATACTATTTTACATGTAATTGGGAAATAAGATATACAGGCACTGGGGCATGGAGATCCACCATGCCCTACTTGAAAAGTCAAATGGGGTATGGGGGAAGATAAGGGAGAGGGCAGATTGAAGGAGGGGATACCCTGTGGGACTGATATTTTGGGGGTGGTGGGCAGGGGGAAAACAGGGAGAAAAATTGTAACTCAAAATCTGGTGGAAATGAATAATGGAAACCAGAAGTTAATAAAGCATTTGAAAAAATAAATAATAAATTTAAAAAAAAAAAACTTGGCTGCTTTGATGAATAAAGTGATCCAAGACAATTCTAAAAGTCTCATGATGAAAAAATGCTATCCACCTTTAGAAAGAAAACTCTTGAACTCTAAGTTCAAATTGAAATATAATTTTCTTACTTTCTTTTTCTTTTTTTGGAATTATGGCTAATATGGAAATATGTTTTGCATAATTTCCCATGAATAATTGATATAATATTGCTTACCTTCTCAGTGGGTAGTGGAGGGAATGAGAGGGAGGGAGAAAATTTGGAACTTAAAATTTAAAAAGATAAGAAAGTTAAACATAAATAAATAAATTTATAAAGAAAGATATAAAATCTTACCTTATGGGCTCAGTAAAGGGTCAGGATAAAGACCAAAAGGCCCTAAAAATTACCGGTCCTCATGACACACTGGGAATAAAACTGGATTTGGGATCAGAAGGGCTGAGATTGAATCTATCTCTGCCATTTACTAGCTAGGTGATTTTAGTCCTCAGTGTATTTATTTGTAATTTTGTTGGATCAGATGAATTCTAAGGTTCCTTCAAGTTCTAGAGCTAGGTTCCTGTAATCCTCATATATAGGGAGCCTCCGCACTTTGTTTACAATTTTCCAAAGAAGTAATTTATATTGTGTCTCTGGCCATGTATGACCAGTGTCAGAAACTCAAGTTCCTTACTGTTCCTTACAGTAGATACCTAGCAGGAAATGAGCCAGTCAGTCTATGCTCAGGGAAAACCACAGTTGCTACATGAGAGTATCAGGAGCTGAATGTTAAACTCAGAGAGAAAAGGACTGTGACATGGCTGGTTCCCAGTGATAATTTCTTAGGCAGTACACACTCTCAAATTGTGAGAAAGTTTTTCTTACATTAATCCAAAATTTGCTTCCTCGTAGCTTCTACCCATCCTTCCTTGTTGTATCCTTTGGAGTCAAGTCTAATCATTTATCTGAGGAGGAAGGAAGAAAATAAACACTTGTTAAGTGCTAGGAACTGTGTTAAGTATTATACAAATATCTGTTTTGACCTTCACAACAACCCTGGGAGGTAGCTGCTTTATTTATTTGTTTGTTTGTTTGTTTATTTATTTTGCTTTTTTGGAGGGCTATTGGAGTTAAGGTCAACATGGTCACATGGCTAGTTTTTTTGTGTTAAGTGTCTGAGGCTGGCTCCGAACTCAGGTCCTCCTGACTCCAGGGCTGACACTCTACTCACTGTGCCACCTAGTTGCCCCAGGTAGGTGCTTTTATTATCACCATTTTACAGTTGAGGAAACTGAGGCAGACAGAGATGTAAGTGATTTTCCCAGGGGTCACATAGCTAATAAGTACCTGAGGTTGGATGTGAATGCAGGATTTCTAGATTCTAGTCCCAGTGCTTGATCCATTCCACCACCTAGCAGGCTCTAAGAACAGCTCAAATTTGTCAAAGTCTAGTGGGTTATAAACTCTATATACCCTCCTCATTCTGTCCCCCCAGTTTGTGTCCCTACTCTCCCTGAGATCACTTCTCAAGATATTTATATGATCTCTTTTCCCTTTCTAGCTTGATTCCTGAGCCCCATCCTTACCTATACAACTAGATTTTTCTTTTTATCTTGGCACACCTTTTGGCTTGGATATCAAAGGATTAAATCTACTTTAGCTCTTGTGCCATGAATCTTATCCCTGTTCTCCAGTTTGGCCTGAAGTTTCAGATTCTGGTGCTTCTAATGCCCTCAGGACTCACTCACTACTACATATGTTTCCATTAGCTATATGAAGTGACACCCACTGGTCTGCTGAGACTCCTAAGACTAAGGCCTTGTTACATCCATTTAGCTGATGCCACATATGAGGGCAAATCAGATATGAGGGCAAACCAAAGCTTGAGGGCACCTAACACATATTTAGCACTCAATACATGCTTATTTCATGTATTACTTATACAAAGAAAAAAAGATATAAAAGGGATATGAGCATAATCAATATGTTATATTTATATAGCTTTATACATAGTTAAATAATTATATACACACCTATATAACTATACATAATTCAATATGTAACTATATAACAGTGTAGTCTATGTGTATGCATGTGTGTATTTGTGTGTGTGTGTGTGTTGTTTGTGTATGTGTGTAATCTATAATCTACATACTGCTACAATTTGAAACTCATCTACAACTTAGTAAATGGTCTTGGAAGTTTGATTTGATAAAAACATCAATCACTCTGTGAAGAACTTTTGGGTGAGAGTCTCTGAACTTAGCTACATTGGTTCTTAGACAACAAATGTCCAGCCCATTAACTCATGAAACCTTTCTGGTTTGTTAGAATCTGTCAAAGCTTGGTCTCTACTGGCAAAGCCTTCAAATACCAATGCTTTTCTTCTTTTTTTAACCATGTGCCTCAGTGAAAAATGAGGACAGAACAGAGGAATGATGAAAGCCAAAGCTTATTTGCTTTGTTGAACAATATTCCAGCTTTGCACAGGCTTTCACTGATGCCTGGATTTCATTCCCTATCATCTCTACATCTTAGAATACCACGACTCCTTCAAGGTTCAGCTTATGTGGAGGAAGACAGGCTATTTTCATATCCCTTTCTATGGTTTTCCTAAGTGACCTACTTGTTGGTACTCTCCCCCAAATTGCTCTAGATTGACACATATATTTTGTATTTAATAATCTGTGTACATGTTGTTTCTTTTAATAGAATGTAAACTCCTTGAGGGCAGAGACTTTTATTTTTGTTTCTATATAACCAGCACTTAACATGGTGCCTCATGCATATTAAGAGATTAATGAATGCTTTTTAGAAGGAAGGAAAAAAAGGGAGGGATGGAGCAAAAAGATATTTCTCAGTTTTACTTCATAAACATTTACTAAATGCCTACTAGGTTCCAGGAAATATAATGGGCACTCCGAATACAGAGGCAAAATATATTTATAAACACACACACATACACACTTCACATATTCACATACAAACACCATATATATGTATATATATATCAATGTAAACACCACACACATACATATACACATTATAAACATATAACATATCACACTATATAAGTACATATGCATACACACAAACCTACACCACACACACACACACTCTAGGAAGGCAAAGTATTTCATTTTGCTATGAAGCTTAAAATTCAACAACATTCCCCCTCCACTGTTGGAAAACATAACCTTTCCTACCCTGAGGTTTACTAGATGCCTGTAAATCAGTGGGGTTCCCTAAGCATCGCTGAGGGAATTTACAAAGAGGCTCAGTACAAGGAGAAATTGATGGTTGTTCATCAGCCAGCTGTGAGCAGGCAGCCAGGAAGGTTGGTGGGTGGCTTGCTCCCTGTGGTGCCAGATATAGGAGCACCTGGTTGTAATACATGCTGATTCTAAATACTTTAAGAAGCAGGTTTTAACCACAGAGGATTCTACCCTGACAGTTTTGGAACATGGCTTAGTACAAAGAGCACTGCTCTAAGCATGAGAGTCAGAAGGCATCAGTCCTGCTCCCAATCGTATCATTAAGTAGCCATGTGACCTTGGGCTCTCTCACCTTGGATTTGTTTTTACTGTCTCCCTGCCTCTGACTCTTATGCTCTATCTCTATTTCTCTATCACTATCTTTTCCTGTCTTTCTGCCTGGCCTCTGTCTCTGTACTTCTTTCCATATGTGTCTGTCTCTCTGTGTGTCCTCCCCCCTTCCTTTATATAATATCACATAAAAAGCCCACAAGAAGATTTGATACCCATTCCAGTTACCATGATGACCTCCTGTAGAAGAGTTCTTAGACCTCAAGATTTCCCAAGGCAAATCTTTTCATCTTTGTATATCTCTGATTAATCGAAATGTTGTTATATTTCCTTATTCTCTGACATTTTTGTCCTTTGCTCTTAGTTCTCCCTTCAATAAGAACTAGCCTAAGTCTTCCTCCACAAAACAGTCACTCCAATACTTTAATGTAACTAACATGCCTCTTCCCTCTCCTCATGTACAATTCTCCAGCCTACGCATTTCCATTTCTTCATATGCCATAATAGTCCAGGCCTCTTACCATTCTGGCTGAGCTTTTATGGAGCTGTTCAGTTAATCAATGTCCTTTCTAAATTGGGGTATCCAAAAGCTGTGGTCTGGATTTGATGGTGTAAAGCACGGATGGAGAACTTGTGTCCTCAAGGCCACATGTGACCCTGTAGTCCTTAAGTACATAGACCTGTGAAATTCTGATTCAGTCAAAGGGTTGCGCTGGAGGACCTAGAAGGCCACATGTGACCTTAAGGCCAAAACTTTCTCACTCCTATATAAAGTATGATCATTTCCATTGGTTTGGACAGTTAATGAAGCAAATAAAAACATTACTTTTTGCCTTCCATTTCACAATTTTGTTTCATATTGGGTTTGCAATCCAATAAAATCCCCAAATCATTTTAATAGCACCTGTTTTTCTAAGCAAGCCTCCTAGTTCTAGAAGCTATTATACTCTTCTGCACATGGGGAGAAGAGCCCTTCTGTCATTAGCCTCTTCATGGAGGCATTCACATGAGAATGTTATCAGAGAGTCTGAGTAACTTCCCTAAATTTACTGCTTCAGAGAGAAGAAAAAGTTCACTTGGCTTTCTCTGGAGGAGTGAAAAGAAGCCATTCTGCCTTTCTTAGAGAGTTCTCTCTCAGTTATTTCAAACATTAAGATTTGTTGATTCATATTTTCGGTATCTTGTATACAATTTGAGGCACTGCCTAACATTGTGGGAAGAGTACAGCATGTTTTATGTTTTTCTGTTCTAATTTTGGATATAATACTTACTAGTTGTGCTATGCTCCCTCTATCCACACATCAAATAAATTATATAATTTAGTGTTTAGATGCATATTCTAGATCTAGCTCAAGAAAATCTCCTCAATGGAGCTTCCAGACTTCTAAAAGATAATGTTTGCCCCTTACTCCTCTCAAATTTTCTTAGGGTGATTTGTTTTTCCTGTTTCTCCTTTGACTTTATTACATTTTCCTTTGTTTGCCAGATCAGCCCTATTAGACTCCAACTTCTTGAAGACAGATTGTTTCTTTTTCACATTTGCTTCCTCAAGTCTGAGCACAGAAATTTCTTGCGTATTGTAAGTAATTAATAAATAAAAACTGAATTGTTTGAATTGGACCAAATCTTGACAGGATCCTTAATGTATTGTTGTAATTTACTGAACAGTGCTGGGAAAATATTTCATCATATAGTATGATGCACCATTATACATATAATCAAGCACTAAATTGAAGGATCTGACCTTTTATCCCATCTCCGCTTTTTATGACTTTCCTTGTTCCTTTAGCCTTTTTGGACCCTCTTTTACTCATTTGTAGAATGAAAGGTTTGAATTAGATGATCTTGATGGTGCCTGCAATCTTGAGATCTTGTAATTTCTTTCTTAATCATGTATATACACTTAAAATTACATGCCCATCATTTTGACAAAGGACATAGTTTGCACTCATTAGTATTTTGATTAGTGTGTCTGAATCATGGATCATAGGTGGCTAGGATGACAATGTTTACTCACAAATAGTTGATTGAATATTGTGAATAATTTTTAGCTCACTTCTAGTTGGGCCTTTTCCTGTGTTAGTTAGACTAGAAGAAGGAATATTTAGTAGAATAATAAGGGAAAGGTTTTGTATGAATTGAAATGTTCTTTACTCTCTTGTCCTATATTTGTCTTCTTCAGGTTTTTAGGAGAAAGAACACCAGGAAAGCTCCAATTAAAGGTATCTCAGAACTGAGGTTTAATTTGATTTTAGACAAAATATCCCCCCTGAATTCTTGCCTCATTTATATCTATGGTGAAGATGGAAAAACAGGCATATGAAATGTCTCCTTTTCCTCAGTTCTCCAAGGCCCAGAGAAATCTATCAGTATAATCAATTATATCATCAATAAAACTAGTAGAAACTATATTATCTCAATAGATGCAGAAAAAGCTTTTCATAAAACACATCTATTCCTATTAAAAACACTAGAACACAAAGGAATAAATGGAGTCTTCCTTAAAATATTAAGTAGCATCTCTCTAAAGCCATCAGCAAGTATTATATGTGGGCGGCTAGGTCGTGCAGTGAGTAGAGTGTCGGCCCTGGAGTCAGGAGTACCTGAGTTTGGATCTGGCCTCAGACACTTAAGGCACACACAAATAAAAAACCTAGCTGTGTGACCTTGGGCAAGTTACTTAACCCCAACTGCCCTCCAAAATGCAAAAACAAAAGTATTATATGTAATGAGGATAAGCTAGAAGCATTTCCAATAAGATTGGGAATGAAACAAGGATTATCACCCTTGTTATTCAATTTGTTACTAGAAATGTTAGCTGTAGCAATAAGAGAAGAAAAAGAAATTGAAAGAATTAGATTAGGCAAAGTAGAGACTAAGCTATCACTCTTTGCAGAAGATATACTAAGAGAATCCTAGAGGATCAAGTAAAAAGCTACTTGAGATAATAAATCACTTTAGCAAAGTTGCAGGATATAAAATAACCCCAGCAAATCCTTGGCATTTCCTCTGTATTTCTAATGAAGTCCAACAGCAAAAAGTAGAAAGAAAAGTTTGATTTAAAGTTACTGTAAACTTCATAAAATATTTGAGAGTCTACCTGCCAAGACAAACCCAAGCACACTATGAACACAATTACAAAACACTTTTTCACACAAATGAAATCAGATCTAGATAATTGGGGAAACATCAGTTGCTCGTGGTCGAGCTAATATAATAAAAATGACAACTTTAACTAAATTAGTTTACCTGTTTAGTGCCATACCAATCAAACTCCCCAAAAATTATTTTATAGAGTTAGAAAAATAGTAACAAAATCTATCTGAAAGACCCAAAAGTTCAGAATATCAAGGGAATTAATGAAAATAAATGCTAGGGAAGGTGACCCAGTCATACCAGATTTTAAACTGTATGATAAAGCAGGAGTAAACAAAAGTACTTGGTATGGGTTGAGGAATAAAGTAGTGGATCAGTGGAATGAACAGATTCTTAAAAAATGTGCATACCCTTTGACCCAGCAATACTACTTCTAACACTGTATCCCAAAGAGATCATAAAAGTGGGAAAAGGACCCACATGTACAAAAATATTTATAGCAGCTCTTTTTTTGGTGGCAAAGTTTTGGAAGTCAAGGTGATGCCTGTTGGTTGGGGAATGACTAAACAAGCTGTGGTATATGAATGTAATGGAATACTACTATACTATAAGAAATGAGGAGCAGATGGACTTCATAATAACCTGGAAATACTTACATAAACTGATTTTGAGTGAGGACAGCAGAACTAGGAGTACATTGCACACAATTACAGACACATCATATCTTTGATGACTGATTTAGATAGAATGGTCCCCTCTCAGCAACACAAGGCTTTAAGACAACTCCAAAAGACTCATGATAGAAAGGGCTATCCACATCCTGAGAAAGAATTATAGTCTAAATGCAGATTGAGGCAAATTACCTGCTCTCTCTCTTTTTTGTTTTGTTTTGTTCCTTCTTTCTCATTGTTCATTTCACTGGTTATAAGCCTTCTTTACAAATTTATCAATTTAAACAATATTTAATGTGAAGGTATTTGTAGAATCCAGATTGCATGCCACCATGGGAGGGAGTGGGGAAGAGACAGGGAGGGGAGGGAGGAGGAGAAAATTTGGAACTCAAAGGCTTGTGGAACTAAATGTTGCAAACTAAAGGTAAATAAATTAATTTTAAAAACAAAGGAGAAAAAAAGAGTGTATGTTGATTATAGTCATAGAAATATGGCAACCATGAGAAAGTCAGCATGTGAATAAATTTAGTTGCTTTTTAAAAGTAATAATAAGGTCCATTTTTATGGGCATTTCCCCCTTCACTTCCTCCTTTGATATACCTTGAGAATGATGCCTCTATACTCTCAGATAATAATAGCCAACATTTATATAGCACCTTAAGGTTTGAACAGCACTATTCTCACAATAACCCTGGAAAGTCGATGCTATTTTCATCCCCATTTTGAAACACGATGATCATGTTTCCTCTATCATAGATTTCCCCTTTGTACATTTGGTCCAGTTTATGATGTCTATACTTAAAGAAGGGGAAGAAAATGGAAATAAAATTTATAAATTCTCTTCTTGCTTGGTTGCTTGATGTTTGATTTGGAATCAGAGGACCTGACTTAGAATTCTGGCTCTGTTTCTTACTCTTTTTCTGACTTTGGACTTCAGACTTAACAATTCTGTACTTCAGTCTCCTTATTTATAACATTCAGGTGTTTGACTAAAATATATGAAATTGTTCTAAGTTTTCACTTCTCTAGTAAGTTTAATCTTTTTATAGTCTTTAACTCCTTATTGTCTCTTCCTAATGTAGGGAGCAGAGAAAATTAAAGAAACTCCATTTTGACTGCAGTAGCACTATTTTTGTCCCTTACCCTTTTCCCATTACAATTGCCCTCCCCCACCCCCATTTGGGACCTTGCTTCCTGCTGAAATAGCAAGGAAATTCCTATTTATGAGGATATAGTTACAACTTGTAGTTAAAAAGAAAAGTTTTTCCTGTTACCCCTGCAATAAGCCCTAATCAAGGGACATTTCATCCTCTATTCCTACCCTGCAAGCCCCTGTGTTCTTCTGTTCCTTGGGGAGTCAAACATAATGAGGAGATTGGACTAGACCAGGGGTATCAAAATGTATATAGAAACAGGAGTCACTAAACTCTACCTAAGGATTTCTGTGGGTGTATGCTGACTTAGAAAACTACATAATGACACTATCTGTGTACTAAGGTATTTTTATTACTATTGTTAAATATTTCCCAATGACATTTTAATCTGGTTCTGCCAGCCCTGAGAAGCTCTTCATGTTTGACACTTCTGGAATTGAAGGCCTCCAAGGAACCTTCCAGCATTAAATATATTATTTTATGATGCCAGTTCAAAAATTTATGCATATATGTATGTCAGTAAGTCAGTTAATAATATCTACTAAATGCTTATTGTGTACCAGGAACTACATTAAGCTGTGGATACAAAACGTAGCAAATGACAGTCCTTGTGCTCAAAGAGCTGACAATCTAATGGAGAGAAAAAAACAAACAAACAAGCAAATATATACAAGCAAGCTGTATACAAGAAAAATGGAAAATAATTAAAAGAAGCAAAGTAGTAGAATTAAGAAAGATTGGAAAAGACTTCTTAGAGAAGATGGGATTTGGTTTGGAACTTGAAGGAAGTCAGGAAAGGCAGTAGGCAGGATGAAGGCAGTAGGAGGAAGGAGAACATTTTAGACATGGAGGACTATTAGAAAAATGCCTGAGACTGGGACAAAACGTGTCTTGTCTGTGGAACAGAGCAGAGGTCGGAGTCATTGGATTGAAGAGTATGTTGTAGGGAATAAAGGAGACTGGAAAAATTACAGTGTGTCTATTTGTGCATGTAAAGCCAAGCATGAGCAGCTTTCCAGAGGACTGCTGCTGTGGATAGCTCTAAGGTCCTGATCACATAGTAAAGTGAACTCTCTATTTATTCAGCAGTAAATTAAAGCAAAACATTCACAGAAAATAAAAATTCACAATGCTATAATATAACAACTTATCACTAAAGTGGCCACATTATTTTCACCAAAGTAGCCACATAGTTTTAAACAAAAGATATCATTCAGTAAGTCCTTAACTCAATCATCCTTAAAGAGCAATCCTCCTTAAGGGACACAAAGTACAAAGGTCAAAGTTCTTCCTCCCTATGTCACATTGTATCACAATCTTCTCAGTCAGCATTAAGTACCCAAGGAGAGGTCCTTTCATCTTGACTTGAGGCTGCTTCTCAGATTTCATGGTTCCTCTTCCATGGTCCCAGCTTTTGCCTGGATTTACCCAACTGTCACCTGCAAAGCTCTTCATCCAGCTCCTTGTCCAGTTCCTCATCCAGTGCCCATTCCATATTGAAGTTCACAGTGTCTAGTCTACCTCAAGTCCTTTACTGTTTCTGTTTCTGGGAAGACAAAGCTTAACGGAGTCAAAACAACATTGATACACATTGCCAGCACCATCATCAATTCATTTTCTGTCTGTGAAGTCAACATAGACCCACATACAAGGTTGGAGAACTCAGTACAAATCATCAGTATATTCCCAGGATGTCTGAAACCCTCCTCTGGGACTTCTGTAAACAGACAACAAGAAAATCCTCTTTTAGGCCTTCCAGGAAGGTCCCAGAGCTTCTGTACAAAGTATCACAAACAAAAATCAACACAAACAGAACAGACGAACAGAATGTCTGGCCACTACAAAATTCCCCTTATCAATTCTTCTCTTTCCCAGCTTGGGCTTCTCCTTATATATGGTCATTAGCTCCTCTGTGTTCCACCCCTTCCTGTTGCATCAGTAAGTTCTTCCCACTGGTGGTTTCAGAAGTTTTGTTTCTTAACAAAGACTTGATATAATCATGGGCAAAGCTAAAAAACCAAACAAAACAAAACAAAAAACTTGAACTGGAAATATGGTGATAAATAATTAAATAGCTGAAAAAAAGCACTAAGTACTTCTGTGCTTGCCATTACAGTGCATGTGTGCATGTGTGTGTATGTGCATGTGTGTGTGTACGTGTGTGTGTATGTTCATAAAGCCAAACACAAGCAGATTTCCAGAAGATGGCTGCTGTGAATAGCTTTCAAGATTCTTATTACATAATATAGTAAACACTCTATTCAATACCAATTCAGAGCAAAACATTCACAGAAAATCAAAATATAGCACTCACAACAACATAATAACTCAACAACTTATCACTAAAATGGCCATATAGTTTTCAACAAAGTGGTCACATAGTTTTGAACGAAGTATAATCATTTTGTCAATCAATCACTTAGTAACTCAATCATTCAATCATAAAGTACAAAAGGTCACAGTCCTTCACCCATGGGGCACACTAAGTTACAAATCAGTCACTATTCAGTCATCAGTTCCTATTCAGTCACCAGTCACTACTCAGTCATCAATCATTACTTAGCACTCTCTTAAAGGGTAGTGGGAAATACACAGGCCATCCACCCCATGGTCACAAGTAAATCACATTTTAATCACTACTCACTACCCAGGAGAGGTCTTTTCATCTTGACTTGGGGCAGGCTTTCAGCTTCCATGGCTCCTCTTCCATGGTTCCAGCTTCCACCTGAATCTAATCAACTGCCATCTGAGCTCAAAAACAGACAGCTCCCAGCTCCTTGTCCAGCTCTCCATGCAGTTCCTGCTTCACATCAGAGCTCACAGTGTCAAGTCCATCTCAAATCTTTCACGGTCTCTGTTCCTGAGAGGACAAGGCTTAACTAAGCCACACGAACATTGAATTTTTGTGTCTAAATTCATGAGGGAAATTGGTCTATAATTTTCTTTCTCTGTTTTATCTCTTCCTGATTTAGGAATCAGTACCATATTTGTGTCATAAAAAAGATTTTGGTAGGACTCCTTCTTCACTAATTTTCCCAAATAGTTTGTAGAGTATTGGAATCAATTGTTCTTTAAATGTTTGATAGAATACACTAGGAAACCCATCTGGCCCTGGAGATTTTTTCCTAGGGAGTTCATTGATGGCTTGTTTGATTTCTTTTTCTGAGATGGGGTTATTTAGGTAATTCACTTCCTCTTCAGTTAATCTGGGCAACTTGTGATTTTGTAAATATTCATCCATTTCACTAAGATTGTCATATTTATGTGCATACAATTGGGAAAATAATTCCTCATTATTTTTTTTTATTTCCTCTTCATTGGAGGTAGATTCACCCTTTGCATTTTTGATACACACAATTTGGTTTTCTTCTTTCTTTTTTATCATATTGACTAAGGGTCTATCAATTTTGTTGATTTTTTCATAAAACCAGTTTAATAAATAAAACAGTTTTATTTACTAATTCAATAGTTTTCTTAATTTCAATTTTATTGATATCTTCTTTGGTTTTCAATATTTCTAATTTAGTATTTAATTTGGGATTTTCAATTTGTTCTTTTTCTAGCTTTTTCAATTGCATGTTGAATTCAGTGACCTCCCTTCTCTCTGCTTTAATTAAGTATGCACTCATGGATATAAAACTTCCCCTGAGAACTGCCTTTAGTGCATCCCACAAATATTGGTATGTTGTCTCATTATTATCATTCTCTTGAATGAAATTATTGATTGTTTCTATAGTTTCTTGTTTTACCCATCCATTCTTTAGGATTAAATTGTTTAATTTCCAATTAGTTTTTAGTCTATCTTTCCCTGGACCTTTATTGCATATAATTTTTATTGAATCATGATCTGAGAATGATGCATTTAATTTTTCTGCCTTTTTGCACTGGATTATGAGGATTTTATGCCCTAGTACATGGTCTATTTTTGAGTATGTACCATGCACTGCTGAGAAGAAAGTAAATTCCTTTTTGTCCCCATTCAGTTTTCTCCAAAGATCCATCATATCTAGTCTCTCTAAGATTCTATTCACCTCCTTAACTTCTTTCTTGTTTATTTTGAGGTTAGATTTATCGAGTTCAGAGAGGGGGAGATTAAGGTCCCCCACTAGTATAGTTTTGCTATCTATTTCTTCCTCTAAATCCTTTAACTTCTCCTCTAGGAATCTGGATGCTATACCACTTGGTGCATATATAATTAAGTAGTGATATTGCTTCATTCTCGATGGTGCCTTTTAGTAGGATATAGTTTCCTTCCTTATCTCTTTTAATTAGATCTATTTTTGCTTTTGCTTTATCTGAGATAAGTATTGCTACCCCTGCTTTTTTTACTTTAGTTGAGGCATACTAAATTTTACTCCAACCTTTTACCTTTACCCTGTCGGTATCCCTTTGTTTCAAATGTGTTTCTTGTAGACAGCATATTGTAGGATTATGGTTTTTATTCCATTCTGCTATCAAGCCTCTGTTTTATGGAAGAGTTCATCCCATTCACATTCACAGTAATGATGACTATCTGTCTCTTCCCCTCCATCCTATTCCCTCCCCTGTTTATGTTTTTGTTTCTTCCTCCTCATTTCTCCTCCTTGAAGTTTTCCCTTTTGACTGTCCCCTCCCTCAGTGTTCCCACCCAGTGACCCCCCCTTCTTAACCTACCTCTCCCCTTACTACTATTTCCCTCCCTTCTAATCCCCCACTTTAGTCTCCTCCTTTTCACCCCCTTACCCTTCCACTATCTATAGGACACAATATATTTTTATACTTATCAGAGTAAATGACTCCCCATTTGATTCCAAACCAATGAGATTAATTTCAAACAGTGCTCCTCTCCCTCCCTCCTTTTCCTCTATTTAATGAATTTATGTGTCTATTCACATTAGAATCTTAAACTTCACTGATTAAGTTGATCCCTCTTTGAACCAGAACCAGTGAGAATAGTGTTTAAATGATGTTCTTCTCCCTCTTTCTTTCCCCTCTTCTGTAGTGTGTTTTGATGCCTCTTCAGATGGCATATTTTACCTTTTCCTATCTCATCCTTTCCTTTTTCCCAATACAGTCCCTTTGATCCCTTTAATAGTATTTTTTTTTAAAAAGTCTTCAGGTTAGTGCACTCATACCCAAACCCTCTCTCTAAGTATAACCATTTTGAAGGTCATGATAATCACAAAGATTTCAAATATTGACAGTTAGCTCCACATATAGGGATTTGAACATTGTGCTCTTGTTGCATCCCAAGTATGAGCATGTGTGTGTGTGGGTGTGGGTGTGTGCACTTATGCATGTGTGAGTCTGTGTTTCCCTTGTTTACCTTTTTATGTCTTTCTTGAGTCTTGTAATTGGATATCAAATTTTCCATTGAGCACTGGCTTTTTCATCAGGAAAGACTTGAAGTCCCTTATTTCATTAAATGACCATCTCCTTGCCTGAAAGATTATGCTCAGTTTTGCCAGGTAGTTAATCCTTGGTTATAGTCCTAGCTCTCTTGCCCTACGAAATATCAAATTCCAGTCCCTCCGCTCTATTAATGTAGAAGCTCCTAGGTCCTGTGTGATCCTAACTGTAGCTCCTCCATATTTGAATTGTTTCTTTCTGGCTGCTTGTAGATTTTTTTCTTTAATCTTGTAATTCTGGAATTTGGCTACTATATTTCTTGGAATTTTCAGTTTGGGATCTCTTTCAGGAGGAGTCTGGTGAATTCTATCGATATCTATTTTATCTTCTGATTCCAGGACCTCAGGACAGTTTTCTTTGACAATCTCTTGGAGGATGTTGTCTAGCCTGGTTTTTTCATCATGGCTTTCTGGTAGACCAATAATTCTTAAGGTGTCTCTCCTAGATCTGTTCTCTAGGTCAGTTATTTTTCCAGTAAGATATTTTACATTTTATTCCAATTTTTCGATCATCTTGTTTTGTTTGATTGACTCTTGCTGCATCATAGAGTTCTGAGTTTCACTTTGATTGTATCTAATTTTTAGCAAATTATTGTCTTCAAATAGTTTTTGAAGTTCCTTTTTTAGGGAGGTATTTTTTTTTCCAAGTTGGTCACTGCCTCCCTGATTTGGTCTTTAAAAATTTTTTAAGCTCCTCCAGGAATGCTATTTGGGTTTGAGACCAGATCGTGTTTCCTTCTGTGGTCTCATTTGTGGGTAGAGAGTCTATTGTCCTATGTATTTGGTTGTTCTTGCCCTACATAGTAGGCTCAAATATACTTTCTTGCCTTCCCCTTCTCCTTCTCAGCTTCCTTCCTTCCCATTGTGATTCCCTGTTTCTTAGTTTCTCAGGCTATAAGTTTAGGGGCTGAATGTTGACTTTGAATACCTCTGGGTGGCTAGTTTATGGCTAAGTCAAGGAACTCAGTGAAGAATGTAGATGAGTAGGTGGGGGTGAGTCTGACCACTTCAGATTTCTGCCTCTATACCCCTGGGCAATAAGTAGGCTTTTGTTGGTGAGGTGAGGTGGGGCTTGCTGGCACCCCTCCCTCTCTTCTCTTCAGACTCCTGGCTGCTCAGTTACACCCCTTCTTGGAGACTCCCAAGCCTGAGGCTATTTCCATTAACTTGGGATTTCAATCTGGGTGGGAGACTTATGTTTGGGTTTTCTGCTTCATGAAGGAGGGATGGGAGGATCAGAGCAGCTAGAATTTACTTTGCCATTCCAGCCCCTGTATTATACAGGCAGGCAGTTTCTAAACTTCCAGGCTGGGCACTGAATGCAGCTGGAGAAGCCGCTCTCTCCACTGGGGGCCCAACTCTCCTACCTGGCTCCAATGACTCTTCTGGTCCCTTCGTGAGATGCAGGCAAGATGACTGCGATTCATCCTTGGTAAGTCTGCAGGCTGGGGCTTTTTCTCTCTCTGGTGTAGTCTGCTTGTCTGCTCTTAGGTCTGAGCTGTGCAGACCCCACACGCTCTGCGCTCATCCTGTCCGGACACACTGGGCAATCTCCTGGGCTGGACTCTGCCACACTCCATCTTCTAGTGGGCTCCGTCACTCCAGAATCCGCTCAGATTCACCCTTTGAGACTTAGTGACAGAGGAGCTCAGCGAGGTTACTGCTTCCTTTCCTCCATCCTGGCTCCTCCCCATCAGGTTTTTTCCTTATATACAGCATTGCTTCTCTCTGTTCAGCCCCTTCCTGTTATGTCAGCAACAGGAGTTCATACCTTCTATTTCTTCTATTAAACAGAAGTTTAATTTGAATAAGTGCTTAGTACCTGTCAGCTTAGCAATACAAAGGGATCTTCAAATTTCATTACTATTATATTATAACAATTTGAACTGGGACCATGGAAGAGGACCCATGGAAGCTGAGAGCCAGCCTCGAGTCAAGCTGAAAGAAGACTTCACTTGGATACTGTGTACTGACAGAGAATATTATGATTTACTATGACCTAGGGATGGAGAACTTTGACTTTTGTAATTTGTGATTGAATTAAGGATTTTGTGATTAACTAAATTAATGTACTTTGTTTAGAACTATGTGACCACTTTGGTAAAAACTTTGTGTCCATTTTAGTGATAAGTTGTTGAGTTGTGACATGGTGAATGTTGTAATTTAATTTTCTATGTATGTTTTGCTCTGATTTGTTATTGAATAAATAGAGAGCTCTATATTATGTAATCAGAACCTTGAAAACTGTTCACAGCAGCAGTCCTCTGGAAAGCTACTTGTGCTTGGCTTTATAGTGTGTGTGTGTGTGTGTGTGTGTGTGTGTGTGTGTGTGTGTGTGTGTTTTGGTGGGACTAACTTTGAACTCCAAACAGAAGATTTTGTATTTTATCATAGAAGTGATAGGGAAACACTGGTATTTATTGAATAAGAGGTGACATGAGGAGGAAAATCATTCTGGTGACTCAATAGAAGTTAGACTGAAATGGGGAGAGATTTGAGGCTATCATAGTTTTCCAAGTACGAGATGATGAAAGCCTTCACCAGAGTTGTGGCAGTGATAGAGAAGAGAAGGGATATATTTTCGGAATGTTGCAAATAGTAAAATGATAAGCTTTTTGAACAGATTAGGGAGATGGAGGATAAGAGATAGAAAGGAGTTGATGAAACCTTGCTTGCAAGCCTGAGTGACTAGCAGGATGATGCTGCCCTCTAAAAACAGTGTTTCTTAACTGAATGTGGGGGTTATGAAAAATTTGGCAATAGTAAAAGATTTCTGAATGTGCAAGAACCAAACATTAATTCAAAATCAAACATGTAGTGAACCTGAAGTGTTTTTGGCAGAGCTTGCCTGTGCTGCATCATGCAACTCCACAACAGCCTTGGTTCTGAACACACAACATAAGCAATTTGCAATGCACATACCCTCAGGCCACACAACTCTGAGGAATGCTGTCAGAAACACTAGCATTCAGATTGAAGACTATTACATGTTATGAATTGCAGTGTTTTTAATGTACATGCAAAGTTTTCTGCTCTTACAGAAACATAATAGTTTAATTACAGAAAATACAGACTTTTGATATTTACTTACTGTCTCTCCTTAGCATGCAAATATCACATTAGTAGATCTTTGGATTGTACTGTGTTAGAATGTTTGATTTTTAAAATTACTGAGCTTTCTCCTCTAGTGGCTTATCTCCACTTTTACACATAAGACAATGACTTGTTAGCAAGTCCCAATCTTTCCTACACACTCCTATCAGTTCTTTCCCTGGTTCTGTTGGTATTCCTTACAAGCATCTTTCCAAATCTCTGGGTTCGGGGCAGCTAGATGGTGCAGTGAGTAGAGCGTTGGCCCTGGAGTCAGAAGGACCTGAGTTCAGATGTAGCCTCAGACACTTAACACCACAAATAAAAACCTAGCCATGTAACCTCGGGCAAGTTACTGAACCCTAATTGCCCTCCAAAACACAAACACAAAAACAAATAAACCTTTAGGGCGGCTAGGTGGAGCAGTGAGTAGAGTGTTGGACCTGGAGTCAGAAGGACCTGAGTTCAGATCTGGCCTCAGACACTTAACGCACACAAATTAAAAAAAAAAAAAACAAACCTAGCCGTGTAACCTTGGGCAAGTTACTTAACCCCAATTGCCCTCCAAAAAAAAAGGCAACCCCCCAAAAACAAACAAACAAACAAAAAAAAACAAAAACAAAACAAACAAACAAACAACAAAAAAACCCAAATCTCTGGTTTCTCTTTTCTGTATCCTTGGTTCCCAGTTTTCACAGAGCCCTATGCTTTTAGCCTGTTCTCTTCCTAGGGAAGAATAAGGTAAATCCTCCCATCCTGTGATATACATTTCTCTCTCTAAAGTCCTCCTGCCTCCAAATAGAGGTCTGATATTTTGTGATCCCATCCTTGTCACCAAATATAACACCAATGAGATATTCATAGTTCCCACAGACACTATGAATATGCTGGTACAGTTTTAAATCACAAAATGTAACAGACTCTCCACATGGAAGACAGAATCAAAACATTTATTCAAATACCAGAAAGCCAAATCCCAACACCAGAAAGTCAAATCCATTATAGCAACCAAGAAGTTGGTACACATAACCAATGCAATGAAAACCCACATTCCCAAGCATTTTCTCTGTCAGGCCTTCAAAACAAAGGACCCCTTAGACAAAGGTGTCCCTCTCTAACTCATGCTAGCTACTCTTGCTCCACGTTGCTTGCTCCCAGAACTGCTCCTGCAGTTCTCACCTGCTCCTTTCTGCTCCACCTTTCCTGTTCCACCCTTTCAGCTAGCTCCTCCCCTCATAGGCTCCATGTTATTACATTTGGCCTATTAAGGGGCAGGGAAGATCTTCAAATTACCATTACCATTACAACATAGCAGAAGGTGTGGGTATAAATAACAAATGCTAGAGAAGGTGGCAGAGCCATATTATAGTGTATTATAAAGCAGCAATCATCAAAACTACTTGGTACTAGATAAGAAACAGAGGGTTAGATTAATGGCATAGGTTATATACACAAGGCATAGTAGTCAATGATTATAGTTATCTACTGTTTGATAAAACCAAGGACCCCAGCTTCTGGGATAAGAATTCGCTGTTTGAGAAAAACTGCTGAGAAAACTGGAAAATAGTGTGTTAGAAACTGGGCATATACTAGCATCTGATACTCTATACCAAAATAAAGTCCAAAAGGGTACATGATTTAGATATAAAGACTGATACTATAAACAAATAAGAGGAACAATGAATCATTTATCTGTCTGATTTATGGAGAAAGGGTGAATTTATGGCCAAACAACTGATAGAGAATATCAATAATGCAAAATGGATAATTTTGATTACATTAAATTGAAAAGTTTTTGCACAGGCAAAATCTATGCAACCAAGATTAGAAGGCAAGCAGAAAACTAGGAAAGAATTTTTATAGCAAGTGTCTCTGATAAAGGCCTCATTTCTAAAATATATAGAGAACTGAGGCAAATTTATAAGAATACAAGTCATTGCCCAATTGATAAATGGTCAAAGGACGTGAACAAGTAGTTTTCAGAGGAAAAAATTAAAGATATCTATTGTTATATGAAAAAGTGCTCTAAATCACTATTGATTAGGGAAATGCAGATCAAAACAACCCTGACATACTATATCATACCTATCAGATGGGCTAAGATGACAAAACAGGAAAATGATAAATCGAGAAGATGTGGGAAAAGTAGAACACTAATTCATTGTTGGTGGAACTGTGAACTGATCCAGCCATTCTGGACAGCAATTTGGAACTATCCCAAAGTGCTACAAAAAAGTCTCTTTGATCCAACAATAACACTTCTAGGGCTATATTCTAATGAGATCATACAAATGGGAAAAGGACCCACATGTACAAAAATATAGTAGCTTTTTTGTGGCAGCCAAGAACTGGAAATTGAGGAGATGCCCAACAATTGGGGAGTGACTGAACAAGTTGTGATTTATGAATGTAATGGAATACTATTGTGCTATAAGAAATGATAAACAGGCAGACTTCAGAAAACCTTGAAAGACTTGTATGAACTGATGCTAAGTGAAGTGAGCAGAACAAAGAGAACATTGTATACTTTAACAGCCACAGTGTGTGATGACTGACTTTGCTAGACTTAGGTCTTCTCAGCAATGCAAGGACCTAAAACAATTCCAAAAGATTCCTGGCGGAATGTGCTATCCTCATCCAGAAAAAGAAAATATGGAGTCTGAATGCAGATAGAAACAGACTTCTTTCTTTGTTTTGTTCCTTTTTTCCTCATGGTTACTCCCATTTGTTCTAATTCTTTTATATAACATGAATAATGTGAAATATGTTTAATAAGAATGTATATGTAGACACTATTTTGAATTGCTTGCCATCTTGGAGAGGGGACGGGATGGAGGGGGAGAAAATTTAAAACTTAAGGAGGTGAATGTTGAAAACTAAAAATAAATAAATAAATATATTTTTAAACAGAAGTGTTTACAAGTACAGATGATTTTATAATTGAAAATATTCTTCCCAAAGATTTAATTGTAAGAGTTATAATTGATTTTCTGAAGTGCCTGAAAACACAGATTCAGAAAAATAAAAGAAACTTCAGGGCAGCTAGGTGGTGCAGTGAATAGCACACTGGCCCTGGAGTCAGGACCTGAGTTCAATCTGGCCTCAGACACTTAATACTTACTAACCATGTGACCTTGGGCAAGTCACTTAACCTGCTTTCCCCCCTGCAAAAACAAAAAACAAAACAAAAATCAAAAACAAAAACTTCACTTCAAATTTTGATTCTAAAAATTAAGTGGGTCATAAACCATACTCAATTGAAATAAAAAAAACAAAAACAAAAACAAAACATTAGTCATCTGCCATTAAAAGTTCAAGAAGAATTTGCCAAGTTATCAAGTTACAGGTTTAAAATTTGAGTTGCCTAAATAAATGTTAAATGAACTTTGGCTTGGGATTACGACAGAATTTCCAACAATTTCTGCAGTGTCCCTAAATATATTTCTACCATTTTGTGCTACATATTTATGTGAAGCTGCATTCACAGCTTTGATTATAAAATCAAAATATTGGTTAGCTCCAAAAATTGTTGAAGATGCTCTGTGTACTGCAATATCAAATATTCTAAGATTTAATTCTTTTTTTTTTCTTTTTAGAGGGGGGAAGGCAGGGTGGTTGGGTTTAAGTGACCTACCCAAGGTCACAAGGCCAGCAAGTGTCAAGTGGAGTCTGAGGCTGGACCCGAACTCAGGTCCTCCTAACTCCAGGGCTGGTGTTCCACTCACTGCACCACCTAGCTGCCCCAAGATTTAATTCTTTATATAAAAGTAAACAAGCACATCCATCTCCCTAGTATGCAAATTTACTTTCATCTTCATAAATGGTAAAATTACATGTATACCAAAGAATTATTTTAAAATAAATTTCTTTGTGATTTATTATCAGTAAATGTTTGATTTGCATACCTATTTTCTGTGCTTATATACCTGAGGTTGTATAAAAATTTCTTAAGGGGGCAGAGCCAAGATGGCAGAGTAGAAACAGCATTCCCCACACAAATTTCAAACAATGTGAAAGGGAGCTCTGAACAACTTCTGGAGCCACAGCACCCACAGAACTGCACAGAGAAGCTAACCTCCTGCTGAGGACAGCCCAGCAGCCCTGCAGGGAGCGGCCAGTGCAGCACTCTGAGAGCAGGCAGCACAGCGCGAGTTGGGAACCAACAGCACAGCCCGCAGAGCTGAGCCCAGGTCTGCGGTTTTAGCCCCAGGGCAGCCGGGCCTTCAGCCCACTGGTGGAGCCCCAGAACACCAGCAATTGTGGCGATTTCAGAATTATCAGCACAGATATGCCTAGGACAAAGTGAGAGGTTAGTGCCCTATGGATTTTGGGACCAGTATTTGGGGAACACTTGGCTTCCTCCCCTGGGGGCAAAAAGCTGCTAAAGAAACAGCTGCACAGAAGCCATTTTGCAGCATCAGTAGTGGCTCTAGCTCCCGGTCTGCGAACTGTAGGAAGATCCAGCAATCAGTCTGGGGGTTAATCGCTTTTGCTTTAAACTGCCTGGATCTGGATTGTGGTCTGGGGGGGAAGTTTGGGGTGGGTATCCAACTTGCCAGAGTGGGTGGAGGCTTTACAGAGGTCACCCAACTGGCAGAAGTTGTGAAGACCCCATGTTTGGGTGGAAGCTCCCCTGTCTGGTGGAAGAGTCCTACTGTGGCAACAAGCCCCAAAATCAAGTAATTAAGTGGCAATATGCCTAGGCAAACTAAACAAAATAAACAGAAAAGTTCAACATTGGACTCCTATTTTAGGGGCAAAGAGGCTCAAAACATGGAGGAGGACTGTGAGGTCAGAACTCCTGCACCAAAAGCCCCAAATGAAAATACAAGCTGGCTACAGGCCATAGAGGACCTTAAGAAGCAGATAAGAGAAGTGGGGGAAAATTTGGGAAGAGAAATGAAAAAGATGCAAGAAAAGTATGAAATGACAGTCAACAGCCTGACTGAGGAAAATAACACCTAAAAAATAGACTAACTCAAATGGCAAAAGAGGCTCAGAAAGGCAATGAGGAGAAGAATGCCTTAAAAAGTCGAATTTGCCAGATGGAAAAAGAATCTCAAAAGCTCACTGAGGAGATTCGTTCCTTCAGAGTTAGACTGGAGCAAATGGAAGCTAGTGACTTTATGAGAAATCAAGATACTATTAAACAGATCCAAACAAATGAAAGAATAGAAGGCAATGTGAAATATCTCATGGGAAAAACCACTGACCTGGAAAATAGATCCAGGAGAGATAATTTAAAAATTATTGGACTACCTGAAAGCCATGATCAAAGAAAACCTAGAAATCATCCTTCAAGAAATTCTCAAGGAAAATTGCCCTGATGTTTTAGACCCAGAGGGCAAAATAGAGGTTGAAAGAATCCACAGATCACCTCCTGAAAAAGATCCCCAAAAGAAAACTCCCAGGAATATTATAGCCAGGTTCCAGAATCCCCAGATCAAGGAGAAAATACTCCAAGCAGCCAGGAAGAAACAATTTCAATATTGTGGAAACACAATCAGAATAGCCCAGGACCTGGCAGCTTCTACACTGAGGGATCGAAGGGCATGGAATATGATATTCCAGAGGGCAAAAGAGCTGGGAATGAACCCAAGGGTCACCTACCCAGCAAAACTGAGTATCTTGTTTCAGGGGAAAATATGGTCATTCAGTGGAATAGAGGACTTTCAAGCATTCTTGATGAAAAAACCAGAGTTGAATAGAAAATTTGACATTCAGACACAAGAAGCAAGAGATGCTTGAGAAGGTAATCAAGGAAAAGAAATCAAAAGGAACTTATCAAAGTTGGACTTTTTACATTCCTACATGGAAAAACAATAACTGTGTTTGATGAAACCTTTCTCATTATGAAAATAATTGAAGAAGGGTACATGGCATATGTTCACAGGTATACATGGATAGAGGGCACAGGTTGAATTTGATGGGAAGGGATGATTATTATTTTTTTTTTGGAGGGCAATTGGGGTTGGGTGACTTGCCCAGGTTCACGTGGCTGGGTTTTTGTTTGTGTGTTGGGTGTCTGGGGCCAGATGCGAGCTCGGGTCCTTCTGGCTCTGGGGCTGGCTCTCTGCTCGCTGTGCCACCTAGCCGCCCCAAGGAAGGGATGATTCTTAAGGGGTGAAGTCAAGAGGTGAGAGAGGAAAGTGGCAAGAGGAGATGGAGAGAGACAGGGTAGGGCAAACTATCTCATGTAGAAGAGGCAAGGGGAAGTAGTTGCAGGGGAGGGGAAGAACAGGAAGGCAAAAAGGCAAAAGCATATTTTCATTGAAGTTGGCTCAAGGAGAGAATCACGTACATACTAAATGGAATATCTTACCCTCACTCACTCTCCTGAGTAGGGGAAAGGGAGACGAGAGGGAGGATGATGGAGGGGAGGGCATTCTGGGGAGAGGGGAGGTTAGAAGTACCCACTATCAAAGAGGAACAGAATCAAAGTAGGGAATGGACCAGGTGGGAGGTGAGACAGGTGGGAGGGAAATATAAGCAGTCTTTTACAATATATCTACTATGGCAATGTTTTGCATAAGTATACATGTACAACACATACTGAATTGCTTATCTTCTCAGAGGGAGTGGGTGACAAGGGAGAAAGGGAATGGATCTGAAAATCAAAGTTTTAAAATTAAATGTTTCTTAAGATGTCCAGGCAGTGGGGCTCAGAGATTCACCTTGCCCTAATGGCAAAATCAAAGGGGGTATGGGAGAAGATATGAGAGAGAGCAGATTGGATGAGGGGATATCTAGTGGGACTGCTATTCTGGGGTGGTGGGTAGAGAAAAAATGGGGGAAAAATGTAACTCATAATCTGGTGGAAATGAATGATGTAAACCAGAAGTTAATAAAGCATTTGTTTAATTTAACAAAAAAATAAAAGAGAAAAAAAAACACTCCAAAAAAACCAAAAAAAATTCTTAAGCAAAAAGTGATTGTGGGTGGAGAAAATTTAAGAAGCCCTGCTCTGTAGTAATAGGGAAGGTGTGTGTGTCTCAGGGGTGGATGTTGTGGTGGTGGAGTTTAGGGGAAAATATGTATTCAGTTTTAGACACGTTGCATCGATGCTGTCTCCTGGACAACTAGTTTGAGATGGCTTAAAGGTAGTTGGAGAAGTGAGATTGGAGGTCAGCTGAGTGGTTAGGGCATGATAGGTAGATTTGTGAATCATCAGTGTAGAGATGATCATTGAATCCATGTTATCTACTGATATAGTGAAGTGACTCTGGGTAAGTCACTCAAACTTTCAGGACCCTAGGCAGCTCTCTAAAACTAAATTGTAGAGAAGGCACTGACCTGCATTGGTAGAAGTTTCCTTACCCTACTGTTCACCATTCCAATGAAATCTTATGTCTAGTACCTATCTATTGATCTATCAGTCTAACTTGCCTATATTCCATTTTATTTTATTTTACCTTGCTTTTTGGGGGGAGGGGAATTGGGGTTAAGTGACTTGCCCAAGGTCACATGGCTAGTTGTTGTGTTAAGTGTCTGAGGCCGGATTTGATCGCAGGTCCTCCTGACTCCAGGGCTGGCGCTCTAGTCACTGTGCCACCTAGCTTCCCCTATATTCCATTTTCGAAATAGAGTACTTGGACTCTCAAATTTAACCAGCCTTTTTACAGCAGAATAGAGAGAAAATGAAAATGGACACTATAATTTCCTTTTATACCCACCCCTCCTCTACCATTTTCAAGGATTCCTAAGGCCCCAATTCAAAAATAGTGGAACACAATTGCTCATTTTAAGCACAGAAACCTGGAATCCATTTCTTTTGATTCTCTACCCTGCCTAATTTTCTATTCCTTGTCATTTAATTCCCTGAATCCAATTCTGTAGCTTGAGCATTAGGTGCAGAGTAACATGTCTGCAAATGAGAAAAAGAACCTGACTTTCAGGGGATAAAAAATCCCCATTAGGGAAAACATCCAAACGTCATCCACATCACTCTGCAACTATCAACTGTAGGTTTTTGAAAATGCTGGGGAGGAGTTGATAGGTTTTCAGTCACACCATTGTGCCTAAGGGTATGGTGCATCCAAGTTGACAGGTATCCAAGCACAAGGTACACAAATGCATAAAGTGCAGGAAGCAAACAATCCTTTTGTAAGAAGACATATGTGGCATCTTGTTATCTTCAAATTTGGTGGAATTCAGAATGGATTAGGTAAAGATTAGGTAGAGATCAGGTAAAAAGGGATGGTTTTAGATATATTGTATTTATGTATATATGGGATGTTCAGGGAGGGCTAGCACTTCTGGTGTGAGGGCTTGCCAAGCCCTTTTCAGGGCTGCTCATTCACCTTTGTTATCTGACTGTCACTCAACGCTCACCTGTGATTCCAAAAAGCTGTGACATGCACTGTTTCTATGCCCTGGTTAAACCATCTCCATAGATGGGTTAACCCAGGTTGAGGGTAATCAGGCCTCAAACCAATCAGTGAATTAGAGGGATGTCTACCCCAAATTAGTAAGGACTTCTCCTGGTGGAATGGGAGGATGAGAACAATGTGTTCCAACGACTATGACGCTGGTTAAAAGAGGTATTGTGTAATGCTTAGAATCAGACATTGGAGACATCAAGGTCATCTTCTGCATCCCTGGCCATCTTCCATTGTCTTGATTTTTGTTTTGCCACTGGACTTTGATGACTCTGGAAGAGAGAGTGAGGTCGACAACATTGTGCTATTCTGCCTCACTTAAAACCAATTTATAAATGAGTCAAGAAATTACCCCATGATATTATTAGTTCTCTTCAAAAATGAAGGGCAAACAATAATAATGTGTACTTTTGTCTGGAAATCAACAAAACTGAAGGCTGAAGAAAGTATAGAAAGAAAAATTAAATTTTCAATTTAGCATATTACAGAACATCTGAACCAAAAGATGAACTAGATCATAAGCATAGTATAGGTGTAAAAACAGCCAATATCGAGTCAGTGAAGTGTTTTGAGCAGAGGAGAGACATGACTCTTCTTCAGTTAATCTCTAATAATGGTTCTCCTTGCTTTGATGATTCAACATCCTATATGGCTATCTAATTACTTGACATTTGCTTCTTACCCTGACTCTA
Source organism: Gymnobelideus leadbeateri (assembly GCA_011680675.1). Taxonomy (NCBI): domain Eukaryota; kingdom Metazoa; phylum Chordata; class Mammalia; order Diprotodontia; family Petauridae; genus Gymnobelideus; species Gymnobelideus leadbeateri. Next base: position 196,416 of record WOXC01005146.1, read on the forward strand.
TTACCCATTGTCCTGCTAACCCACTGTGTTCTTTTGAATCCCTCTTCACCTTGACTCCTAGGGATACCAGACACTTGTGTTTACTGATTGTGATAGTCATCATAACATATAGCAAATGGATCACTGACCCATCCAAGCTATGCTAACCCATGTGGAACCTAACAGCTATCAACAAACCAATATTGTGCTGTTAAATCCTATATGTGTCTCTAAGCTCCACCTGTAAGAGGGGACAGATTAAAAGAATAATGCATTTTGGGAAACTATAGACATAATTGCTACTCCTTGCCAAAATGCTGCTTATACAAAATAGCTAGAGGAAGCTAAGTAGAATTATGTCCATGAAATCTATTTTTTCAGATGGTTGGATCTGTGATTTGAAAAGGAAAAAAAATAAGACTTCTGCACAAACAAATCTACTTTGGAAAAAAAAGTTTTGAAGCCATCAGCTTCTTTTTTTTTCTTTAGTATTTTATGGTACATAATTGTTTGAGACCTCTTTGCCACTCACCATTTTGAATGTCCTAACAGATGGCTGCTCTCAGTTCTAGGCAGATGATGGTTCAGTAGTAAGTGGTGCTGGGAGATTTCTTAGGAACACTCAGGGATGGGAAAGACAGCTGTCACCAAATACCTTAATTACAGCATTTACAAAGTTCTAATTAATGTAATGTTACTTTTATGATTATATTAATGTTATGACCATCAGGGAATTTGTTGCTAGACTCATTTTAGTGAGTTAAATTAAGAGTCCACGGACACTTTAAAAAAGATAACATTCAAAAGATTTTGAAATCCTATTTACTTGCCATAAGACTAAAAACCAAAGGGATTTTTGTATCTGGCCAGTGTCTCAATGGCATCAGCTATGCACAATAAGAAAAAAAGCAAAACAAAACTAAATCCTATGTGGAACTTTACTTACATGATCTCATTAGATTGTCATGAAAGAATGAAAGAATAAATATTAGGATTCTTATTTTACAACACAATAATAAAAATAGCAAGAATTTCCATAGTGCTTTAAGGTTTGCAAGCGCTTGGTAATATTATTTCTTGATAACCTCACAACAAACCTGGTGCAATTATAATCCTCATTTTCCAAATTAGAAAACTTAGGCAAAATGAAGTTAAGTGACTTTCTTAGGGCCACATAGCCAATAAGTTTCTGAGATCAGATTTGAATTCAAGTTTTCCTGACTCCAGGTACATTCAAGTTCGTTGTATTACCTACATATGTGACCCTCATGTGTGAGTAAAGCTCAGATGGTTATAACTTGCCTAAGAATAGGATGTTATATTGAAAAGAGCACTGAATTTGGAGTAAAAACCACTTGGTTTTGAGTTACTTCTTTTTGACACTAGATAGATGAACTTAAGAAAGTCACTTAGGATGATCAACCACAGTTCCCTCATCTGTAAAAGAGAAATATTAAGTAGTTGAACTACCTAGCTGTAAGGAAAGTACCTTGCAAACTGTACATTTATTAAATAAGAATCAATTAGTTAAAAAAAAAAGATTTCTTAAGCATTTATTATGTACTAATCACTATGCTCAGTACAGGGATTACAAAGAAAGAGAAAAGTACAATTTGTTCCTTATAGGAGTTCATATTCTAATGGGAGAGATAATATGTAAATAACATGATACCTTTATTTATATCAATTCTATCTCTCTCTTATCTTTATCCTTCTATATATCCATCTAACTCTCTGACGCTGTCTTTCTCACTTTGTCTCTCCCTTCCCTTCCCCCCTCATTTTCTCTTAGTTTTATGTGCCCCCTCCCCTCCATCTACAGTACAAATGGAAAGTAACCTCAGAGAGAAGGTAAAGGAAAGGTTTGCATGGAATAGAGTTGGGGAAAGGAGGATTAGCAAAGGCCTCCTACTGAAGGCAGGATTTGAATTGAGTCTTAAAGGAAACCAGGAAAGGCAGGATGTGGAGATGAAGAAAGTCTTGAAGGCTTCCATGACCCTACTATTACCTATCTGAGAGTACTAGATCTCCATTCTGATGGATTCAAGTCACCTCAGCACAACCTGGCCCCTTCTTACCTTTCCAATCTTCTTATACTTTATTTTGCCCTCACTGTCACCTATAGCTACTCTAGGCTATTCACTGGTTCTTTTATACAACACTTCCTCTCCCTACTGTGAATTTATACTGGCTTTCAGCCTCAGATAGATTATTTTTCTTCATATCCACCATTTGTAGAGCTATGAATCAAATGCAGTATCTGAGTGAATTTCTAATTTTCTTTTTTGTGATTATTTGCTTTTGTATTGCTTTTATAAGAAGCAAAATAAAAATAGAAAGTATGTATTTTAGGAAAAAAAGAAACAACAAAGACAATCACTTAATTGAGTTTTCAGTGCCTATGTGCCAATGCTGTACTAAGCAATAGAGACAATGAAAAAATGAAAACCTCTGCCCTCCAGGAGTTTATATTCCATAAGGAAAACAATATATAAACAAAGAAGTAAACACAAAATATATATGAAGTTAATATATAGAATTGCTCACTGATTTTGGAATGGATAAATAAATTGCTGTGGTCAAATATAACAGAATATCACAACATGAGAAATGACAAAATGAATAGTTTCAGAGAATCTGGAAAATCTTATATAAATTGATGGAGAATGAAGTGGGCAAAACCAGGTGAAAAATCTATAGAATAAAAACATCATAAGGAAAAACAATTTTAAAAGGTCCTTCTCTCCTTTCTTCCCTCCCTCCTTCCTTTTTTTTTTTTTTTTGTTTATTGCCAGGAGGAGTGGGAGGAAGAGAAAGAAATGTTTCTGAATTGAAAAGTCATTTTTAAAAAGTAAATACATGATATGATTGCAATGGAATACCGTAAGAAATGATGAGCAGGTTGATTTTAGAAAATATGGAAAGACTCCCATGAAATAGTGAAAAGTAAAATGAGCAGCACCAAGAGAATATTCTATACAGCAACAGCAATAATATTAAAAGAATAACTGTGAATGACTAAATTATTCTGAATATTATACATGATAAAACAGTGACAGAGGACCTATGAAGGAAGATGCTATCTGCCTCCAGAGAAATAACTGAAAAATAGAAGTATGCATAGCATGTTTTTGCACACACACACAATCTCTATCTATTTGTGTTAAAGTATGGCCTTTTCTAGTGAGAAGGTTAGGAAAGGAGGGAGACAGTTCAGAACTTAAAATGGGACAAAAAATAAGATTAAAAAAAGAAATAGATGGTAGTTTAGGGGTATAGGAATAGAATTTGGAGATATAAACAAAAATATCATGTAGAACATGGCATTTAAGGTGAGCTTTGAAGGAATCTAGGAACCCCACTTTAGCTAGTGTGCTGAGTATATCATTGGAAATATTATGAGAAATAACAATTGTACCATAAGAAATGATGAGCAAGGTGCACTCAGAAAAACCTAGAAAGATTTACATGGGCTGATGCAAAGTGAAATGTGCTGTGTACAAAATAACAACAATATTGTAAGGTGATCAGCTGTCAAAACCTTAGCTATTCTTATCAATAAAATTGATAAATGGCAACTCTGAAGGACTTAGGATGAAAAATTCTATTCATCTTTAGAGAAAGAACTGATTATGTCTGAATACAGATTGTACCAACTTTTTTCACTTTCTTTATATTTCTTGAGGGTTTTTATCTATGTTTTCTTTCACAGCATGACTAGTATGAATATGTTTTGTATGACTACATGTATATAACCTATATGGTATTGCTTGCCGTCTCAATGGGGGTTAGGGTGGAGAGGGAGGGAGAGAATTTGGAAATAAAGGTTTTAAAATAAAACATGTTAAAATTGTTTGTACATGTAACTGGAAGAAAATTAAATGCAAAAAAGAGAGATATTATGAGAAAAATCTTAAAAATTTGGAGGTAATTAATTGCCAAGCTGAGGAGGAGTTTGAAATTTATTTTAAGAGTGATAGAATCGGGGGCGGCTAGGTGGTGCAGTGAATAGAGCGCCGGCCCTGGAATCAGAAGGACCTGAGTTCGGAGCCGGCCTCCGACACCTAATCCGCACAAACAAAAACCTAGCCCTGTAACCTTGGGCAAGTTACTTAACCCCAATTGCCCTAAAGGGGCGGCTAGGTGGCACAGTGAGTAAGAGCGCTAGCCTTGGAGTTTGGATGACCCGAGATCAGATCCGGCCTCAGAAAATGAGCACCCACGCATAAATCAAATGACTAGCCGTGTAACCTTGAGCAAGTTACTTAACCCCAATTGCTTTAAAAAAAAAAAAAGAGTGATAGAATCACATCTGGTTTTTTGTTTTGTTTTGCTTTGCTTTATTTTTGTTTTTGTTTTTAATTTTGCAGGTAAGTGACTTAATATATGCCTAAGTGGAAGAAAATGGAGAGGACACTGAGCCAGGTAGCTCAATGTGATGATCAAATAAATATTATATATGTAAACTATTGCTTACATGCTCCCACCTAAACCTGGGGGCTTTGGTATGGAAGACTCTATATATAGAGAAAGAAATTATTTCTGATTTGTGGAGAACAAGCTTAATGTGACAATGTCTACTTAAGAAAGGGACTTATGGAATTGTTTCTGGACTTTTAAAGATAGATGCAGAATAAAGAATGTTCTAAGGATGATGAGGAGATAGATTATGTACTTGTTTGAAATTCGAGAGACTGCTAGAATGGACCACCTCTGGATAATATTGTTTCTTTCTCTTTTATTTTGAGCTGTAATCTCATCTCATTCCCATCTGAAGAGCTCATTTAATCTTGTATACTTTTATGTATTATAATCTGTTTAATATCTCCAATTTTTGCTTACTTATAGCTGCGATGAATGAGTTTACCATGTCATATATATATATATATATGGATGTTTGTGTGTATGTGTATGTATGTGTGTGTATACATATAACTATGTTTGATGGGAAGAAAAAAGTAACCTAAGCGCTACCATCCTCTACAAGAATGACTATGAAACGGGCTTTCCTATTTGACCCATTCATATTCTTAGATCAGAGACATATGTGGAGTGGCAGATAGATACAATTCTAGGCAAATAACACTCCTGGAGACTGAAAGAGAGCTCATCAGACCTTGAATTTCCTTAACCTTCCTCTCCTCTAAGCTAGCTTGCAGGTGTCACAAGGATGGCCCTTGTCTCTTTTCCTATTTCCAAAGACTGGCCAGAATTCAGATCACATCCAATCATACTACCATGAGGTATATCATTCAAGGGAAGTCATATATTCTAAGTGGGGATACACATATCATGTCTGCTTACCTTAAAGTTCCATTTATGTTACAGTTGCTAACTGCCACTACTATTATAATAGTGTTATGGCTTCTTATTTTCATTTTTTTTATTTGGTTACATGGTATATCAATACAATCTTATTCAAAGTTTTGGTTAAGTCCATTGTTGAATTGAACCCACCAACAGATTATGCAGCTTTTTTGAGGCTATATATCAAACACTGTTAGGCAACCGATTTGACATTTCCAATAGAACTGATCATTCAGTTCGAACAATAAAATAATACCAAGACCCAAAGGCAGAGTTTAAAATTCTGTGAAGTCTTTTGATGGGTTAGAGTTAGAGAAAATACCCAAGACAGGCCAGATGCCATTCTTTGGCATCTGAATAAGATTTTAGAGTTTGCTTTTCTCACTAAGACTCCTATGGTGCCTTAAAGGACCATCTTCTTCTATTCCACATACTGAGCATATATGCAAAGGACAGAAATCATAGGCATAGCATTTTGACATGAAAAGTGATGTCATGACCATATGGTCCTTTGAACCAGAACATTTCCAAGCTAGAAGTTATTACACAGGCTAGTCAGTCTAACCCATACCTAACAAATCCTCATCCAACTTTGGTTGAAAGACATCCATTAGAGAAGTACTCACTACCTCCTAAGACAGTCTATTCCATCAATAGGTTATTTCAATTGCTATAAGGTTTTGTTATGTTTTCCTTTCCTTCTTATGTCAAGCATCAATTTTCTTTTGACAATAACAGTAGTCATAATCTCTGGCAAATAAATCACATTGGGTTTTCTGTCTTATCTTAGATTAAGAGGGGGGAACTAAGACCCAGGAAGTAAAAATTGTATGGTTGAAGTGTCATATCTATCTATTTCTATATATCAAAGCAGATCTAAGATTTGAAGCCCCATCCTCTGATTGAAAGTGTTCCATTCTCTATCACACAAAACTATGTTTCATTAACCATTAATACAACATCTATTTCTTGACCTTGTCTATTTTGGCAATGTAACCACCCATCAGTCTTTTCCTCTGATATCCCATTATACATGAGTAAACTGGGCTTGGGGCCTGATATTATGTAATATTTTAATTACTTGGTGTCAAATGGTGAAAAATGAGTGCAGGAGATGCAGGTGGGAAAGTCTCACTAGTACTGTTAAATGATCTTGCAGCCTCATTTATCTAATGGACATCCCTGTATAATAGGATATTTGAATTTCCCACTTAACCACATAGATAATGTGAAAATGGTTGAATTTGAGAATCTTTGGCTTAATGTCCCTTACCCAAATTAATTTGTATTTAGTCTGAATATGTTTAATAACCCCCTATAGTTGCCTTTGTTACCTACTCTGGTTAAAGGTAAGCTCCTTGAAGACATGGGCTATTTCATTTTTGTTTTTGTATCCTGAGGGCTTAGCACAATGATTGGTGCATAGTAGCCACTAAAAAAAGACTTGATGATAGACAGCTTTATTCATAGATTTTCTCTCTTGGATACTTTTCCAGTCAGCCTCTCACTCAAGCTTTATACCTCCTTTTATTCAATCCATCACTGCTGTGGTTGGGCTGTGGAAACATAGTTGGAAAGTTTTATTGAGAATAAAAGAGACAACAGAACTAATGAGGAAGCACCTTTCACTTTTAAGGTCAAAAGAACAAACTTTATTCAGCTTCATTAATAATTACATTTCAGACAGTCAATATGAATTCACTACGTGCAAGGCACTGTGCCAATCATGAGGAATATAAATGTAAAGATAAATATAGCTCCTGCCCTCAAGGAGCTTACAATCTAATGGGAGAGACAATACACAAAAAGAAGCTAAAAATGTGTCTAAAGGTATGAGGGAGACTGGGGAAGAAAGTCCCTGCTGCAGAGGCATGATGAAGTTCAGTCCAAGGAGTACAAGCTAGTGGGAAATGAAGATATGGCTGGTCTGGGAGCCCTCTCTAAATGGAGGCTTTACAAAGATTTTCTTATTCTGCCATCTGGGTGGAAGCACAGAAGGTAGTATAGATACAGAGGAAGAGTACCAATGATGATGCAATCTCCCAAGATAATGAGTTCCTGATTAGGCATTTTCCTAGGGATATGTGTCACACCTACTAAGTCACTTCCCCTTTCTGGGGCTCATGGGGTGAGGAATTAGAGGTGAGAGGACTTTATAGATCAAAAGTTCCAAGTCCCTCACTGTTCAAATGAGGACACTGAGTCCCAGAGAAAAATGAGGAATTGTCCCAAATAATACAGCTAAGTAGTTTCAGAGGTGGGATTCAAACTTGGGTTCTCTGATTCTAAAACCAATGCTCTTTTCATCATACCATGGTATTCGAACTAAAAAAAAAATTTTCTAAGGTTACTCCCGCTCTAGAGCTCTATGATATACTAGGATCACAGTTTTAAAATTGTATGAACCAGTAACTAGTAAAATCTAGATCTTGTGTGTGTGTGTGTGTGTGTGTGTGTGTGTTACATCTGTAAACTTCTGAACTTGAAAATGGGAATTCATTACTAGCCCTAACTCATTTTCCTTCCTTCCCCTTCCCCAATCACCCAAGGCATCACCCCACACCCCTTTACATCTGGACTTTTGTTCTGCCCTCCAATGTCAGCCAAGCATTCTGTTGCCCAGTGAATAATGCAGGTGGGCAAATGCCAGACAGCTTTATACAATTTAGAAGGAAGAGCCGCATTTGAATAATTTACATAAAAATCAAATTTTCGCCCGTCCCTCCCGAATAGGCTATGGTCAGCAGAGCACAAATCAATCTGCTAGCTCCAAACTAACTTTGCATTTCCATAAGTCATTACATAGTTCATAATCACATTGATGGAGCTGAATTGAATTTGCACAGATTATCCTCTGTGTGAAGGGACTTTCCGATGTTTAAATTGTTGCTGTGCAATAGACTAAGGCCTTTAAATTTGACCTCCCTTTTACATTCCTCTTTGGTCTAATTATTGTCTCCATTTAGGCTCCTGCCACTTCAGTCAGAAAGGATCCCAGTCTTTTAGATCTGGCAACTTTACTTTGGCAGTAGATTGAAGAAAGAGAAAGGGGACTGTTATCTCCAGATGGCATGGAGCAGCAGTGAGTCTTGCTGTTTTTCTCTTGTGGTTAGGAATATATGCCACAAAGGAAAACCAGGCTCTATTGGAGCATGTCTCTCCATAGCTTTCCCTGGTTCTTTTATCCTGAGAAGGTCCCTTTCTTATTCAAGAACCCTCTGTTGGTCGTTATCTCATATTCCTCACATTCTATGTAAACATTTTGTACCTAGATTTCAGCAAAACACTTGACAAAATCTTTTAAGAAAATGTAGGATAAGTGAGTGTAATTAGGGGGATTTGAGATATCTAAGAATGTAGGCCACACATCTTGTCATGTTTCAATGGGAAAGGTATTGTTTTTGGAATCCACAGACCTGGATTCTATTCCTATTTTTCTCACCAATTAACCACGTGACTTGGAATGAATAAGACGTGTTTAGTTATGTAGTAGAAAGCACACTAGTCTAAGGAATTGGATTCCAGTCCTGAATTATCCATTTCTCACTTCCCCATTATATATCTATGGGCCCATGGAGTCAGATGCTCTGGGCCCTTATTTAAAGAAAACAAGCTCATTGAGGGCTCGTTCTATTTCATTTGAATCTCTGTATCCCTAACCTCTTGCACAGTGCTTGGCATGTAGGAGTTTAATAAATGTTTTGTTTTGTTTATTAATTCAAAACTGAGTGACTTTGAGAAAGTCAATCTACCTCTCAGTCATTATTGAGTATGTATAATGGGGGTAATGGGGCCCAAGAGCATGCCTGACTGGAAGTGTCTCAAGGATATCCAATCTAATCCAATAAACACTTATAAGTGCTGGGCACTGTGCTAAGTGGTAGAGATGCAATTAATAAAAAAAAAAAAATAAACAGTCACTGACCTTAAAAATCTCACAATCTAATGGGAGGAGACAAAATAGAAAGGAGCAGGAAATGTGTGTTGTGGGGAAGACCATAGAATACCCAGTTCAGGGATATTTTGTTCCTTGAATTGAAAACAAGTAGAGCAGCAAATGTGAAGTGGAGTGGGCCAAAATCCAACTTATGCCCTCTGGATCTAAGATATTGGAACAGTTTTCCTTGATTTCTTGAAATAAGGTGTCAAGGCTCCTTTTATGATCGTGGCTTTCAGGCACTTTCTTTTTAATAATGTCTTTTTATTTATTTTTAGTTTACAATATTCAGCTCTACAATCTCTTAAGTTTCAAATTTTCTCCCCCTCCCTCTAATCCCCCTCCTCCTCATAGCAGCATGTAATCAAATATAGGTTGTACAAATACTTTCACATTGAAACTTAGTCATTTTGTAAAGGATTATAACCACAGACTGAACAATTGAAAAAGAAGGGATGAAACAAAACAAAACACAAACAAGAGAAAACAAATAGTTTGCTTCAATCTGCAGACTCTGTAGTTCTTTCTCTGGTTGTGGATATCCCTTTCCATCATGAGTCGTTTGTAGTTGTCTTCTAACCTTGTATTGCTGAAAGGAGTCCAGTCTATCCAAGTTTGTTGTCACAATACAATGTGTCTGTAATTGGGCACAAAGTTCTCCTGGTTCTGCTCTCCTCACTCAGCATCAATTTAAAGAAGCCTCTCCAATTTATTATGAAGTCCATCTGCTCCTCATTTCTTATAGCATAGTAGTATACCATTACATTCATATACCATAATTTGTTTAGCCATTCCCCAGTTGATGGGCATCCCCTCAACTTTCAATTCTTTGCCTCCACAAAAAGAGCTGCTATAAATATTTTTTACATCCAGGTCTTTTTCTACATCCTCTCCAGCATTTATCATTTTCCTGTTTTTTCATCTTAGCCAATCTGACCAGTAAGATACGGTACTTCAGTGTTGTTTTGATTTGTATTTCTCTAATCAATAGTGATTTAGAGCATTTTTTTCATGTACTTCTAAATGTCTTTAATTTCTTCCTCTGAAAACTGTCTGTCCATATCCTTTGACCATTTATCATTTGGGGAATGACTTGTATTTTTATATATTTGACTCAATTCTCTATATATTTTAGAAATGAGGCCTTTATCAGAAACACTGGTTGTAAAACTTCTTTCCCAATTTCTCACTTCCCTCCTAATTCTGCTTGCATTAACTTTTTTTGTACAAAACTTTTTCAATATAATGTAATTAAAATTATTCATTTTGCATTTCATAATGGTCTCTAACTTTTGTTTGGTCATAAAATCTTCCTTCTTTATAAATCTGACAGGTTAACTATTACTTGCTCTCCCAGATTGCTTACAGTATTAGCATTTATACCTAGATCATGGACCTATTTAGACTAGATGTTGGCATATGGTATAAGATACTGATCTATACCCAGTTTCTTCCATACTATTTTCCAGTTTTCCCAGTAGTTTTTTGTCAGATAGTCAGTTCTTATTCCAGAAGCTTCGGTCTTTGGGTTTATCAAACAGTAGATTACTATAGTCATTGACTGCTGTGTCTTGTGTACCCAATCTATTCCATTGATCCACTACTCTATTCCTCAGCTAGTACCAAGTAGTTTTGATGACTGTTGCTTTATAATACAGATTGAAATCTGGTATGGCTAGGCCTCCTTCCCTAGAATTTCTTTTCACTAATTCCCTTGATATTCTGGAACTTTTGTTCTTCCAGATGACTTTTGTTACTTTTTTTTTCTAGCTCTATAAGATAATTTTTGGTACATTGATTAATAAGGCGCTATATATGTAGCTTAATTTAGGTTAAATTGTCATTTTTATTATATTAGCTCAACCTAGTGATGAGAAACTGATGTTTTTCCAATTATTTAGACCTGACTTTACTTGTGTGAAAAGTGTTTGGTAATTGTGTTCATATAGGTACTGGCTTCCTTTTGGCAGGTTGATTCCCAAATATTTTGTTATGTCTATAGTAACTTTAAATAGAATTTCTCTTTCTATTTCTTGTTGTTCAATTTCATTAGAAATATATAGAAATGCTGAGGATTTCTATGGGTTTATTTGATATCCTGCAACCTTGCTAAATTTATTTATTATCTAAAGTAGTTTTTTACTTGATTCTCTAGCATTCTCTAAGTATATCATTCTGTCATCCGCAAAGAATTATAGCTTAGTCTCTGCCTAATTTGATTCCTTCAATTCCTTTTTCTTCTCTTATTACTACTGCTAACATTTCTAGTACCAAGTTGAATAAGAGGGGTGATAGTGGGCATCTTTGTTTTACCCCTGATCTTATGGGAAAGGCTTCTAGCTTGTCCCCATTACATATAATGCTTCCTGATGGTTTTAGAAAAATGCTACTTATTATATTGAGGAAGACTCCATTTATTCCTACACTTTCTAGTGTTTTTTTAATAGGAATGAGTGTTGTATTTTGTCAAAAGCCTTTTGTGCATCTATTGTGATAATCATATGGTTTCTTCTAGTTTTATTGTTGATATGATCAATTATACTTATGGTTTTCCTGATATTGAACCATCCTTGCATTCCTGGAATAAATCTTACCTCATCAAAGTGTATTACTCTACTGAAAAGTTGCTGTAAACGTTAAAATGTTTGCATCTATGTTCATGAGGGATATTGGTCTATAATTTTCTTTCTCCATTTTGTCTCTTCCTGATTTAGGTATCAGTACCATATTTGAATCACAAAAAGAATTTAGTAGGACTCCTTCTTCTCCCATTTTCCCAAATAGTTTGTAGAATATTAGAATCAATTGTTCATTAAATGTTCGATAGAATTCACTAGTAAATCCATCTGGCCTTGGAGATTTTTTCCTAGGGAGGTCATTGACAGCTTGTTCAATTTCTTTTTCTGAAAAGGGGTTACTTAAGTATCTTATTTCCTCTTCTGTTAATTTAGGCAACTTATATTTTTGTAAATGTTCATCCATTTCACTAAGATTGTCAAATTTTTGTGCATACAATTGGGCAAAATAATTCCTAATTATTGTTTTAATTTCCTCTTCATTGGAGGTAGATTCACCCTTTTCATTTTTTTATACTCATAATTTGGTTTTCTACTTCCTTTTTTATCATATTGACTAAAGGGCTATCAATTTTATTGGGTTTTTTTTGTACACAATTACAGACACAACATATGTGTGATGACCAACTTTGATAGGCTGGACTCTTCTCAGCAATGCAGGGCTATAAGTCAACCCCAAAAGACTCATGATGGAGAGAGATGTCTACATCCAGAGAAAGAACTGAGTTTGAATCCAGTCTGAAGCAAACTACTTGCTCTTTTTCTTTTTCTTGTTTGGTTTTGTTTCCTCTTTCGCATTGTTCATTCCATCTGATACAATCCTTCTTTATAACCTGACTAACGTGTAATGTGAAAGTATTTGCAGATCCTATACTTGATTGTACACTGCCATAGGAGGGGGAAGAGGGGGAGGAGAGGGAGGGAGAGAAAATTTGAAACTCAAGGAATTGTGGAACTGAATCTAGTAAGCTAAAATTAAATAAATTAATAAAGACCAAAAAATTTTAAAAATATTGTTTTTTTTTTCATAAAACCAGCTCTTAGTTTATTTATTAATTCAATAGTTTTCTTAGTTTCAATTTTATTGATCTCTCTTTGGTTCTCAGTATGTCCAATTTGGTATTTAATTGGAGATTTTCAATTTGTTCTTTTTCTAGCTTTTGCTGTTGCATGCCCAATTATTGATTTCTATTTTCTCTATTTTATTTAGGTATGCATTCAGAGATATAAAACTTCCCCTAAGAAGTGCTTTTGCTGTATCCCACACATTTTGGTATGTTCTCTCACTATTGTCATTCTTTTCAATTAAGTTACTGATTTTTCTATAATTTCTTGTTTGACCCACTCATTCTTGAGGATTAAATTATTTAGTTTCCAATTAGTTTTTAGTCTATCCTTCCATGGCCTTTTATTACCTATAATTTTTATTGCATCATGATCTGAGGATGCATTTAATATTTCTGCCTTTGTGCACTCAGTTGTGAGGGTTTTATGCCCTGGCACATGGTCAATTTTTGTCTATGTGCCATATACCACTGAGAAGAAGGTGTATTCCTTTTTATCCCCATTCAGTTTTCTCCAGAAGTCTACCATATCTACCTTCTCTAAAATTCTATTCACCTCCTTAAATTTTTTCTTGTTTATTTTGAGGTTAGATGTATCAAGTTCAGAGAGAGGGAGATTGAGGTCCCCCACTAGTATAATTTTGCTATCTATTTCTTCCTCTAAATCCTTTAACTTCTCCTCTAGGAATTTGGATGCTGTACCACTTATTGCATATGTTTAATAATGATATTGCTTCATTTTCAATGGTGCCTTTTAGCAGGATATAGTTTCCTTCCTTATCTCTTTTAATTAGATCTATTTTTGCTTTTGCTTTATCTGAGATAAGGATTGCTACCTCTACTTTTTTTTTTTTTGAGGGCAATTGGGATTAAGTAACTTACCCAAGGTCACACAGCTAGGTTTTTGTTTGCATGTGCCTTAAGTGTCTGAGGCCAGATCCGAACTCAAGTCCTTCTGACTCCAGGGCTGATGCTCTACTCACTGTGCCACCTAGCCGCCCCTCCTCTGCTTTTTTTAAATTTAGCTAAAGCATAATATATTTTACTCCAGCCTTTTACCTTTACCCTGTGTGTGTACCCCCATTTCAAATGTGTTTCTTGTAAACAGCATATTGTAGGATTATGGTTTTTAATCTAGTCTGCTATCTGCCTCTGTTTTATGGGAGAGTTCATTACATTCACATTCACAGTTATGATTGCTGTCTGTATTTTTCCCTCCATCCTATTCCCTCCCCTGTTTATGCTTTTATTTTTCCCCTTCTCTCTTCCCCTCCTTAAGAGTGTTCCTTTTGACCACCACCTTCCTCAGTATTCCCTCCCTATCAATCCCCTGACTTTTCCTACCCTTCCCCCTTACTACTTCTTCCCTCCCTTCTAATCCACCCACCTTTTCTTAACCCTTCCCCCTCCTACTGCCTTTAGGTACAATAGATTTTTATACTTAATGTAGTATGTTATTTCTTCCTTGAATCAAGATGACAAGAATAACTCTCATACAATGCTCCTCTCCCTCCCTCTTTCCCATTATAAGTTTTATGTCTCTTCATGATAGAGTCCTACACTTAACTGATTATGTTATTCCCTCCTTACACCAAAACCAATGAAGGTGAAGCTCATATAATATTTATCTCCCTCCTTCCTTTCACTCTACTATAATATGTTTTATGCCTCTTTGTGTGGCATAATTTACCCTTTTCTGCTTCTTCCTTTCCTCTTCTCCCATCATGGTCCCTTTGCAGCCACTAATAAGGATTTTCATGATCATTTTGTGTAATTTATACCCACACCCTCTATTCATCTAAATCCCTTTTAAATGTCATGATAAGTATACAATTCTCAATATTAACAGGTATCAGCTTCCCATATAGGGATGTAGAGTTTGCCCTTATTAAATAACAAGTTATGTGTGTGTGTGTGTGTTTTCCCTATTTACCTTTCTATGTCTCTCTTGAGTCTTGTAATTGGAGGTTGAATTTTCCATTGAGCTCTGGCTTTTTCATCAGGAAGATTTGGAAGCCCGTTGTATCATTGAATGGCCACCTCCTTGCCTAGAAGATTATGCTCAGTTTTGCTGAATAGTTGATACTTGATTGTAACACACACTCTTTTGCTTTGTGGAAAATCATATTCCTGTCCCTTTGATCTTTCAATGTAGAGGCTGCCAGATCCTATGCGATCATCACTATAGTTCCATGATATTTGAATTGTTTCTTTCTGGCTGCCTGTAGTATTTTCTCCTTTACCTGATAGTTCTGGAATTTGGCCACAAAATTTTGCAGACTTTTCAATTTGGGATCTCTTTCAGGAAGTGTCCAGTGGATTTTCTAAATTTCTATTTTACACTCTGGTTCTTGTATCTCAGGACAGCTTTTCTTGATGAGCTCTTGGAAGATGTTGTCCAGGCTCATTTTATCATCATGATTTTCTGGTAGGCCAATAATTCTCAGATGATCTCTCCTGGATCTGTTTTCTAGGTCAGTTATTTTTCCATTGAGATATTTTAGCTCTTTTTCTAATTTTTCATTCTTGATGTTTTGTTTGACTGATTCTTGGTGCCTCAGAGTCATTAGCATCAATTCGTTTGATTCTTATGTTTAGCAAATTATTTTCTTCAGTTAGTTTTTGAAGCTCGTTTTCCATATGTTCAGATTTCATTTTTAGTTCACACATTTTTATTTTTAAGAAGCTGTTTTCTTCATTGTCATGTTTTTCTAATTTCAGAATTTTGATTTTAAAAGAATTATTGATTTTATCTTCTACCTTTCTAATTTGGTTTTCAAAGTTCTTTATGAGCTCATCTAAGAATGTTTTCTGTGCTTGAGACCAGTTCATATTCCCTATTGAGGCTTCAGCTGTGGGTGTGGAGTCAATACTGTCTACTTCTGTTTTTGGTTCCTCTCTCTCACAATAATAGGATTCTGTCTTTGCAATCTTGAGGCAGGCCCTTCCTCTAGGTTAACAAGCCTTTACTATTCAAATTTTTGTTCTGGGGCATTAATTACTATGTTTTCAGGCTCACAGGGGGGATTAGAGCAACCTGGATTCACTCTGCCATCCTGGTCCCTGGAAGTTCAGATGGGGTCTCTTTAAATTTCCAGACTGTGGGTTGGTAGTCACAGGATTAGCTGCTGCCACTGCCATGGGCCCTTAATTTGTCTCTTTCCCTGCTCCTTCAATTCCAAGCTCTTCAGTGATAGGCCTGGGAACAGCCCTTGTGATTGGTGGATCAACGTTGACCAGGCCTTGTCCAGGCCTCCATGCTCCATGATTTCTGGCTCAATCCATTTTCTAAGGCAGTTATTTTTCTAAAGAGATACTTCATATTTTCTTCTGTTTTTTCATCCTTTTTTATTAAACAAATGCTTTATTAACTTCTGGTTTACATCATTCATTTCCACCAGATTTTGAGTTACAATTTTCCCCCATTTTTTCCCTACTCCCCACCCAAGAGTAGCAGTCCCACTAGATATCCCCTCATCCAATCTGTTCTCTCCCATATCTTCTCCCATACCCCCTTTGACTTTGCCATTAGAACAAGGAGAATCTCTGAGCCCCACTGCCTGGACATCTTATGAAACATTTAATTTTAAAACTTTGATTTTCAGATCCATTCCCCTTCTCCCTTGTCACCCACTCCCTCTGAGAAGATAAGCAATTCAGTATGTGTTGTACATGTATAGCTATGCAAAACATTACCATAGTAGATATATTGTAAAAGACTGCTTATATTTCCCTCCCACCCATCTCACCTCCCACTTGGTCCATTCCATACTTTGATCCTGTCCCTCTTTGATGGTGGATACTTCCAACCTCCCCTCCCCCCAGAATGCCCTCCCCTCCACCATCCCTCCTCTCATCCCCCTTTCCCCTACTCTCCTGCAGGGTGAGATATCCCATTTAGTATGTATGTGATTTTCTCCTTGAGCCAAATTCAATGAGAATATAGTTTTGCCTTTTTGCCTTCCTGTTCTTCCCCTCCCCTACAACTACTTCCCCTTGCTTGTTCTACATGAGATAGTTTACCCTGCCCTGTCTCTCCCCATCTCTTCTTGCCACTTTCCTCTCTCACCTCCTGACTTCACCCCTTAAGAATCATCCCTTCCCATCAAATTCAACCTGTGCCCTCTATCCATGTATACTCATAAACATATGCCCATATACCCTTCTTCAATTATTTTCATAATGAGAAAGGTTTCATCAGATACAGTTATTGTTTTTCCATGTAGGAGTGTAAATAGTTCAACTTTGATAAGTTCCTTTTGATTTCTTTTCCTTAATTACCTTCGCAGGCATCTCTTGCTTCATGAGTCTGGATGTCAAATTTTCTATTCAACTCTGTTTTTTTCCTCAAGAGTGCTTGAAAGTCCTCTATTCCACTGAATGACCATATTTTCCCCTGAAACAAGATACTCAGTTTTGCTGGGTAGGTGACCCTTGGCTTCAATCACAGCTCTTTTGCCCTCTGGAATATCATATTCCATGGCCTTCAGTCCCTCAGTGTAGAAGCTGCCAGGTCCTGTGCTATTCTGATTGTGTTTCCACAATATTGAAATTGTTTCTTCCTGGCTGCTTGTAGTATTTTCTCCTTGATCAGGGAGTTCTGGAACCTGGCTATAATATTCCTGGGAGTTTTCTTTTTGGGATCTTTTTCAGGAGGAGATTGGTGGATTCTTTCAACCTCTATTTCCCCCACTGGGTCTAAAACATCAGAGCAATTTTCCTTGAGAATTTCTTTAAGGATGATTTCTAGGTTCTTTTTTTTATCTTTGCTTTCAGGTAGTCCAATAATTTTTAAATTGTCTCTCCTGGATCTATTTTCCAGGTCAGTGGTTTTTCCCATGAGATATTTCACATTGCCTTCTATTCTTTCATTTGTTTGGATCTGTTTAACAGCATCTTGATTTCTCATAAAGTCACTAGCTTCCATTTGCTCCAGTTTAACTCTGAAGGAATGAATCTCCTCAGTGAGCTTTTGAGATTCTTTTTCCATCTGGCAAATTTGGCTTTTTAAGGCATTCTTCTCCTCATTGCCTTTCTGAGCCTCTTTTGCCATTTGAGTTAGTCTATTTTTTAAGGTGTTATTTTCCTCAGCCAGGCTGTTGACTGGCATTTCATACTTTTCTTGCATTTTTATCATTTCTCTTCCCAATTTTTCCCCCTCTTCTCTTATCTGCTTCTTAAGGTCCTCTATGGCCTGTAGCCGGCTTGTATTTTCATTTGGGGCTTTTGGTGCAGGAGTTTTGACCTCACAGTCCTCCTTCATGCTTTGATCCTCTTTGCTCCTAAAATAGGAGTCCAATGTTGAATTTTTCTGTATATTTTGTTTCTTTTGCCTAGGCATATTGCCACTTAATTACTTAATTTTTTGGCTTGCTGCCACAGTAAGACTCTGGCACCAGAAAGGAGAGCTTCGGCCCAAATGTGGGGTCTTCACAACTTCTGCAGGTTGGGTGGCCTCTGCAAAGCCTCCACCCACTCTGGCTAATTGGATATACACCCCAAACTTCCCCCCCAGACCATAATCCAGTTCCAGGCACTTTGAAGCAAGAGCGATTAACCCCCAGACTGATTGATGAGTCCCCCTTCAGTTCTCAGACCAGGACCTAGAGCAGGCAGTGATGCTGCAAATGGCTTCTTTGCTGTGTTTCTTCAGCAGCTTTTTGCCCCCAGGGGAGGAAGCTGATTAGTTCCCCAGATACTGGTCCCAAAGTCCATAGGGCATTAACCTCTCACTTCGTCCTAGGCATATCTGTGCTGATAATTCTAGAATCACCACAGCTGCTGGTGTTCTGGGGTCCCTCCAGCTGGCTGCTGGCCCAGCTGCCCTGGGGCTAAAACCCTGGCTCAAGTGGGCCTGGGCTCAGTTCCCAGAGCACTGTGCTCTCAGTTCCCAGTGCTCTGTGCTGTCCACTCTCAGAGTGCTGTGCTGGCCGCTCCCTGCAGGGCTGCTGGGCTGTCCTCAGCGGGAGATTAGCTTCTCTGTGTCGTTCTGTGGGTGCTGGGGCTCCAGAAGTTGTTCAGTGTCCCCTTTTACATAATTTGGAAGTTGTGTGGGGCAGAGCACCTTGGAAGTGCTGTTTCTACTCTGCTATCTTGGCTCTGCCCCCTGTTTTTTCATTCTTATGATTTTGTTTTATTGTTTCTTGATGTCTTATAGAGACATTGGATTTCACTTTCCAATTCTAATTTTCAGGGAATGATTTTCCTCATTCAATTTTTGTTTCTCCTTTTCTATTTGACCTATTCTGTTTTATAAGGTGTTGAATGAGTAAGTAGTATGTATCTGTAAAAAACATGATATATAGACAACGACTAGGGCATGTGTGTGAACTGAATGAATCCAATGAGTTTGGTTGAATATGAGAAATCAAGTAATGTTTTTAAATGATTCCTAACCATTACTCCCCACCTTAAAATCTATCTTAACATCAATGTTTTTTTCATTGATTACAGTATCTTTATAATTCTTTAAATAGCATCATCTTTAAGTTTTAGTTTTAGATGACCAAAGGGCAGTGAAGAAAATAGGCTACAATATATTGTTAATGAAGACATATACATAAGTTGTGTAAGTAATTCAAGGAGAAAATGTGTGTGATTGGAAAGACTATTTGACTAGCTAGATGAGTCGAGTGAATCTATCAGATGAATACCTCAAGTGTTCCACTATTACTCACAAAATCTTAAAATACATGGAGGAAGTCCTTTAGTACATCTCTATGGAAGGACTAATAAAAAAAAAATTTCAGAAGAATCTGATATAGTGAGAAGGTTCAGATGGGTTACAATCTGTACTGATGAATGAGAATAACTGCAACTTTACATTTGATGAGATGATAGAGTCATTGTCATACTAGAAAATATATTTGGTTTCAAGGACAGCTAGGTGGCACAGTGAGTAAGATTGCTGGCCTTGGAGTTGGGATGACCCGGGATCGAAACCGGCCTCAGAAAATGAGCACCCACACATAAATTATGACTAGCCATGTAACCTTGAGCAAGTTACTTAACCCCAATTGCTTAAAAAAAAAAAAGAAAATATATTTGGTTTCATTTAATATGACCCATTGTTTTAATGAACCAAGATCTTTTTGGATCCTGTTATGGAAAATCAGCCTATTAGCTAGCCCTTCCAGCTTCTAATCCACCTTGCAAATTTGAAAAGCATGTTTCCTATGGCTTTATCCATATTATTGATTGAAAATGTTGAGTGGTGGGGCGGAGCCAAGATGGCGGAGTAGAAACAGCATTTACAATGTGCTCTGCCCCACACAAATTTCAAACAATGTGAAAATTTGTTCGAACAACTTCTGGAGCCACAGCACCCACAGAACTGCACAGAGAAGCTAACCTCCTGCTGAGGACAGCCCAGCAGCCCTGCAGGGAGCAGCCAGTGCAGCACTCTGAGAGCAGGCAGCACAGCGAGTTGGGAACCAACAGCGCAGCCCACAGAGCCGAGCCCAGGGCCGCCGTTTTAGCCCCAGGGCGGCCGGGCCTTCAGTCCTCTGGTGGAACCCCAGAACATCAGCAATTGTGGTGATTCCAGAATTATCAGCACAGATATGCCTAGGACAAAGTGAGAGGTTAGTGCCCTATGGACTTTGGGACCAGTATTTGGGGAACACGTGGCTTCCTCCCATGGGGGCAAAAAGCTGCTGAAGAAACAGCTGCACAGAAGCCATTTTGCAGCGTCAGTAGTGGCTCTAGCTCCTGGTCTGCGAACTGTAGGAAGATCCAGCAGTCAGTCTGGGGGTTAATCGCTTTTGCTTTAAACTGCCTGGATCTGGATTGTGGTCTGTGGGGGACGTTTGTGGTGGGTATCCAACTTGCCAGAGTGGGTGGAGGCTTTACAGAGGCCACCCAACTGGCAGAAGTTGTGAAGACCCCACGTTTGGGCCGAAGCTCCCCTGTCTGGTGGAAGAGTCC
Source organism: Gymnobelideus leadbeateri (assembly GCA_011680675.1). Lineage (NCBI taxonomy): Eukaryota > Metazoa > Chordata > Mammalia > Diprotodontia > Petauridae > Gymnobelideus > Gymnobelideus leadbeateri. Next base: position 217,205 of record WOXC01005146.1, read on the forward strand.
TACTGTGGCAACAAGCCCCCAAATCAAGTAATTAAGTGGCAATATGCCTAGGCAAATGAAACAAAATAAACAGAAAAGTTCAACACTGGACTCCTATTTTAGGGGCAAAGAGGCTCAAAGCATGGAGGAGGACTGTGAGGTCAGAACTCCTGTACCAAAAGACCTAAATGAAAATACAAGCTGGCTATAGGCCATAGAGGACCTTAAGAAGCAGATAAGAGAAGTGGGGGAAAATTTGGGAAGAGAAATGAAAAAGATGCAAGAAAAGTATGAAATGACAGTCAACAGCCTGACTGAGGAAAATAACACCTTAAAAAATAGACTAACTCAAATGGCAAAAGAGGCTCAGAAAGGCAATGAGGAGAAGAATGCCTTAAAAAGCCGAATTTGCCAGATGGAAAAAGAATCTCAAAAGCTCACTGAGGAGATTCATTCCTTCAGAGTTAGACTGGAGCAAATGGAAGCTAGTGACTTTATGAGAAATCAAGATACAATTAAACAGATCCAAACAAATGAAAGAATAGAATGCAATGTGAAATATCTCATGGGAAAAACCACTGACCTGGAAAATAGATCCAGGAGAGACAATTTAAAAATTATTGGACTACCTGAAAGCCATGATCAAAGAAAGAACCTAGAAATCACCCTTCAAGAAATTCTCAAGGAAAACTGCCCTGATGTTTTAGATCCAGAGGGCAAAATAGAGGTTGAAAGAATCCACCGATCACCTCCTGAAAAGATCCCAAAAAGAAAACTCCCAGGAATATTATAGCCAGGTTCCAGAATCCCCAGATCAAGGAGAAAATACTACAAGCAGCCAGGAAGAAACAATTTCAATACTGTGGAAACACAATCAGAATAGCCCAGGACCTGGCAGCTTCTACATTGAGGGATAGAAGGGAATGGAATATGATATTCCAGAGAGCAAAAGAGCTGGGAATGAACCCAAGGTTCACCTACCCAGCAAAACTGAGTATCTTGCTTCAGGGGAAAATATGGTCATTCAGTGGAATAGAGGACTTTCAAGCATTCTTGAGGAAAAAACCAAAGTTGAATAGAAAATTTGACGTTCAGACACAAGAAGCAAGAGATGCTTGAGAAGGTAATCAAGGAAAAGAAATCAAAAGGAAGTTATCAAAGTTGGACTATTTACAGTCCTACATGGAAAAACAATAACTGTGTTTGATGAAACCTTTCTCATTATGAAAATAATTGAAGAAGGGTATATGGCATATGTTCACAGGTATACATGGATAGAGGGCACAGGTTGAATTTGATGGGAAGGGATGATTATTTTTTTTTTCGAGGACAATTAGGGTTGGGTGACTTTCCCAGGTTCACGTGGCTGGGTTTTTGTTTGTGTGTTTGGTGTCTTGGGGCCGGATCCGAGCTCGGGTCCTTCTGGCTCTGGGGCTGGCTCTCTGCTCACTGCGCCACCTAGCCGCCCCAAGGAAGGGATGATTCTTTAGGGGTGAAGTCAAGAGGTGAGAGAGGAAAGTGGCAAGAGGAGATGGAGAGAGACAGGGTAGGGCAAACTATCTCATGTAGAAGAGGCAAGGGGAAGTAGTTGCAGGGGAGGGGACGAACAGGAAGGCAAAAAGGCAAAAGCATATTCTCATTGAAGTTGGCTCAAGGAGAGAAACACATACATACTAAATGGAATATCTTACCCTCACTCACTCTCCTGAGTAGGGGAAAGGGGGATGAGTGGGGGGATGATAGAGTGGAGGGCATTCTGGGGAGAGGGGAGGTTAGAAGTAGCCACTATCAGAGAGGGACAGGATCAAAGTAGGGAATGGACCAGGTGGGAGGTGAGACAGATGGGAGGGAAATATAAGCAGTCTTTTACAATATAACTACTATGGTAATGTTTTCCATAGATATACATGTACAACACATACTGAATTGCTTATCTTCTCAGAGGGAGTGGGTGACAAGGGAGAAAGGGAATGGATCTGAAAATCGAAATTTTAAAATTAAATGTTTCATAAGATGTCCAGGCAGTGGAGCTCAGAGATTCACCTTGCCCTAATGGCAAAGTCGAAGGGGGTATGGGAGAAGATATGGGAGAGAGCAGATTGGATGAGGGGATATCTAGTGGGACTGCTATTCTGGGGTGGTTGGTAGGGAAAAATGGGGGAAAATGTAACTCATAATCTGGTGGAAATGAATGATGTAAACCAGAAGTTAATAAAGCATTTGTTTAATTAAAAAAAATGTTGAGTGGTACATGAGCATGGAGCTTTACATTACAGACTTCCCTCTACATTGATATCAACTAGTTACTACTCTTTATATCTGATGAGTTTTGAATACACTTAACTGTACCATCATCTAGCCCATGTCTCCATCACATCCAGAAGGAAAACATGAGGCAATGTGAATTGCTTTTCCGAAATCAGAGGAATCTACTCTACAATATTCCCTCAATGTATCAGTCTGATTATCTTTTTAAAAAAATGAAGTTATAAAGTATGAACTGTTCCTTATGAAGCCATAGTTGATTTTAATCACTGCTCCTTGCCCTTCAAATTCTCTCAAACTATGCCTTCTAATAATTTAATATGGAATTTTGCCACAGATAGAAGTCAAGTTCATTGGTCTCTAGTTTTCAGATTCTACTGTGGCTACTATATGCAAGATAAAATATGTTTTGAAGATTACCAACAAAATCTGAGCAATTATATTCTATAATTCTTTTAGTAAAAATACTATGATTGTCTAAACCTAGTTCCTTGGGTTTATTTTTCTCTTCAAATTCTTCTTCTTTTCTTTCTTTACCACATGGACACTCTGAGACATTTATATTCTGAAGTCCACCTTTCCTGATTGGTAACTCTCTCTCCAAGACTACCATTTATGTAGCATCCCAGTTATATTTCCTCCCATTTATACCTAAACTCTGTCTTCAAAATCTTCTTCCTCCTTACCTGTCTCATTGATCTTTAAAGTAAACAATTAATAAATGTTCCTCCTCCTCCTCCTCCTTCTCCTCCTCCTCCTCCTCCTTCTTCTTCCCTCTCTCTCACACCCACACACATTCATACATATTTCATTTTCTTCTCTTTGTGCCACATTGATAATATTTTATGATCTCCTGACTTTCTTGTTTTTCTGCTACCTTCTGACCTTTTTCTGTTATCACTCGTAGTCCAAGAATATTCTCCTCAGCTGAAAACATAAACAAAAAATCTTCCTCTTGTTTCCAGAAGCAACTCAAAGCATCAATTTTCCTTGAAGCCTTAACTTAACCCTCAGTTTAGTGTCCTCCCTTCATCACCACTTTTTAAGTACCTTATATTTATATTTATTTCGAATGTACTAATTTATGTGTGTGGCTCCCCAGAGAGAATATGAGGATTGATTCATTCTTTGCATTTGTTTTCTCAGAGCTTAGCACAGTACATAGCATATTGAAAGCCCTTAATACATGCTTTGTTGATGGATTGATTGAATCTAGGCCTCAGAATTATATTTGACTTGGAAATGGGGTGGGGCACAGTGTAGTTGTAGTTAAATATGCGTGGGAGTGCACACACACACAGATATGAAGTATTCCAATATTATCACCCCCTATTTTAGAGATGGCTATACTGAACCTCAGAGGGTTGAAGAATTTGTCTCAGATCAGATCACTAGTAACTGGAAAAGTTGGGACTCAATCTTAGTTCAATTTGATTCCAAATCTACTGTCATTTCCACCATACTGCACTAATGGACCTTTTCCCTCATTAAAACAGAGCTTTGAAAGAGAAATAATTTCCTAATGCAACAAAGTGTTACCCTCTTTTATTTTGCTTTTATATTTAGATTTGAACAAACATTTATAAAGAAAAATAAAACAATCTCACCCCAATTTTCCTACTATTTCTGTGTTTATTTCACTGAGCTGTTCCTGACAAGGCCATCACAATCAAATGCTATGTTTTGACAAAGAAGTGCTGATCTTGGTAGCAGATGTTTCCAAAGAGAATGTTTCCATTGGGGCTATTCAAGCAGCAAGAGATATTTAAAATATAGTGACAGATTCTGGATCTGAGCAATCTCTCTATTAATGGGTTGAAGACAACACTTAATTAGTTAGATAGTTCAGTTGTCCTAAAGGGATAAGGTCAAAGGTTGATATTTAGTTGGATTATGATCTGAAGCCCTGGTTCTCCATAAATATCTTCAATTATTAGATTTGTTTAGAAATGTAGAATCCTAGAGTTAGAAAAAAATCTCAGGGTTCAGTATCCCCTTTGTCTTCTGTTTCTGTTTCCTATGGAGAGTTCAGGAGAGGAATTATCTGTGGATATAAATAGTTAAATGGAAAAGAAACTTCTGGTTTGAGTCTCAAGTTTGAACCTGTTGGTGAATAAGTGGGATTTCTACCAAAAGCATGGGAAGACTTTTTCTGGTAGAATGGGTGGATGAGAACAATTTGTTCCAATGACCATGGAAATGGCAGAAGCTGGTGCTGTGGAGAGCTTAGCACTTGTTCATATATTGAAGACACCAAAGTCATCCACTGTATCCTGGACTATTGCCAATATGCTTGACTTTTTCTTGCCATTGGACTTCAATGATTGGAAAAGAGTAAAATTCTCAATTTTATGCAACTCTGAATCATCTAAATCCAATTCACATGCAGGTCAAGCCATCATCCATAATGTCATTGGTTCTCATCCAAAAATGAAGGTCAAACAACAGCCATCATGTGTAAAATGGAGGTATTAAATAAATATGCCTCTACAGGTATGAACTTTATTTTTTATACCTTGTATTTCAGCCAAACTTAATATTTTTAATACTCCTTTCTTACCTTACCTTTTTCTGTCACCATTGCTTTGGTTCTACTCTATCTCATGCTTAGAATAGTTTCTCTTCATATCTGTCTGTTTACATCTCTTCCTTCATTTAAGGCCTAGCTAGGTGTTGCCGCATTTATACATCCTTTAATAATCTTCCAAGATAAAGTAATCTTTCCCTTCTCTAGTATTTCATAACATTTTTCTTGGGCCTTTTATTATACTCTGTGCCTCTCTAATGGCAATACTTCTTGAATTAAAATTTGCCTTAATCTGTGTATTTTTCACATACTGTTTTCATTTCCTCTACTGATAGTAAAGTCTTTTAGATAAAGGCCTTGTCTTTTGCCTTTGTGTCTCTATGTACAATATAAAACTTTGCCCAAAAAAGATGCTGAGTAAATGATGGTTGAACATAATTGAGTTGAACCTATACTTAGAGAGATTTGAATTATAAGCACTTTTGTTTAGTTTTGCTCTGCCCATAATAGGTAAAAATGTCAGTAGTAAAGAATTACAGTTCCCTATTCTCTATTGGGGCTGCTGAAGAAGGATGGCAATATGCTGGCATAAATAGAATTAAGATAATCAGTATACATTTATGCTGATAGGGAAGAATCTTTCACTCCTCGTGTACACGGGTCATTCTTCATGACCCTGCAAGAGTCTCATCCATGTGCAACCAATTTTTCTAGAGCAATGGAGGTAGAATAAGGGAAGAATGCATCTAAAGAGGGATATTTAAAATAAAAATAAGGAAACACATACTAATAATTTATGGGTGGAATAATTTGGCTCAGGAAATAATGGGTTTCTCATCATTATTTCTCCATAGAGAGATTGGATAACTAATTGCTAATAAGAAAGTTGTAGAGGAGATTTCAGGTAATAGTAATCTTTATGTACTCTTGGAGATCACTTTCAGCTCTATGATTCTTTGAAATTAGTCCATGATTCATAAACATTTATTAAATGTCTACTATGTGCTTGGTACTAGCACTATTTGGCACTACTACGCACTGGGAATACAAATAAGAAAAAGACAAGTCACTGCCCTCAATGAACTTATAATTTAACAGTGGAAAATAATACCCAAATGGAAGTAGAAACAGATTAAGGAGTCTCCAGAGGGTAGAGGAGCATGATGTTTATGGAGTCTAACCAGGCAGAGTAGTTGGCAGGAAATGAAGAGATGACTGAATACTGAGCCCTTAGTAAATGGAGGCTTTGGTAGGAGTTTTTTTCTCTTCTTTCAATGAAAACTAAGAGGCAACTGAAGGTACTAAGGAGATATTGAGTCACAAAGTTGAAGCAATCTCAATAATAATGAGATTTGGACTATAATTAATGACTTAATGTGGGAAGAATAAATCATATATGGAAATATACTACTCTGGTTATTTTCTTAGGGCATTGCCTGCCTCTCACGTATTCCTTCCTTCTAATGGAGAATAGAGAGGAAGACAAAATAAGGAAGCAATAGAGAATGTGTCATGGGCAGCTAGGTGGCACAGTGGATAGAGTACCAGGACTGGAGTCAGGAAGACCTGAGTTAGAATCAGGTTTCAGGCACTTACTAGCTGTATGACCCTGGGTAAATCATTTAACTCTATTTGCCTCAATTTTCTCATTTATAAAATGAGCTAGAAAAGGAATTGTGAAACCAATCTATTATCTTTGTTAAGAAAACCCTAAAAGGGATCATGGGGGGGTTGGAAATAACTTTAAAATGACTGAACAACAATAAAAATGTCTGTATGGATCTATATCATCTCATGTTATATCACATCACATCACATCATATCATATCATATATCATATCATATCATCATTATCTATATATCTATCTATCTGTCTGTCTGTCTGTCTGTCTGTCTGTCTGCCTGTCTGTCTGTCTATCTATCTACCTATCTCTCTATGTAGCCCTTATCTTTTTCAAGTTTATGGACAATTGGAATCTTTAGAATATTTTCTGGTTCATGCAAGAATAAAATAGAGAATTTAGTCAGAGACAAACAGGAAAATATTGTAGTAATGATTCAGGAGAAAATCTCATGTAATTAAACTTTAGTCTATCAGTATTCAGAATTAGTGCAACTACCCTAGTAGGAGAAGAAAGGAGCTAGTATATAATGACACTCTCTTTGCCATTAACTTTCTCATACAAGGTGCAGATGTAGTATCCTGCCTATACCTTCAGGAAAAAGTATATATATGAATTAGGCTGAAGCCATTTTTTTTTGGAGGGGGAAGGCAAGGCAATTGGCATTGTGATTTAACCAAAGTCACACAGGTAGTAAGTGTCAAGTATCTGAGACCAGATTTGAATTTAGGTCCTCCTGACTCCAGGGCTAGGGCTTTATCCACTATGCCACCTAGCTGCTCCCATTTTTTGTTTTACAGTTGAAACCCTCAATTGCTTCCTTTGTAGACTTAAAACTACAGGGATCTTAGGGGTTATCTAGTAGAAATTCAGGAAAATGTGGCTCCAGACAGGTAAAATGAATTAACCCAGAGAATAGAATAGAAGGAAGCTCAGAATGAAGCCCAGAAAAGGAGGGCAGTTTGAAACATTAAAGACTGAATTTATTATATACTTAAAAAAGCAAGATGTAGAGAGTAGAGATCTGAGGATTACCTTGCAATTTAATTTTGTTCTACTATGTATATGGCAATGCCTATTTTGTTTCATGTTTACTTTCAGAATAAAAATAAGTTTAGAAAAAGTTTCTCAGTCCAGAGTTAGTACATTTTCTACTATGACCCTTTACCAACTTCAGATCCACAGATCCTTCTGGCTCCCAAAGAGGATTGCAATTGAACTCACACAAAGAAGTCCAAATTCCAAAGGAAATGAAAAGGGAAATGAAGAATAATGTGTGTGTGTGTGTGTGTGTGTGTGTGTGTATTCCCTAAGCCAGAAGGCTAAGAGCACACACATATGTAAAGGTGTGTGTACTGAATCATACATATATAGTGTATATGGATATACATATAGATAAATATAGATGCACACATATGTGTCTATATATCTATGTATTCCATACCCTTTCTAGTTCGTAGACATTTAGGATTTATAGATGATTTTCTGGTTCATGCAAAAGTGAGGCAAAAAATCTCATCAAAGAGAAATGGGAAAACGGCAATATTTAATCAAGGGAGAATATGATATAATTGCAGTTTAAGACTATCAGGATTCAGAATTAGTGGGACTACTTGTAGGGAAAGAAGGAAGCTGGTATATGATGACAATACATATATGTGTGTACACATATATACATTTACATACACACATACATACATATGTACACACTATCTCTTATTCAATACTCAACACTTATAGTTCAGGGCAGGGGGAGGTATTTCTATTAACATTTAAGTGATAAGCAAACTGAGACTGAGACTGTTAAAAGTAGAGTTTAAACATAATTTTTAAAACCTATCAACTTGCTGGTCATTGTGTTTTGTTCATTCCAAGATTTCCTTCTCTGCCTTATGTGTGAGACCTTGTGTAAGTAACTTTTCCTAGTTTGACCTCACATTTTTGCAAAATGAGGAGGTGAACTAGATGATTTACAAGAACCTTCAGCCTCTAAATCTATGACCCCATGATCCTAAACAACATATTTGATTGCTTTTCATCAAATTGATTCGAGTTATTTATTAGTATTGTGAAGTCACCACCCTTTTTAGTCAACAGGTGCTTTTGCTTTAAAAATTCAAAAACTTGCAGTTTAATTATTATTGAAAAATAATGTAATCTTCTTGGCCAAGCATTCAAGTCCCTTCACATTTAGCTCTAACCTATCATTCCATCCTCACATGAGACTAACCCCCTTTATGTATTATATTAAAGCCAAAATTGTTGGCAAAGTCTCATTGTGTACTTCCCTATTACAATACCTTTGCTTGTCTTCTATTCCTTCCCATCTCCATAGTGCTCAGCTTTCAAGATCCTACTCATCCTTCAAAATCCAGTGCAAAAGTCTCTTTCTCTATGAAGATTTTCCTCATCTTTCCAGGCATAAATAAGTTTTCCTACCTTATACCTTATTTGTACAACACTCTGGATTTATATTTTTCACTTAAGATTTGATTTCAAATTTTAGTTAATTAATATGGTTCTCATCACCCCTACTCAATTATAAACTCCTATGAAGGCAAAAATTATGTCTTATTTATTTTTGTATCTCCAGAGGTTAGCAGTATAGAACTCTATGCATAGTAGTTATTTAATAATTGATGAAGTGTCTTTATGTAGCTTATCTCTACATATTTTTTTTGTTTTTTGTCTACTATCTCTTCCATTAGACTGTGAGCTCCTTGAGAGCAGGGTCTATCTTTTCCTTTTATTTTATGGCATCATTTTGTCATAGTGCCTTGTACATTGTAGGTGCTTAAAACATGCTTTTGGATTGATTGAACTGACATTTCAGTATGCTCACAACTCTAGATCTAGAATACTTTGAACCAAATAATTGAATTGAATGGAATGGAATTGACTAAATTGAACAATGTGATTCTGAATTATACAGAAAGGTAATAGTATCTTGGAAGAAATTAAATTATCTAATTTTAATGGATGTGTGAATATAATTAAAACATTACATCAATGCATTTACATAGCTGTAGAATTTTTGCATCAATATTTTAACCTCAAGGTTGTAAGTAATTATGTGTAATTGGTTTAGCTTCTATTAGAATAATTAGATTATTATGATGTAATTTCAAAGTGTGTGGGTTTAGGAATTAATTTTTAGCAATTAACTTACCCATTGATTCTATCACTATTGTAATTTGAATTTTGCTTGAAGTCAGTCACTGATCTTATGGATTCAGGAAATTTATAGTTTTCATATTTTCTTTAGATCTGGGATCATTGAATATATGTGATTCTATTACAGTGGATAAACTTTCTGCAGACTGGAAACTATCACAACAATAGCCTCCCTGAAAGCATAATTAATCTCTCTTAAAATAAAAAGCTAGAAAACAGTGATTCTGAATATATGGTCTAAGAAATTGGGAATTGAATTATCCTCCTCATTTTACGGAATGACATGTATGCTTTGTTCCAGATTATTTGCCATACCCAATGTGTGACACTCCATTCTAATCTCCATGTCTTTGAGCATGGTGGCCTGTAATCCTTCCTTTTCGTAGAACTGAATTAAACACACACACACACACACACACACACACACACACATACACAAACATGTCACAAGTGAAAAAATGTCAAGAAAATTCGGAGGGGTATATGAATTGTAATTTTATGATAGATCAATTATTTTATCTTCCAACTCAGTTCAAACACCAAATTTCTGGTTCATCTTTCATAGGAACCAAATTCCTTCTACCTTTTCCTCCTCATTTTCTATTTCATTCTTCCTCTTTTATTCCATTTTGCCTCTTTCTCCTTATTCTCCTTCTTGTTTTCTTCCACTTCTCTCTGTTTATCTTTCTCTTCTTTTTTTACTCCTTTCTCTCTCTCATTCTCTTTTTTCTCCTCTTGCTATTTTTCTTCTTCCTTTTTGGTAAACAGGATATTTAGCCTAGAGAAGAGAAGACTGGGGAAATCATATCTGCCTTCAAGAATCTAAAGGACAATCACATTCAAGAAAATTTAGGTATGTTGTTTAATTGCATAGGGGAGAACAAAATAAAATGAGTGGGAATCACAAAGAGGCCAATTTATGTCAAGAAAAAGCATCTTATCTTTCTTATAGTCTATGCTATCCTGTTTCATAATGAGTGTTTGAATGTCAGGGCAGAAGACAAGAAACTGGCTCAAGTGGAATATTAAGAATGACTAGAACAGGCTGGATATAATGAGTGAAGTGAGGTTGTGTTCAGTAAATCACAAATCAGGATAGTACAAGCCCTAGGGATTAGAATGTGCATTTATCTTCTTAGCAATAAAGAGTGTTCTTCCATGTATTTATTGATAGCTTTAATTTCTTCCTTTGAAAACTCTTTATGTGTTTTGACCACTTTATTGATGAATGATCTTTGTTCCTTTAATAGTCTTATCAATCCCTGTATATTTTAGACATTAGACTTCTATTAATCCTTTAATTTGATGAAAATATTTTCCCAACAGTATTTTCTCTTCTTCCAATCCCTTTACTTTTCTTTCTTTATTTTGTGATGTGACCTTTTATAAATAAGTCGTAGGTGGTGCTGACAACTACTAGGCTAATTCTATTCAGTAGGAAGAACCAGAAACTTGGAGTTCACACTTTGGCAGTTGTGAGCCTCTATCCAGCTCAGTAGAAGTAATGAAATTTTTCTTTGCTTCATAATCTATGATATTCACAAAGTGTACAACCTTCTACATATTCCATAGTTATAACTTGGCATCTAGGGGTTATAGGCTACAGTGAACTTACCCAATCAGAATCAATCACAAACCCCTTCTCTGGCTTGTTCCACCTCTTCCTTGACCTTAATATATTTTACTGAGCCCTAGTTACATTGCATTATTGTCATAATGCAATCGCTCACTCTCTGACCTGACTGACAACTAAAATAAAAGATTATTTTAGCATAATAACAATATAATAAGTGAATAATTAAAAACAAAGCATCTGCTAAACAGCTATGCATTTGCCACTCCTCTAGATTGTTGAAGTAGGTGGTGCAGAGGATAAAACAGTGAGCCTGGAGTCGGGAAGACAGGGGTTCAAATCTGGTTTCAGATGCTTACTAGTTTGAATTACTTTTGGCAAATCATTTAATCTCATTTGTCTCAGTTTTCTTTTTTTGTAAAATAGGGATAATAATAGCATCTACCTTCTAAGATTGTTGTGAGGGTCAAAGGAGACAATGATTATAAAGTTTCTGACCCACAGGAAGCACTATGTAAATGTTAACTATTATTATTTTTATTTCTGAACTAGCTGTTCTGATAGGCTGTTCAATAGGCATTATTGAAAATGTGTAACTTGGTTTATTTAACTCCCCCTACTGCTCCTTTTGCCAGTAGGCAAAGGATTATAAACATTACTACAATTTTTTTCTGATATTTGTATCAAGAATAGACTTCAGACCAAGGATATCATTTCCTCTTCTGACACAGGGATCTGAAAAAGGCATGTCACAAAGAATAAAAGGATGCTCTTGTGTCAAGTATTTTTCTTGCTGCTGGGTGTCCTCTCACTGGCAAAGATCTCTAAATGTTTTTTGTAAAGGTTAGCTCATTTGTGAAGCCAGATAATTTGATTTGATGACCAACTATAGAAAGAAATCAACCATTTCTGTGCCTCCCTGGCATCTCTAACTTTGAGAGAGAGAGAGAGAGAGAGAGAGAGAGAGAGAGAGAGAGAGAGAGAGAGAGAGAGAGAGATGGAAAGGAAGGGAAGGGAAGGGAAGTGAAAGGAAGGAAAGGGAAAAGAAACAAGTGATAACAAAATGACGTAAGTTTCAAACCTCCAGGGTAAAAAAAAAAAAAAAAGGTCTCTAAAACCAAATTCATAGAATCCTAAGATCTCCATTCAATATGTTCTAGTTATTTGTACAAGGTATTCTAGTTACTCTGGAAAATCAAGTCAGTTGGTAGGTAATGTTTATTTGAAAAAAGGAGGTCCTGGATTAAAATCTTCTCCATTAGATTGTATACTTCTTGAGGGCAGGGATTATTTTTTTTTTTTTGGCTCTTTTTGCATTCCCAGTGCTAAGCACTGGGACAGAATAGACATTAATAAATATTTATTTGATTGATTGCTACTTTCAATCTACAGGACCTTGGAAAAGTCACTTACCTATTCAGGGCCTCTGTTTCCTTGTCTGAAAAATGAAAGGTTTCCTATTAACCTTATCAGATGTTCTTTTTTTTTCCTCTCTTCCAGTATTCTTTAGGTTCAAACAATTGAAGTCCTGTCAGCTATGGTGAATCACAGAGCTCATGATTTATTTTCTATTCACACAATTCTTCCCTAAGTGGGGGAAGTTTCCTGATTTAAATGAATACTTACAAAAATGATGATTTTACACTTTTCAATGGAACAACCACCCCGACAGCTCCTTTGTGTTCCAGGGACCTTAAGGGGCTGCTAACAGATTTATGGTCTCATTACTGCCTATAGCAATAACTCTTCCAAAAGGTAATTTTTATGCCAGGGGACCACAAAACAAATGGGAAGAAAAGTTCATGAGTAAAAGAACTAGCTGACTGTCAGGGATTTCAAATACCTTAGTTACTAAAACAATGGATTTTCACAGAAATGAGCTTACTATTAAATTCTTGTGCTGGCTTTAAAGCCAAACCCAAATACTCACCCACCTCTTCCATGACACTTTTCTTAATTTCTCCAAATGATAATGATCTTTCCTGTGTCCTCATTGCCCAGAGCTGTCAGAAGACTTAGTTTTCTTCTTTCTTATGCAATTTTTTACAATAACTTGAACTGAAGTTATCTACCAGTAAATTCTTATCCCTCTTACTGAGGACTAGGCCTACTACTTTTACTCCTCAAGGTTATCAATAACTTTAAGGTATTTGTGAGTTTTTTTTTTTAATTTACTGTAAACCTGAATTCCTACCACCTGTGTTTCCCCATTTGTTAGGGGTTCAGTAGCTAAAAGTTCCATTTAACAATACCAAATGGCTTTTTCAAAAGAACATTTTCTTCAGAGATATTGCAAAAAGAAATTAAAAAAAAATTTTCCATGACATTTCAGGGACATAATACCCCATTCCTGTCTTCCACTCTCAATGCCCTCCACTCCCCACCTCTCTCCGTTCTCAATGAGACTAAAGTAGCATGGGATCAAGTGATCTTAACTCATTTCCTATACAACATTTTGTATTTTGTGATTCTTTTTTAGATAATAATTAACAGGATCATAGATATTAGGCCCCAGGATCCATGGTCATAATAATTTACTAGTTCCAAGGCTCATGACTTATAAACAATATCACCACGCTAGCTCAAAATATTATAATCTTAAAATAATGTAAACTTGTGAGGCTATTGCTGGCAAATTTCCTTCTTTGTGTGCTCCTCTATAAATCAAGTTGGCACTGGTATGTAAGTAGGGAATGGGAATGCACAAGGTGAATGTGCACGTGTGCGTGCCTTGACCAGTACCTATCAAGGCTTGGGGGAGAAATGCACAAGTTAGAATATTATCTTGATTGGCCCCCATCGATACTTAGGGGATCTTGTAGGAGTGGTACTCCCACCTCTTCTCTCCCTCCCCTAGGAGAAGAGTAATTAGGGGTTGCTGTAGGATTTGGTGCTCCCATTATCAGCAACCCCTTTTGAAATAAATGGAAGAAATTAATTAACTCCTTAATATTTTTCTGATGCTGTCTTTCTGGCTGGCCAGATCAAGAGTGAACCTGCTAGACGCTGGAGCAGGAAAACTCCTGTGGTTCCTGCCTGATACAAGTCATAGTTGATACTTCCTGTATTAACTCCTGCCCCATAGCATCATTTCCTCTAAGATGTGAGATCATGACCAGAGGCAGCTGAAACCTTCTTTTAGGTTGGAGTCCTGAAAATCACTCCCAATGATAAAATATCAATCCTTGCTTCTCAGGGCATCAGTAATAATACTCAGACTGTTAAACCTGATGCCCAGATTCTTGTAGCTCTTACTCCTGACCAGGATCAAAGGCTCCACTCTCTTTCCCTAGAATGGAAAAGAGCAAACTAAAAGCCTAAGGAGGCCCCATTCTATTGCCTCAGCAAGTGCCAGAAGACCCAGCCCTTCCGCTTATGATATAATTCCTCACCAGACATTGGACTACCTGAAAGCCATGACCAAAGAAAGAACCTAGAAATCATCCTTCAAGAAATTCTCAAGGAAAATTGCCCTGATGTTTTAGAACCAGAGGGCAAAAGAAAACTCCTAGGAATATTATAGCCAGGTTCCAGAATTCCCAGATAAAGGAGAGAATATTACAAGCCCCAGATAAAGGAGAGAATATTATAAGCAGCCAGGAAGAAACAGTTTGAATATTGTGGAAACACAATCAGGATAGCACAGGATCTGGCAGCTTCTACACTGAGGGATTAAAGGTCCTGGAATATGATATTCTGGAGGGCAAAGGAGCTGGGATTCAAACAAAAAATCACCTACCCAGCAAAACTGAGTATCTTTTTTCAGGGGAAAATATGGTCATTCAGTGGTTTAGAGGACTTTCAAGGATTCTTGATGAAAAAAACAGAGTTGAATAGAAAATTTGACATTCAGATACAAGAAGCAAGAGATGCTTGAGAAGGTAAACATGGAAAAGAAATCATAAGGAACTTACCAAAGTTGAACTATTTACATTCCTACATGGAAAAATGATAATTGTAAATGACAAAACTTTTCTCAGTATGAAAATAGTTGAAGGGTATATGGGCATATGAATACATATGTGAATGTGTGTATATATGTTTACAGGTATACATAGATAGAGGGCACAGGTTGAATTCAATAGGAAGGGATGATACTTACAAGGTGAAATTAAGAGGTGAGAGAGGAATATAACGAGAGGAGATGTGGAGAAACAGAATGGGGTAAACTATCTCATATAGAAGAGGCAAGGGAATATGGTTACAATGGAAGGGAAGGACAGGAAGGCAAAAAGGCAAACCTTATTCTCATTGAATTTGGATCAGGGAGAGAATGACATACATACTAAATAGGATATCTCACCCTACAGGAGAGTAGGGAGGAAGGGGATGAGAGTGGGGATGATGGAAGGGAGGGCAGGCTGGGGGAGAGGGAAGTTGGAAGCACCCACTTTTGAAAAGGGACAGGATCAAAGTGGAGAATAGAAAAAGTGGGAGGTGGGATAGGAGGGAGGGAAATATGGTCAGTCTTTTACAATATATCTACTACAGTAATGTTTTGCATAGCTACACATGTGCAACATATACTGAATTGCTTATCTTCCCAGTAAGTGTGTGTGACAATGGAGGAAGGGAATGAATCTGGAATTCAAAGTTTTAAAATCAAATGTTTAAAAATATATAAAAAAACTATTATCAATGCTATTTTACATATAATTGGGAAATAAGATATACAGACATTGGGGCATAGAGATTTACCATGCCTACTGGAAAAGTCAAAGGGGGTATGGGAGAAGATATGGAAGCGAGCAGATTAGAGTAGGGGATACCCTGTGGGACTGCTATTCTGGGGTGGTAGGTAGGGGAAAAATGGGGAAAAGATTGTAACTCAAAATCTGGCAGAAATGAATGATGTAAACTAGAAGTTAATAAAGCATTTGCAAAAATATATATATATATATATATATATATATACATACACATATACATATATAGACATATACTTTCCCAAATCTATTCTTCTCCTGATCATTTTTTTTCTTTTATGTATGATTATATCTCTTGTTTCCTATCCCTTTTGCCACAAGAACAACTTCTTGACAATTGAAGTTATACATAAGTACAATGGATTGTTTTCGGAAGTTCTGTGTTCCTCTTCCTTAGGCATCTTCATGAAAACCTCATTAAACAATTGGGGATGTTATAGAGGTGGACATCCTGTTTCCATTAGATTGCAGGCTCCTTGACAGCAAGAGTATCTGTTTTGCCTCCTTTTGTATCTCCAGTCTCATCCAGGTATCTAGCACATATCTGATATTTAGTAAATATTTATTGATTGATTGATTGAGTGATGCATATATGGATTGGAATAGATGCCCTCTGAGGCCCTTTCTAACTCTGAGGTTCTGGGATTTTGTGATTAGACTTGTCCTGTTTGGCCTCAGAGGGTGGAGCTAGAAACAATGACTACACATTTTAAAGAAACTAACTTAGGATTCGTCTATGCATGCAAACTTCTGAATGATTTGTGCTATATGCAAAAGCATATACCTTGGCACACGGTGGTATCCTACTCTCATTCCTGTAGGTGTTCAAACAGAGGATGAATGACCACTTTTCATATATGCTGTAGAAGAGAGTCATCTGTCATGGATTGAATTGGGTAGCTTCTGAGATATCTTCAGGCTTGGAGATTCTGGGACTTTGTGTGGATGTTTTCCTTCCTCACTCAAACAATAAATCAAGAAGAATTTGGTATGTGCCAAGATTATGTGCCTATTATGTGCCAAGTATTGGACTAGGTACTGGAAATAAAAATGTAAAGAATAAAACGATATTTGCTTTCAAGGTGTTCATATGCTAAGTACTGGGAAAACAAACACACAAGTGAATTTACATTTTATTGGGAGGAGATTAGATTGTAAACCAGGGGTTGAGAACCTTCTGTCTTCTGGCCACATGTGACCTTCTAGGTCCTTGAGTGTGGCTATTTAACTGAGTCCAAGTTTTAAGTAAGAAATTCTCTTATTAGCCTGATAGTTATCTTCAAGTATTTGGGACTTGTCTTATGGAAAAGGCTTTAGACTTAACACAAGGACAACTTCTTGACAGCTAAAGTTATGCATAAATACAATGGAGTGTTTTAGGAGCTACTGTGTTCCTCTTCATTAGGCTTCTTCTGTGAAGTTTGGATTCAGTCAAAGGGCTCCACTTAGAGGGCCACATGTGGCCTTGAGGCCTCAAGTTCCCCACTGTTATGTAGACTCTTTGAGAACAAGACCTTGGTCATTTCTTTGAATTATTATTACATGATAGAGGGATTTAAACAAGGTAGATATTGATAAATGTCCATTGAATTATATTTTCATTAATTTACTTCAATTGACAATATCAAACTAGGAGGAGTAATTAGGAAGGTTTGTAAAAAAAAATGCCGGGGCGGCTAGGTGGCACAGTGAGTAGAGCGCCGGCCCTGGAGTCAGAAGGACCTGAGTTCGGATCCGGCCTCAGACACTTAACCCACACAGACAAAAAAAAAACCTAGCTGTGTGACCTTGGGCAAGTTACTTAACCCCAATTGCCCTAAAAGGGGCGGCTAGGTGGCGCAGTGAGTAAGAGCGCCGGCCTCGGAGTTGGGATGACCCGAGAAAGAATCCGGCCTCAGAAAATGAGCACCCACACACAAATAATGACTAGCCATGTAACCTTGAGCAAGTTACTTAACCCCAATTGCTTAAAAAAAAATGCCAAGGCTTTCTTGAAAATGCTAGGAGATAAAAGGCAAAGATATAGTGAAACTCTGGGTATGGAGAGATGTAGACAGGATGCCACAGCATTTGTTTCAGTATGATTTTCTTTAAGAGTTCAGGCAATTCATGCCAGCTCTATCTCCTCTGCCTTCTTAAAAGATCTTGCTCACCAGGAGCTGGACAGAAGTCTTTTGTCAAAACAATAGAATTACAGTTGGGGATCTTTATGAAAGAAAATAAAAAATAGAATAAACAAATCCAGAAGGATATAATGCCATAATCTGTTTGACAGTCCTGGGCAGGGAAAAATGATTATAATCACAAGTTGGGAAATAGCCCATCATAGGCTCCATGGTAAGATCCAGATGTTCAACACTGTTTAAGAGCCCAAATTAACTTTGTTATTTCCCCTTCCACCCTTCTTATCTAAAAAAAGAGATTAGAGACTCCAAATGTTCCCCAAATCACTACAAAAGGCTCATATAGCCAAAATTTATCAATGCCAGGGAAGTAGGGATAGAGAGTGAAGGTAATGCATCATTACTTTGCCTGAGTCTCGAAGGGCAGTCACCATTAAAAGAGACAATATCTATAATGTACATTTCAGTTTCTGTCAAGCAAAATAAATCTAAATAAAGATATGGTCCTTTAAAGAGTCAAACTTAGACTGCTTCAAATTTTGACATTTGACTGGGGTGGCACACTTTGTAGGGAACAATTTTACTGGAGACTATGTGTGACTCAGCATCATAGTAAATTAGGAAAGGAATTTTTTCCAGCTTGTCATGATTCTTTTGTTACTTTATTTTCTAAGATTGACTTAAGATTGATATTTTCTTTTCTCCCCAAACTTCCTATACTATTCCCAAACAACATCTATTCAGGAGAAAATACTACTTTATACTAACTGAGAAACTAAACTATTTATTTATTACTTGGCTTTTTTCCCCTACTGTCCTCTCAAAACCCCTCAATATCACCAGTAATTTTCTCCTCTTTTACCAGTAATGAGGAGATGAGGAGGTGGCTATTATTAGCAAAGTCAAATCTTCTGCCTGTACCATTGATGCCTCCCCTTCTTATCTCCTCTATGAAGTTTGTCACTACAACTATTCCCTCTCTTTTCAGTCTTCAATCACAATCTTTGGAATGGTTCCATTCTGAAGCCTAAGTATACACTAGTTTTCCCCCTGCTTAAAAGAAAAAAAAATCAACTAAATGAAGAAAAGAATTTCTTGTATTCTCTCATGATGTCTTCCCATATCTCTTCTCCCTTTCAAAGGTAAAGTCCTACAAAAAGGAGTGTACACTCCTTGTCTCCACTTCCACTTTTTCATTTACTTCTGAGTGCCTTATAATTTTGCTTCTGACTTTATCAGTCAACTGAAACTGTTCTCTTCAAAGTTATGATTGCTATATTAATTGGCCAAAGAAAAGGACTCTTCCCCTCCTCATCTTTTTTAAGTTCTCTGCAGTATTTAAACTATTTAATACCCACTCCTCCTCAATTCTCTCTCTATGTGTAGATTTCACAATTCTGCTTTTATCCCAGACCCTCTTCTCTTTTCTCTCTCATAACTCTCTTGGTGATCTCTTTATCTCTCATGGTTTGAATCTTTATCTCCTTCAAGTCACATATATGTGTGTATATGTATACCCACATATATACATGTGTGTATATACACATATATAATGGGTGTATGTGTGTATATATAATGTATGTATATATATGTGTGTGTATGTATACATATATGTGTATACATATATACACACATACATAACCTCCCCATAAAGATCTACACATACAAATTTAGTCTCTCTCCCGAGACTCACTTTGACAGTTGACTATTGGATGCTTTGAATTGGGTCTTTCATAATATCTCAGAATATATTGACTTTTTTTCCTTCTTCTTAACTTCTCAATTACTTATGAGCATATTATAGGCATGTCATACCAGTCATCCAGGTTCATAAACTTGGATTCATATTAAACTCCTTATTCTCTCTCAGAACACATATCGACCCAGCATCCAAGTTTGTTTATTCTAATTCAATAACATCTCTCTTATTGCTTTGCAACATATTTAATTTTTAGCATGGTGTAATGGTAAAGGAATTTGAATTTCCCTGAATTAAGTGATATATATATATATGTGTGTGTATGCATGTGTATATATACATATATGTGTGTGTGTGTATACATATATATATATATATATATATATATATATAAAGAGGGAGAGGTAAGTGTGTGTGTGTGTGTGTGTGTGTGTGTGTGTGTGTGTGTAATGCTTAATTGAAGTAAGATTGTTAACCTCTTTTGAGTTGCTTTTCTTTAGAAAAGCAGATTAAAGAAATTGTTCTAGAAGCCATCCTGGGTATGCTAGGGTGCTTACTGATGCACATACATATATGCATGCATAACATATACTTCCAGTTATAACATGTATGTAAATAAAAGTGCATACAATGAAAATAGATTAGAACTTTATTGGGATAGTGGAGAGAAAAAATAAATCTCATACTTGATTAGTACTTCCAAAAGACGACTAAGAGATTACCAATATTTATTTATGTATAGATTTATGTTTCTATTTTTATAGGGTTTTTGTGATAATAATTTGCAAAGATTTAAAGCTGGAAGGAACCTTAAAGTTCCACTCACTCATCTTACTATATACAACTAAAGTCATAGTTTAATAAATGCATAAGAAAATGGTGGAGAGAAGCTAGGAAGTTGCCTGAGTTCTCCCTAGTTTCCCACAGGGGCAACATTGAATCAAGCCTCTAAATGGAGTAACAGAACCTGCAAAATGATAGTTACACAATTTTATAGCTTAAGATAGCTTAGAAGGACATCAAGAAAGGTCTATCTCACTTGGCCAAAAGTGGAATATATCCCAGCACAGACAGTGTACAGACAAGCTAGAGGGAAGATCTTAGCTTTAGCACAGCTCAGCAACCAAAGCCCCATGGTTCTGGGTCAGCAGGCTGGTAGCATAGCAGGCCAGCTATGAGGCCACCAGACACAGTGAAGAAGGCAAATTGTCAACTGTGGAATCCAGGAAACAATAGGCTTAACTAGGCTGGTCCACTTCAGGACAAAGAGAAAGCTTCTAGAACCTGAGGTACTAGTGCAGAAGTCCAGTGACAAGGCTCCTGGCCCCTAGCACAAGAAGTATCAGATAGTGCATAGAGTTCAATTTTAAAAGCCATGAAATGGGGGGAGAGGAGGAAATGAGCAAGAAGCAAAAGAAAAATTTGACCATAGACAGTTACTATGGTAAGAGGGAAGATCAAAATACAAACTAAGAGGACAACAATGCTACAATGTCTACATGAAAAATCTCAAAGGAGAATATGAATTGGTCTCAAACCCCAAGAAAATTTTCTTGGAAAAGAACAAAAAGGATTTTAAAAGTTAAAAAAGAGGGGTAGAAGGACATTTTGGAAAATAAATGCATGCAAAAAAAGTATGTACAGGGGCGGCTAGGTGTGCAGTGAATAGAGTGCTGGCCCTGGAATCAGAAGGACCTGAGTTCAGAGCCGGCCTCCGACACTTAATCCATACAAAAACAAAAACCTAGCCGTGTAACCTTGGGCAAGTTACTTAACCCCAATTGCCCTAAAGGGGCGGCTAGGTGGCGCAGTGAGTAAGAGCACCGGCCTCGGAGTTTGGATGACCCGAGATCAGATCCGGCCTCAGAAAATGAGCACCCACACATAAATAATGACTAGCCGTGTAACCTTGAGCAAGTTACTTAACCCCAATTGCTTTAAAAAAAAAAAACTATGTACAGAAAAGTATGTATACAAAAGAGAGTCAACAGCTTGGAAAATGAAGGACAAAAATTGACCAAAGAAAACAACACCTTAAAAAGTAGAATGGGCCAAATCAAAAAGGAGGTATAAAAGCAAACTGAAGGGGAAAAAAGCTTAAAATTTAGAATTGTATAAGCTAGAATTGTCACAAGATAGTGACTCTATGAGGCATAAAGAATCAAACAAAATCAAAAGAATGAAAAAAAAGAAGAGAATATAAACTACCTCATTGGAAAAAAACAAAACAAAACCTGACCTGCAATATAGAGACAGGAGGAATGATTTAATAATAACTGTAATACCTGAAAGACAAGATTAAAAAAAAGCCTAGAGAGTATCTTTCAGGAAATTATCAAGGAAAATTCCCTTGATATCCTAGAACCAGAGGGTAAAATAGTCATTGAAGGAATCCACTGATCACCTCCAGAAAGAGATTCCACAATGAGAACCCCAAGCCATATTGTAGCTAAATGCCAAAATTTCAAAATTTGAAAAAATACTGCTAGCAGCCAGAAAGAAACAATTGAAATATCATGGAACAACAGTCAGGTTTACACAGTATTTAGCACATTCTGTATTTAAGATTACAGGGCTTGGAATATGATATTCCAGAAGGCAAAGGAACTTGAATTATAACCAAGAATCAACTACAAAGCAAAACAAAACACAATCTTTCAGGGGGAAAGATGCATATTCAATGAAATAGGGGACTTTCCATCATCCCTGATGTAAAGACTGGAGCTGAACAGAAATTTGATCTTCAAACACAAGATGCAAAAGAAATATAAAAAGGTAAACATGAAAGAAAAAAAAAGAATATGTTAATCAAAAAGGTAAAACTATTTACATCTTTACATGGAAGATGATACTTGTAACTTTTAAGAACTATTTCTTTATTACAGTAGATAGAAGTGGTATTTATAGACAGAGGGTAGGGATATAAGTTGATTTTGAGGTGATGATATAACAAAACTAGGAGAAAGAAAAAGAAATGTACTAGGAGAAGAGGAAAGGGGATGCAAAATTGGGTAAATTATATCACATGATGAGGTACAAAAGACCTATTACAGTAGAAAGAAAAAGGGAGGGGGGTTAGCATTGTTTGAACCTTACTGTCATCAGATTTGGATCAATGAGGGAATAACATACCAACTCATTTGGACATAGAAATTTATATTGCCCCATTAGTAAGTAGGAGGAGAGAGAGGAAAGAAAAAGGAGGGGAGTTGGACAGAAGAGAGGGCAGAAATAGTAGGGGAAAGGAGAAAGAAAAGAGTTGGGGGCTGATAGAAGGGAGGGCAGACTGAGGGAGGATGTGGTCAGAAGCAAAACCCTGGTTAGGAGGGATAGGGTGAAAGAGAGATAAAAATATATACAGGGGCATGGGGAAATAGGATGGAAGGAAATGCACTAGTGGTAATCATGTGAATGGAATGAACTCTTCCATAAAATGGAAATGGATAGCAGAGTGGATTAAAAACCACAATCCTAAAAAATTCTGTTGACAAGAAATACATTTGAAACAGAGAGATACATATAATGTAAAGGTAAAAGCCTGGAGTCTAATATATTATGCTTTAGCTGAAGTTAAAAAAAAAAAAGAAGCACTGTTAGTGTTCTTGATCTCAGACAAAGTAAAAGCAAGAATAGGTCTAATTAAAATAGATAATGAGGGAAGTTATATTTTGCTAAAATTCACCATAAACAATGAAATAATATCAATGAAACACATATATGCACCACGTGCTATAGCACCCAAATTCTTGGAGAAGTTAAGTGAGTTACAGGAAGAAATAGAGAGCAAAAATATCCTAATTGGTGACCTCAACATCTCCGTCTCAGAACTAGATATATCTAACCACAGAGGAAACAAGAAAGAAATTAAGGAGGTGAATAGAATCTTAGAAAAGCCAGATATGGTAGAACTTTGGAGAAAATTGAATGGAGATAAAAAGGAATATACCTTTTTCTCAGTGGTATATGACACCTACACAAAATTGACCATGGTTTAGGGCATTAAAAACTTCACAAATCCAGAAAGAAAAATATTAAATGCATCCTTTTTAGATTATGATATAATAAAATTAATAAAGAGTCAGGGAAAGACAGATTAAAATAAATTAGAAACTAAACAAATCTAATCCTAAAGAATGAGTGAATCAAAAAGCAAATCATAGAAACAATAATTTCATCAAAGAGATCAACAACAATGAGACAATCAAAATTTATAGGATGTAGCTAAAGTAGTTGTTAGGGAAAATTTTATATTTCTAAATATTTACATGAATAAAATAGAAAAAGAAGAAAGAAATGAATTAGGCATGCAGCTAAATAAGCTAGAAAAGAAACAACTTAAAAATCCTCAATTAAGTACCAATTAGTAATCCTGAAATTCAAAGGAGAGGTTAACAGAATTGAAAGCTTAAAAAAAATATTGAACTAATAAATAAAACTAAGAACTGATTTTATGGGGAAAAAACAACAAAATAGATAAATTTATGGTTAATTTGATTGAAAAAAAGAAAGAAGTAAACCAAACTACAGGTATCCAAAGTGAAAAGGGTAAATTAACCTCCGATGAAGAGAAAATTAAAGCAATAATTAGAACCTATTTTTCCCAACTGTATGCCAATAAATCTGACCAGCTAAGTGAAATGGATGAATATTCAAACTATATAGTGTGAATATATACTATATTATATTGCCCAGCTTAATAGAACAGGAAATAGAATATTTAAATAACCCCTTTCAGAAAAAGAAATTGAGCAAACCACCAATGAACTCCCTAAAAAAAAAAATTTCAAGAGCCAGGTGGATTTACAAATGAATTCTACCAAACATTTAAAGAACAATTAATTCTAATACTTTGTAAATTATTTGGAAAAATAGGTGAAGGGGCGGCTAGGTGGTGCAGTGAGTAAGAGCGCCAGCCTCGGAGTTGGGATGACCCGAGATCGAATCCAGCCTCAGAAAATGAGCACCCACACATAAATCATGACTAGCTGTGTAACCTTGAGCAAGTTACTTAACCCCAATTGCTTTAAAAAAAGAAAGAAGGAAAGAAAGAAAAAGAAAAATAGGTGAAAAGAGTCCTGCCAAATTCTTTTTATGATGCAAATGTGATGCTGATACCTAAACCAGGAAAAGCCAAAACAGAGAAAGAAATTAAAGACCAAGTTCCTCAATGAAGATTGATGCAAGAAATTAAAATATTTGTATTAGCAAAGAGATTTCTGCAATTTTTCATAAGGATAATAAAGTATGACTAGGTGGAATTTATTCAGGAATGCAGGGTTGACTCAATATTCGGAAAACTATCAGCATAATTGACCATATTAATAACAAAACTAAGAGAAACCATATGATTATCTCAATAGAGGCAGAAATTTTTTTGTCAAAATACAGCAACCAATTCTATTAAAAACTAGGGAGAACATAGGGATTAAAGGTGTTTCTCTCAAAATGAAAAGTAGTATCTATCTAAAACCACCAGTAAGCATTCTGTGTAATGGGGACAAGCTAGAAACTTTCCCAATAAAACAGCTATGCAGAAATGATGCCCATTACCACCTCGAATATTTAACATTGTACTCGATATGTTAGTTTTAGGAATATGAGAAGAAAAAGAAATCAGAGGAATTAGAATAGGCAATGAGGAAAGAAAACAGATGATATGATTATATAGTTAGAGAATCCTAGAGAATCAGCTAAAAAACTGCTTGAAATAATTAACTACTTCAGCAAAGTTACAGGATATAAAGCAAACTCAAGTAAATCATTGACATTTCTATATATTACAAGCAAAGCTTAGTACCAAGACATAGAGAAATTCCATTGAAAATAATTATAGACAATATAAAACATTTGGGAGACTATCTGCCAAGACAAACTCAGGAACTATATGAACACAGCTACAAAACACTTTTCACACAAAAAAGTCAGATCTAAAAAATTTGAAAAATATCAATTGCTCATGGGTAAGCTGAGCTTAATATAGTAAAAATGACAATACTAACTTAATTTACATATTCAGTGCTGTGCTAATCAAAATATCAAAAAATATTTTATAGAGTTAGGAAAAATAGTAAAGAAAAAATTCATCTGGAGAACAAAAGGTCAGGAATATCAAGGCGATTATTTAAAAAAATGCAAAGGAAGGTGGCCTTGTCACTTGAGATTGAAAACTATATAATAAAATGGCAATCATTAAAAATTTGGTACTGCCTAAGAGTGGTAGATCAGTGAAATAGAGTAGGTACACAAGATACAGTAGTCAATGACAATAGTAATCTACCATTTGATAAATCCAAAGACTCCAGCTTCTGGGATAAGAGCTAACTATTTGGGAAAAAAAATGCTGGGAAAACGGTAACATAGTATGACAGAAAGTATGCATAAATCAACATCTCACATGCTGTTTACCAAGATAAGGTCAAAATGGGTACACAATTTAGACATCAAGGGTGATACCATAAGCCAATTAGAAGAGTAAAGAATAGTTTACCTGTCAGATCTATAGAGAAGGAAGGAGTTTATGACCAAACAAGAAACAGAACATTATGAAATGCAAAATGGATATTTTGATTACATAAAATTAAAAAGTTTTTACACAAACCAAACTAATATAATCAAGATTATATAGAAAACTTGGAAATGATTTTTACTGCCAGTTTTTCTGATAAAGGCCTCATTTCTCAAATATATAGAGAACTGAGTCAAGTTGATAAGAATATAAGTCATTCCCCAATTAATAAATGGTCAAAGGATATGAACAGGAAGTTTTCAGATGATGAAATTAAATCTATCTATAGTGATATGAAAGTGCTCTGTATCACTATTGATTAGAGAAATGCAAATCAAAACAACTCTGAGGTACCACAACACACCTATCAGATTGGATAACATGACAAAACAGGAAAATGATAAATGCTGGGAAACATGGAAAAATTGGAACACTAATACAATGTTGGTGGAGTTCTGAAGTGATCCAACCATTCTGGAGAGCAATTTGAAACTATTCCCAAAGGGCAAACAAACTGTGCATACTCTTTTACTCAACAATAGCACTTCTAGATCTGTTTCCAAAAGAGATCATGAAAACAAATTTTAAATGATAAAATGATAAATAAATTGCCTAAAGTGACAACAAGCATTAGAATTTACACTATTTGAAGTTATATTTGTGTAAAATATGGCAATTGGTTCCAGACCAAAGGAAATATGTAGTTTGAATTTAAATAATGAGACAATCTGAGTGGTTTTATTATTGCACCAATTAGGACTTATCTGTTCTGTAGAATATCATTTATGAAAGCCTTCCTCTTCTCTTTGTATGTATTTTTTAATTAGTTAACTTATGTTTTAATTATCAACATTCATTTTTATAAGATTTTGAGTTCTACCCCTCCCCAAGAAGACAAGCAATCTGATATACACAATCATATTAAACATATTTCCACATTAGTAATGTTAGGAAAGAAAAAATAAAGACAAAAGGGAAAAGAAACACAAGAAAGAGAAAACAAAAAAAAAATAGTTTGCTTTGATTTACATTCAGAGTCTATATTCCAAAGTCATTTATGTGTGAATAGAGAAAGAGGTTGATAGACATAGATAGATATACATATATATGTATGAGTAAAAATTTGTATAAGAGTATATATTTATATGTATATGTGTGTATATGTATACCTAGAGGACACAGGATGAGATGAGTTGAATATGAAGAGATGGTATCTAAAAAAGTAAAATTAAGAGGTGAGAGAGGAATATATTGGGAGGAGCATAAAGAGAGAGATAGAATAAAGTAAATTATCTCACATAAAAGAGGCAAGAGAAAGCTGTCACAATAGAGGTTAAGAGCAGGGAGTTGAAAGGGAATGAGTCAACCTTGCTCTCATTGAATTTGGCTTAAGGAGGGAATAACACACACTTAACTGGAAGGGGATCAAAAGAGAGGATGATAGAAGGGAAGACAGATTTGGGGAGGGGTTAGTCAGAAGCAAACACTTTTGAAAAGGGACAGGGTCAAAGGAGAAAATAGAAAAAATGAGGGGTGGGATAGGATGGAGGGGAATTTAATTAGTTTTTCATAATATGACTATTATGAAAATGTTTTACTTAATTACACATGTGTAACCTATATTGAATTTCTTGTCCTTTCAATGCAGGTGAATGAAAAGGGAAGAAAGGAGAGAATCTGGAATTCAAAGTTTTAAAATCTGGAATTTAAAGTTTTAAAAACAAATGTTAAAAAATTGTTTTTATGTGAAACTGGGAAATAAGGTATACAGGCAATGGGGTGTAGAAACCCTTCTTGCCATAGAAGAAAGTAAGGGGGGAAAGAGGATAGGTGGGGAATGGGGGGATAGAAGAGATGGCAGACTGGGGGAAGGGGTAATCAGTATATTTGCTATATTGGGGTAGGGGTAGAGGAGAGATGGTGAGAGAATTTGGAGCTCAAAGTCTTGTGGAAATGAATGTTGAAAACTAAAAATAAATAAATATTATTTTTAAAAGAGAAATACTATTTGTCATATGAGATGACTCTCTTGGAGGAGGAAGGAAAGGAATACATGGGATACTATGATGATGTAAAAACCACAAAATATAATTTTTAAATGCAATTAAAAAAACTTAATTGATCTAGGAGAAATAAGGTTTGGACAATTGGTGTAGTTTCTTAATGACCCAACTATAAAAGTCACCCCATGAGGAGGACCCAGGGGTTGTTCTCCCTCACACTTAACTAGTGGACTGGTCTGTCTTACAAAGAATCATGGAAGATGTTCTGAACAGAAGACAGCTGACTGTTGTATTCTTGCTGCTATCCTTGTATCTGTTGTATCCTTGCTGAGTATCCTAAGTGATCTTAGGGTGGAAAAATATATGTATAAACAATATACATTTTCTAGATTGTAATAATGGAAGTAATAGCAGAATTTATGTATATATAGCACTTTAAGATTTGCAAAGAACTTAAAAAAAAACTTTATTTCATTAAGTATGAAAGTAGTTGCATGAAGTAGTTGTTAATTTTTAATAATTTTAATAATTTAATAAAGTTAATAATTTTAATAATTTAATAATAAATAATAATAATTAAATAACGAAGTGAATAATTTTAATAATTTAATAAAGTTGTTAATAATTGTTATTTACCCATTTTAAGGGCAGATTAAAGGAATTGAGGCTCATCGAATTTAAATGATGCTACATGGATGTTAAGTATCAAAGGGAGGATTTGAACCCAGGTTTTCTTGCTTCATGCCCATTATTCTACTCATTATTCTGAGCTATTTCTATGATAGTTAAATGTAGACATCCAGTGGAACTAAACTATCAATACATACATCTTTTTTTTGTTTGTTTTAGATTTTTCTTTTTGCTTTTTGGAGGGGGGACAGTAGGGCAATTGGGTTTAAGTGACTTGCCCAAGGTCACATGGCTAGTTTTGTGTTAAGTGTCAGGTTGCATTTGAACTCAGGTCCTCCTGACTCCAGGGCTGGCGCTCTATTCACTTAGCTGCCTCTCAATACATATATCTTTAAAAAGCATTGGAAATGGATAATGTATAGAACCTGGCATTGCATAGGCAAAGAAACATCATTTGTATTGCTTTTGAGATATTATGCACTTCTTTCAAAAGAAAAAAGCAAAGTATTTTGCATACCTTCAAATACTGTATAAATACTAGCTGTTATTACTGTCATTATTAACATTATATTATTGAAACAAAATACATCTTCTTAGTACTTATATTATTTGAGAAACATATATCTGCAAGTCATTAAATACTAAAATTTGAAGGTGAGCATCAACTTGAAAGGCAGTGGGAAGGAACAGGGGTGTGTAAGGCAGCTTTAGCACATTAAAATGAGGAATGATATAAAGGACACATTGCCGACAATGTCACAGAAGAAATTTATGGCCAGGAAAAAATGGGCCAACCACATAGTGAGAGTGAAGAAAAATCACTGGAAAGCCCACGTGCTCCGTGGATATCTATGTCACTTTAAGACAGTACACATATACACATATGCACACACACAAACACACACATAATAGTAGGTTTATGGGAAGATGAGAACAAGAATTGAGCAGCATAAGCATAGTTGGGTAGATTGTGATCAATATCATTGGAGGCAATACCCACATTGAGGGACCTAGGGATGCACTGAAGCATTATAGTATCACAGTATTGTACGAAAGAGATTTAGTGAATATTTCTACTTTTATACATTTAGAAATAACTTCTATATGAATTAGCAAATGATGAGTTTTTGTAAAGTTATGATGTAATGACACAAATATCCTCATTCAGTTACTAACACTTTTATCAACGCTATTTTTAAAAATTCTGTTCATATATGAAATATAATAGAATGCCTTTTAGATGACAGTTTTTTTCTTGATTACATTTCTGTTGTATTTATAAAGTTCCAAAGAGATATTAAAATTATTTTTTCTTGATAGTCAAATAATTTTGTTTTCCAATTAAGTTCTTAAACTTTATGAGTTTTTAGAGCACAGGTATATTATATCGATGTTGATTCAATACTCATGGTGCCTTTCAGTACAATTTTGTTTCATTTTTCTCTTGATAATATTGTTTTCTATTATCTTACCTGAATTCACAACTGTAATTCTCACTCTATTAAGGAAAAATTCAGGAGAAATTTAGTAGCCCACCCTTCAGCCCTGCAATCAGAGGGTGACTTGAGAATGTATTGAGTATCCAAACTTTTGAGTTGTGTTCACTAAATTCTACTGTCTGGTTTTATGGACAAGTTTAATCTAATAACATTTGACATTAAATTTTTTAAATTTCTATTTCTCTCCACAAAATTGCCATATTTTCTTAATTTTCAGCACTATGTCTCTGTTTTTTTACTTGCAACAATCTGTTACTAACTAGTCCACTAACATACATATTTGCACACTTTCTCCCCCTATTGCCTAGTCCAAACTCAGATTCCTTGATATTATTATAATTCTTATGATGTCCCTATTGCTGTATATCTTTGTCTGTCTTGCTCTGTCTCTACTTCTGTCTGTGTCTCTGTCATTATCTTTGCCTTTATCTCTGACTCTCTCCATCATTATCTGTGTGCTCTCTCCATTTGCTCCATGTCCCTACACTCTCTATGTCTTTGCCTCTCTGTCACTGTTTCTATCTTTGTTTCTCTGTCTCTGTATCTCTTTCTCTCCACCACCTTAAAACTCTTAACTTTTTATTTTATCTTGTATTTGTTCATTTTTCAAGCATTTGAATGACTAATGCTTGGATGATTTTGAGAATACTCACCCTTAGATAATTGTAATCAAGCTTGGGAATAAAGGAGGAGGAGAAGAATAGAGAAGTAAAAGAGAAAAGTGGTGATAGACAATAATTGCATTGGAATAATAGTGGAATTGTTCAATGGCAAGATAGTTTTTAAATGTCTTATCAGTAAATGGGGAAATTTACAGTCAAGGAAAGCTTCATAAAGTTTGCATAAAGTGTCATAAAGTCAAATCAGCATTTAGGTCATAAGGTAGTTATAAATACTATGAACCCTTTGTCTTATTACAATGGAAGGGGCAGTATAGTGTGATGGACAAAGAGGTGGATTCAGGGTCAGGTAGCCATACACATCCTGGCTCAGTGATCCAGGTGAAAACCAAATCATTCTGGCTGCCATTGATTGGCCGACAATAGGTCCCATCCCAAACCCCACTTGGTCATTATTTGGGCCCTGATTAGCTTAGAGTGTATGTAAATAGCAATTTCTTCTCTTTTGGTCAGTAACTTTGAGGGTCTTCCCCTCCCAAATTGACTTTTTTTGACTAGGTAAAAAAGCCCATTCTCTGTCTCATTTTTTACCTAGCTTTAATTACTGGATGGATATTGCTTCAGTCAAACTGAGACCTGTTAAAGACCTTAGCTTCAAAAGGCTAAGGTCTCCCACTACATCTGGGGCCATCTCCAGTCATTCTGATCTGTAACTTTCCACTGAACTCATATGGCTCCAGTGGAGAAAGTGAGACTGGCAACTTTACACAGGCCTCCCTCACTTAATTTCAATTCATTTGCATGTTATGAAATCACCTCCCTGATGTCATGGTGCTCTTCAAGAATTTAGGCCAAACAACAACAAGAATCACATCATTAAAACTAAAGGTCAGGTAAAAACACACAAATGTTAGGAATCACAAGAAAAGCATCCTTAGACGATTTTGACCCTCTTCATGCTCAGATTCTTGTATTTGTCTACATAACTTATCTTGAACCCAGATGCCTCAACATGAAGTTGAAAATAAGGATGATTGTGAGGAATAATAACAATGGATAGAATGTTGTAGTTGGAGTAGGATGAGAAGTTCAAATCCTTCCTTTTATATATACTAACTCTGTGGTCTTGGGCAAATAATTTAGACGCATCCACTTTCCTCATCTGTAAAATGGGGATATCTATAGATTCTCAATCAAATTCAACAATTTATATAATAAACACATGTTCAATAATGCATAATTATGCATATACATACATGTATATATTTGTGTTTGTATGATATATACATATATACACATACATGCATGCTTAGTATGTACAAACATGCATATATAAGTCTCTGTCTTTCTGTATCTTTGTGCCTATCTTCATGTGTGTATCTTTGTGTATCTTCATCTGTGGCCCCCCTTTATAGGAAATACTAATATGTAGTTCTTCCTTTTCTCTATTCTTTTCTCTTTCTAGGATATTTACGGAAATAATTCCACACCCCAACAGAGAATTAACAGTACATTTTCCTTCTTGGTTTTCTAAATCAGTGGTATCAAACTCAAATAGAGATAGGGTCCATTATTCATATGTAAAAAACCCTGTGGGCTATGTATTGACAGTTTTAAATTTTAATATTATCTATGTTTTATTATATTTTATTTATTTTGTTAAGTATTTTCCAATTATATTTTAATCTGATTCCAATGGCTCTTAGGAGCTTTCTCAATTAATGTTTAACCCTTTTAATCTAAATAACTCTTCTTCAGTTTGAGACTTCTGAAATAGAACAGCCTTGTCTTCTTTTTCTAGTTCACATAAACATGTGAGTGTATAGTACCTGGGAACTGACCATAAGTGACTTCCAATTTTTAGAGTTTATACTCTTTTATACTTAGTGAGCACAGGTCAAGTAATATAGTGGTAATCTAGTATTGTTCTCCCTTCAGCACTATCCTTCAGTCTACACGTGTAGGTCAAACAAGCTGGGGGATAATTAGCCTGATTTTAGATAGCACTCTGTAGAACCCCATGCCTAAAACTATAGTTCATGAGCCCGCTCTGGTTCGTTTTCTTTTAATAGTCACTCAGAGTATACAAGTAGTTCAAGGGAAGAGCATTTACTGGGATTCCCCAATAAAATTGGGATGTACACCACATCAATGAAAAGAGTGGGCATTCAAATCAAATCTGCTAGTAGAGAGTAATACATACTTAAGTAATGTATATATGTTTTTGAGACATTTCTCACCTCCAATGCTGTAAGATCCTGATGTCCTTTCTCATCTTTGTGTTGTTCTCATACTTCTCTCCCTGGGTGTAGCATCTATGCTGGGCATATCACTCTACTTGTTTCCCTAAGTCTTCCCCCAAATTGTCAGGCTATCTCTTCCTTGTATCTTCACTATAAGATAGTATGGAGAGGGGGACAGAGTCAAGATGGCAGAGTAGAAACAGGACTTCCTTGCAGCTCTAGCTCCCACCTTCCCCAATCCATGTAAAAGGAGACTCTGAACAAACGTTGGAGCTATAGAACCCACAAAATGACACAAAGAAGCTAACTTTCCACCAGGGACAGCTCGGCAGCCCAGCAGGAATCAGCCAACCTAGCACTCTGGGAGCTGACCCGTGTGAGCCAGAGGTTTTAGCCCCAGGGCAGGCCTGACCAGCTGCCACCTGGAGGGACTTCAGAACACCAGCAGCTGTGTCCATTTCCAGAATTATCAACACATGGATGCTAAGGACAAAGTGAGAGGTCAGTGCAGTATGGACTTTGTGACCCACTAGTTGGGAGTGCGTTGGCCTCTTCCCCCAGGGTGAGAAGCCGCTGCAGAGCCATGGCCACATGGCAGCTTCAGCTCCTGGCTTGCAGACCATAGGAGGACTGGGCAACCAGCCTGGGGTGTAATTGCTCTTGCTTTAACCTTCTTGGATCTGGATTGTGGTCTAGATGCTATTAAACAGATCCAAGCAAATGAAAGAATAGAAGGCAATGTGAAATATCTCATGAAATACCACAGACCTAGAAAATAGATCCAGGAGAGATAATTTAAAAATTATTGCACTACCTGAAAGCTGTGGTCAAAAAAAGGGCCTAGACTGTCCACCCACAAACCTGTATGGAAATGGCCTCAGTAAACATGGAAGGAAATCTAGCTGACTCCCTTTTTGGAAGACAAAAAATTGGTAAGGCTCATGGCTCGACACCTGGATGAGACACACTTTGAGGTCACTTACATGATTTTAAATGGCCTTTCATTCATTGTATTGTGATCCAGTAACTTTTTGTGTTAAATCATTTAGCAGCTGATCCTGCATGAAGAGGCTGAAGACCTGAACCTTATCTTGGGATCAGACTCGGTCCTTGTGCCAGGAACCTATGTGTGCCCCTCCCTTCACCTCCCATCCTTTCAGGCCACTTCCACCATAGAGTGGTGTTTTGGGTTGTATATTTTGTTAAAAACAATTAAAAGAATTCATGTGTTTGGCTTACACAAGTTTGTTTTATTTTTCATTGTAAATCACCTTGGAATAAATATGTTGATCCAACATGTTTCAAAAAAAAAAAAAAAAGAGCCTAGAAATCATCCTTCAAGAAATTCTCAAGGAAAACTGCCCTGCTGTTTTAGAGCCAGAGGGCAAAATAGAGGTTGAAAGAATCCATCAGTCACCTCCTGAAAAAGATCCCAAAAAAGAAAACTCCTGGGAATATTATAGCCAGGTTCCAAAATTCCCAGATCGAGGAGAGAATATTACAAGCAGCCAGGAAGAAACAATTTGAATATTATAGAAACAAAACCAGGATAACACATCTGGCAGCTTCAACACTGAGGGATTGAAGGACCTGAATATGATATTCCTGAGGGCAAAGGAGCTGGGATTAAAACCAAGAATCACATACCTAGCAAAACTGAGTATGACAGTTTCAGGGGGAAAATATGGTCATTCAGTGGAATAGAGGATTTTCAGGAATTTTTGAAGAAAAATCCAGTATTGAATAGAAAATTTGACATTCAGATACAAGAAGCAAGAGAAGTATGAGAAGGTAAATGGGGAAAAGAAATCATAAGGAACTTATCAAAGTTGAACTCTTTACATTCCTACATTGAAAAACAATAATTGTAACTGATGAAACTTTTCTCAGTATGAAAATAATTGAAGAGAATAGAAGGTATATAAATATATATGTGAATGTGTGTATATATGTGTATAGGTATACATAGATAGATGACACAGGACCAACTTAATAGGAAGGGATGATACTTAAAAGGTGAAATTAAGAGGAGAGAGAGGAATATAATGAGAGTAGATGGGGAGAGATAAAATGGGGCAAACTATCTCATATAAAAGAGGCAAGGGAAAATGTTTACAATGTAGGGGAAGAACAGGAAGGAAAAAGGGAATGGGTAAACCTTATAATCATTGAATTTGGCTCAGGAAGGGAATGACATACACATTAAATAAGGTATCTCACCCTACAGGAGAGTAGGGGGGAAGGGGATGAGAGGGGAAATGATGGAAGGGAGGGCAGGCTGGGGGGGGGGAGGAAAGTTGGAAGCATCCACCTTTGTAAAGGGATAGGACCAAAGTAGAGAATAGAACAAGTAGGAGGTGGGATAGGAGGGTGGGAAATATAATCAGTCTTTTATAATATATCTACTATGATAATGTTTGGCATTAGCTACACAGGTACAACCTATATT
Source organism: Gymnobelideus leadbeateri (assembly GCA_011680675.1). NCBI lineage: Eukaryota > Metazoa > Chordata > Mammalia > Diprotodontia > Petauridae > Gymnobelideus > Gymnobelideus leadbeateri. Next base: position 252,822 of record WOXC01005146.1, read on the forward strand.
GAATTGCTTATCTTCCCAGTAAAGGTGGGTGACAAGTGAGGAAGGGAATGAATCTGGAATTCAAAGTTTTAAAACCAAATGTTCATATATATATATATATATATACGCATACATACATGTATACATATATACATATATGTATATATACATATACTATTATTAATACTATTTTACATGCAATTGGGAAATAAGATATACAGGCACTGGGGCATAGAGATCCATCATGCCCTACTGGAAAAGTCAAAGGGAGTATGGGGGAAGATATGGGAAAGAGCAGATTGGAGGAGGGGATATCCTGTGGGACCGCTATTTTGGGCATGTGGGTAGGGGAAAAATGGGGAGAAAATTTGTAACTCAAAATCTGGTGGCAGTGAATGATGTAAACCAGAAGTTAATAAAGCATTTGAAAAAAAAGAAAAAGAAAAAAAAAGACTATGACTAATGGAGGGAAGAAATGAGAGATTCCTTTTCTCCATCAGGAGGTGATAATTATTTCTCAAGAACTAGGTTATTTTCCCATAGTTATCTCTCATCTCTACTATGAGAATTGACATTCCTTAAAGATTTTGTTTCTACTGATTTCATTCATTCCTTATATAGTTTGTGATGCTTTTTAAATTTCACTAGGTCATGGGTGATCTTTTAGCCAGACAATGATTAGCCAACTTATTTTATTCTATCAAAGTTAGGAACGTTGTACATCCTAATACTTCATCTTAGACATTAACACCTTATTGTCTCTTTTACTTGCCTTTTATTCTGTAATTTTATCAAGTGTCAATCAATTCATCAGAGCTCTTTTGATTAACCCCTCCATCTCCACTTTACCAGTATAAGTATTTATTAAGACTATTAGAATATACAAATGAATAAACTATATGAGAATGCATACAGGGGTCAGTAAAGTTATTTTGGTATTAGTGGTTAGACCCATTGATTCATTGGTCTCTTTTGCTGTTTCCAGCTACAGGTCCTTACTCCTTCCTCTGCAGGAAGGGGACTAGTCTAACCAAACTGTCTAAGCACTCAGTGAATATTGCTGATGATGTATTATGTTGCTTACATAGGTTACTTTAAAAATCAATTATTATGATTTATATGAGTAAGAATACACATACATAGGAGATAGAGAGTTGACCTTCAAGTTAGGGTTCAAGTCTAGCCTGACTCATACTGACTTTCTTAACCTTGGCAAGTCATGCAGCCTCTTTCCTGATCAAGGCTGGAAGTCTGAAGTCAGTTCAAGAAGTTCTCAAGAAAAACAGAAGAGGTTGAATCACTCTAGATCTTGCCAATTGGCCCCTGATGCAGGTGGGTAAAACTGATCTTCCCCAATAAGCGCAGAGTCCCATACCAAATGACTTTAGGTTTGATGTTACCTTTCTTCTTTTCTCCTCTTCTCCCCTCTGTTTCCCTTCTCTCTTCCTTTCAGTTGTCCTAATTTAACCAAGATATTCACTGGGCACTCTATTCATTCTCAGGCCAAACTTTCAAAGACATGTTTCTACTAAATCTTCTGTCTTAATGAATGCATATTATAATGGAAGAGTTCACAGTTTCCATTTGCATGTTGTTTCTTCCACTAGATTGAGAGTTCCTTGATAGCAGGGACTGTATTTTGCTTTCTTTGTACCTTCAGCACATAATATAGTGCCTGGCAATAGCAGTCACTGAATAAATGTTTATTGACCAGCAGCATGGAGGAGATGTTGCTGCCTTTCTTCCTTGTCCCCACCTCCATGGGAAAGCTAGTAGTCCAGACATCAAGAAAGTTTTACACTCTAATTCATGCACAAATACTTCTGTGACTCAACCATGCAGAATTTTAGACAAAATTATAGGGTTTTAGATGTAATACTGATAAGCAACTGCTGGGTTTGCCAGAGTGGGGTGGAAAAAGAGTGAAGTACTCTATATCACTGAAATCAAGGTACTTTTTGAGTTGCTTAATAAGAAATGAAGCTTCTAACTCTGCCAGAACAAGAAAATAGCTGGGGAAGGAGGAAATGGCTGATCTCGAGGTAAATTTAATCTTAGCACTCGTGAATTGTTGGGACTGTGGTGGTATCAGTCAAACAGGTTTTCCTGGGCTCACACTATCCTCACTTCTTATCTGGACTGTCACAACAGCAACCTAAGTGGTGTTCCTGCCTTAAGTCTCTATGCCTAGTGTTCTTGCCACCATACCACTATTCAGGATAGAGAGAGCACTCGTCAGATTAGTTTGTTATTTTCCATTTTTTTTTTTTTTTGCTTTTTGGAGGGCAATTGGGATTAAGTAACTTGCCCAAGGTCACATGGCTAGGTTTTTGTTTGTGTGTGCATTAAGTGCCTGAAGTCGGATCCGAACTCAGGTCCTTCTGACTCCAGGGCTGATGCTCTACTCACTGCACCACCTAGCTGCCCCGATTTTCCATATTTTTGTTAGCTAAGATGCTAAAGTAACAACTTTTTAGGCCTCTAGAAAGTTTTTGCCAAGTATTGTGAGATATCTCTACTAGTGAGAAGCTTGCCATAAGAAGCTGCAATTTAAAAGGAAAAGATAAGTCAACCCATTCTGGTTAGCCTGAATACAGTTGAGATGCCATGGGTACTGTCAGAGCTGTTGGTTAGATTTCTGAAATCCCTTCAGTTTAAGAATATGTTTTTCCACAGAGCTGTCTCTAAACCACCTGCCTATAAAGATGTTTGTTACATAAGTTCCCTGTCAAGTTTGTTACTAATTAATTCAGCCTCACCAGAGGCAGCCTTTCCAACTCTAGGAACTCACTGAAAAAAAAAAAAGATGAGAGCTTTCCAAGGATTGCCTAGACTTCTTTTCTCCATCGTGGCTCAGATGCTTTCCAATCCAAAAGCATGGAGAAAAGAAGCCTGTTAAAATATCACCTATGGCAATATGTGTCATAGTGCCCCCAGGAAGTTATGGGCTCTATCATTAACTATTTGGGCAAGTTATATCATCCTTCTGGGCTTCATTTTCATCATCTGTAAATGGGAGGGTTGGAAAATGTGATCCTTTTATACTCAAGCAACCAGAGTCTTCTAGTAATTAGTGCATTAAGTATAAGATTCTATCACTGATCATTATTGAACCATCTGTAAATGCCACAACACCACCAAGCTGTCATGGCTATATCGTAATAGTGGTAACATTAACTCAATATATAAAATGTCATTAATGTTCCCACATTCATGGGGATGCTAAGATTAGAATGAGGATGGGAGGAGGAATATTTTCATTTGCAAAGTTTCAATGCTTGTAGGGGAGAGATTATAAAATCCTGAAAGGTGGAGGAGTGAGGTCTGTGTAGGTAGTATCTATGGGGTTGGTTTTGATTCCCTCCTCCCTGCATCATCATTTGCTACTACCCATGCAACTTAAGGCAATTAATTTTATCTCTCTAAGCCTTAGTTTCCTCATCTATAAAAGGAGAAGGTTGGACTATAGGCATGTGATGTTCCTTTAAACTATAAATCTATCATCCTTTGAACATATAATATCTGGGCACAGCTCTTAATCATTAATCTTAATCTGTTTATTGCTGATTGATGGGACTTGATAAGAAATCTTCATTTGGAGATTTTATTATTACTCAACTTATTTCAACTCACTTAAGATTTCTGATCAATTCAATGGCTATCCATGTATCTGGAAGTCTAAGGATGATGGCCATTCTTCACCTCCTGACCGACAGGAGATGGGCTCAATATGCAGAATGAGATGTCCATTTTTTGGACACATATTTTTGGCAGTGTTGAGAAAAAAGAGAAATTTAAAGTAAAAAACAACAAAAACAACAACTCAGTGCAGGCATTGGTGACCTCAGAGTAGGGACCTGTTTCCCCTTCATTCCAACAGTGCGATAGTCAGGGTTGTCTTTTCTATTTCTTTTAGCCTAGCTTGCTCAGTGACCCAGAACACTTGATTCTAAAAACAAAGGAAATTCTCATGGTACCACTCAGAGAGGCCATATTAGACCGGACTTAAGGACTGCTTTGGATAGTGGAACAGCATGAAACTCAAGCCTTGATACCAATACTTGTAAATACCCTCTACTCACCACAATGATAATACAGAGAAAGGAGAATCAGCCTCATGGATATTTCTTCCACAGATCCCACCCTTCCAAATTTCAGCATCTCACAGTCTCTCCCTTACAAGCATGCTTTTGACTCTTACAACCTCTTCTGAGCTTAATGCAAAGTTCTACCTTCAGGACATGCTCATAACATTAAGCCTGGTCGCCAGGCACTAAACCTCCTTTCTCCAGCAGCCTTCCTATTCCCTGGCTTTCCTCTGGTTGCTGTCCTCTTTAGAAGAGGATCAAAATGACATCAGTATACTGGGGTTCAGGTACAGTGTCTCTGACTGTGGCTGATCAGATCAATACAAGCTTGGAAGATTCAACCACAGGTCAGGTACAAATAGTTCACATGAACATTTGAAGTGGAGATATCTCTAAATTTTCACATCTCACTAAAGCAGCCTTTGTACTCCTAAGTTTCCCTCTCTAAGTCTTGAAGAGATAATCATTGAAAGATCTGGCCCTGGGTTCAAATGTCACCCATACAATTTACTTCCAGGTGACCTCAGGGAAAATCAGTTGATATTTCTAGGTTTCTGTTCATAGAAACTTGGAGTTAGAGATGAAGGGTACATTAGAGTCCATCTATTCCAAATCTATCATTTTTTCTGCTGAGGAAACTGAGATCCAGAGAATTAAAGTCACTACCACAAGGTTATACTGATAGTAAATCTTAGAACCAGGATTTGAATGCAACTTCTCCAGCTCTAAATCCTATGCTCTTCCTATTATACTATACTGTTTTACCTATAGAATGAGGAGGTTGGTATCATTGACTCTAAGTTTCTTAGAGCTCTAAAAATCTTTTATATCTAAGTCCCATGCCATGAGCTTTCCCTTATGTCAGGAATTTTACCTTTAAATCCTAAATGCATTGATTTTTCTCTCTGAGCCTGTCATTCCCTGTTGAAATCCATCCCTCCATCCTATTGTGGAGTTCAAAGCTATATGATTACCTATGGTTTCCACTGCACTGTCCTACTCAAGAAAATATCTAGTGATTTGGATTCTTCCTTCATATATGCCTGCCTTATGTCTTTATCATTCAGAACTTTGGAAGGTGCCTGGATTGCTAATTTGAGAAACTAACAGTAATCTGAGATAAGGGTGGTGTCATAATAATTTACCCCTGAATCAGAGAATCAAAGCATGCTATGGTTGATTGAGGCCTCATTGTTCACAATGACCCATCTCCCAAGGTTCAGAGCAATCTTTGATAGAGACTGAAATAGAATCTAGGTTCTAGATTTCTCCTTGAAAAGCAGAATAGAGCAGTGTAAGAAACCAGTCCCTTTAGTTTTTAGTCTGGTTCTTATATTTCCTAGCTGTGAGATTAGGCAGCTCTCTTAATTTCTCTGATCTTCAGTTTTCTTACCCATGAAATAAAGATAATAACAATTGAAATGCTTATTTCATAGGGTTGCTATGAAAATATTACATATATGTGTGTTCATAGATCTAGTACTTGAAGGGACTTTAGAGGGTGTCTAATCAAACCCCTTAGTTTTTACTAATGAAGACATGAAAGCCCAAGTAGGTAAAATGATCTGCCCTAGGTTCAGGCAGGTTCTAGAGTCTAGATGAAGGTTCTCCATTTTCATTTATGCTATGTAATAAGACCTCTAGTGAAATGTACATTATTTTTTTTATTTTTTATTTGCTTTTTGGAGGGCAATTGGGTTTAAGTAACTTGCCCAAAGTCACATGGCTAGGTTTTTGTTTGTGTGTTAAGTGTCTAAGGCCAGATCCGAACTCAGGTCCTTCTGACTCCAGGGCTGGCGCTCTACTCACTGTGCCACCTAGCTGCCCCGAAATGTACATTATTAGTGATAGATCTGTGCTTTCCTCACAGTAGATGATTAATAAGCATTTGATTTATTGTATGTTGTATTGTATTTCTACTCTGTTATGGTGTCTGCCATTCTAAATATATGCAGCATTTCAGTGTTCTGTTATAGCCCTTCTACCTAAATTTTATTCTCCTTATGGAGGATATGATGATAGAATGTATATGCAGAGGCAGGGAGGTAGAAAATGCACTGTTCTATATAAATAGCTGAAAGACAATAACTTTTCCTGGGCCATAGGGTGTATGAAGGAGAAGAGGTATGATAAGCCTAGAAAGGTATGTTGGAATCAGGTTGTATAGGGTTTTAAATTTCTAAAAGGGAATTTTGTATTGAATCCTAGAGGTTGGAAAGGATCATTGACTTTTGTTGAGCATGGAAAAGATATAGCCAAATCCATGTTTTAGAAATGTCACTTTATCAGCCGTGTGGAAGATATCTTTACCCTTCTTGCCACCTCTTCTCTAGTTTCCATCTCTGCCTCCCAGTTCCCATTATCTTCTGTCATAGCAAAGCAAAATAATTGAACACAGTAAATGGACTGGATAGCACATGTAATAACCTGTATGTACAGTCTTCCTCCTTTCCAAGGAAAGATGCAATTCTTCTTCCCCTTAATGCCAAGATAGGTCATTACAATTACATGTTATTTGACTTTATTTCATTGGTATTTTCCCTTAAATTTTTACACTTATTTTGTGGAGCAGTGCATAGAGAGCCAGACTCAGTCAAGTTAACCTAAATTCTACCTCTATCTAGGACACATAATGATTGTAAGGTTACTCTCAGTGCTCCAGTTAGTTCTCTCAGAACAAAAGATGTAGGGAAGCTAGGTGGAACAGTGGGTAGAGCATTGGACCTGGAGTCAGTAAGACCTGAATTTAAATCTGACTTCTGCCATTAATTAGCTGTCTAGACCCTGTCTCTTAACCCTGTCTGCCTCAGTTTCCATATGTGCCAAAGGGACTAAAGAAGGTAATGACAAACCACTCCAGTATCTTTACCAAGAAAACACCGAATGGGGTCATGAAGAGTCAGATAAAACAAAAAAAAAAATGAACAACAATAACAAAAAAGTTGTTGAACAGTTTTTGATCTCTGTTAGTAGAGAACGTTTCCTTACCTGGGGCATGTTTTCTGCAAAAACAGAAGCAAATTACAAGTTGTATAGTTCTGCATTTTTTCCCATAGACTGGCATCACCATCTCTTCTACCCTGAGAAATCGTTCTATACTTTATTTGAACTTCCTTTTCCTCTCAATGTAGCAAAAACAAAACAAAGAAACACAAGTAATACCTGTTTCTGCTGTTCTTTGTATCTCCCACCAGTCTGTGCTCATTCCATGCCTTAATACTGCTGATATTATTCTTATAGGAGATCATCACATGCTTTTGTACTCATTCCCTACTAGTCAAACTTTCTTCCATCATGTCTTCTTTAAAGCCTCTGCTGGTAGATTTGTCTTTGCATCCATATTGATTCCTCTATACAGTTCTTTTTTCTGCCTTATTTGAGTTTCTCTTTTAATTTTCAGAATTTCATTCCTGGTGAGAAAATGTAGTGCAGGGGATACAGTATTATCCTTGAAGTCAGGATGATCTAGGTTCAAGGCATCTGACAGAGAGTAGCTTACATGATGCTGGGTTAGTTAAATCATATCTCAGTGCAACTCTCTAAGACTGTATATTTTAGAACCGATACTGATCTGCACTGGTAAAAGGAGTTTCCACACTGGGAGTCCACTACAGCAAAAAATTAGAATCAGACTTACTTGTAAAATTTTGGTCCTTTTCAGCCTGTCTACCCTTTTTCTGTTACTCTTCCTTTGGAAGGCAGTGCTTATAGAAATTATAAACTCTCAATGAACTTGCCATTTTAATTTTTCTTGCTCATTATCTATATCTAAATTTTATTCTCCCCACCTCTCTCTGCAGGATGTGCCTCATGGTAGAAAGTGAATGCTTTCTCTTTTTCAGTAGACTCTTGACACGATGGCTTCAAACTTATCAGCCATATCAGTGCAATCAGTCGGTTGAAAAGGTTGAATAACTGTAAAGAAGCCCATGATAGTTCTATTCCTTCTGCTAGGATAGGGTTTCAGTGACTGACCATAGCTCCTGGTCACTTGTTGGGTTCACTAGCTAAATTTTCCCCTAGCTAATTAGCATAGCTTGAGTGGAGTCAATGAAAGTCTGGCTATTATCTCAATGATTTCTATGCATAACTGACTGCCTTAGCTGTCTCATCAACTCTAGAGAAAGGGAGGTTATTTGGAAAAGCAACCATCTATTTAAATATCACTCTGAAAGCCTTGAGACTCATTATCAGGGTTGGCTTTTCCCCATTTCCCTGGCTTACTGTATCCAGTGATATTTTAGAAGTGAATGTCACATTAGTATTCCAACCAATTCAATTCAATTCAATTCAATTCAGTTCAGTTCAGTTCAGTTTGGTTGGACTGATGTATTCAGTTAAGTTCAATTCAGTTCAATTTAATTAAAAACATTTAATAAGAAGCTAACATGTTCAATGGAGCATGAATGAATCAATTTAAAAGAATTTATCCAGCTCATATTTTATTCCAAGCATTAGTCTTTCAGTGATGAGCACTGGGGATACAAAAACAAACTAACTAAAAAAAGCCCTTGTCCTCAAGAAACTTATGTGAAAGTATGAGTGGTAGCCAGGGAAGGAGGAAATCAAAAGGAAGAGGAATAAGGCTACAGAGCAATCCATTGACACACATTTCCTAGAAGTAATATAATATTGATTTGATGACTGTTCCCAGAAAAAAAAGATGGAAAAAGATTTGTGTGTGTGTGTGTGTGTGTGTGTGTGTGTGTGTGTGTGTTCCTAAGAAGTATACAGGAGCTTGTCTTAAAAACAATAGTGAAATCAGGTCCTTTGGGTCTAGGTGAAAGTAATGAGTTCTTAACAGTTATCATTGACCCCAGGACAGGAGCTAGTGATTTGGTTAGGAGGTTACAAGGGTAGCAACAACAGAGTGACCTGCCAGGAAGATGGGGGTAACACTTTATGATGGGTACTATGCATACAAAAGATGAAAAAGAAATAGTTACTGCCCTCTAGTCCAGTAAAGATGTAATGAATGCCAGAATTAAGGTGGTGGCTTTGTGAATGAAGTCTATGATGAAGGTAGGAGAAATAGGATTTGGCAAGTGATTGAATAAAATGGTAGGGTTGGAAATGTCAAAAAATGATTTGGGTTTTAATCCTGTGTGTCTAGAAGGATGATCATGCCATCTAAAAAAAATAAAGATGTTAATATTTGAATAGGCCTGGGGGGAAGATGATCAGCATAATTTTAGATAAGATGAATTTGAGGTGTGACTAGTACCTCTAGTTATAGATGTCTATCAAGTACATAGAAATGTAGGACTGATGATTAGTGGAGAGATATAAGACTGGCTATGTAACTATATAGCTAAATAATTTGATAGGAATTAGACATCTAACTTCACTGATATCCAGAATTCCAAATGAGGAAATTTTCTCTTTAATAAAGTCCAGCACCTTCTATAAAACATATAGTTTTAGAGATTTGCCAAGGCAACAGATTGGCTAAGTGACTTGTCCATGGTGATATGTTAGAGACATACCAGAAAGTAGGTCAAACAGTATTTGAATACAAGGGGTTCTAGTTCCCAGGCCAGTCTTTTATACACTCTGCCTATTGATATACACATATGCACACAGATGTGTGTATATATATATATAATGAAATATCATATATCCAGATATGTTTATGTACATGCATTAGTCACATATGTATTACATAATATTGTATAGGGTATATGTATATATGTCACATAATTTGAGTTAGAAAGGACATCAGTCAACATACAGGCTTTCTTAAAATGGAAATTTATTGCTATATATATTTAATCCTCTCTCACATTCTGCTGTGCACATTACATATTTTAAATTATTTTATAATTAAGTTTATAATGTTTCTTTTTCTTTTCTTATTACATATTTAAGTTTTAGTATTCAAGTCTAAAATAAAAATATATAAAAAATAAATTAATAAAATTTGTTAAGTAAAAAAGAAATAGAAGAAGAAGGGACTTCAGAGCCATTTAGTCCTAACCATATCCATGAAACAGCTAGATGGTACAGTGGATAGAGTACTGGACCTGGAGTCAGGAATGCCTGAGTTCAAAATCAGCCTCAGACACTTATATACAAAGCTGTATATGTCACTTTACCTCTGTTTGCCTCAGTTTCCTTAACTGTAAAGCAGAACAAACAATATATCCCTCTCAGAGGATCAAATGAAGTAATATTTGCAAAAGCACCGGTACTGTGCCTACCACATAATAGACAATTAATAAAACTTTCCTTATCCTCCCATACTCAAAAGGCATCCCTTGTTGGAAAACAATATTCAACATATTCTTGAGTGTTGCTAATTAGGAGGAGCCCTCCCCTTCCTCACATGTCAGCCCATTGTACTTCTTTTACCTGACATCAAGTCTAAATTTACCTTCACAACTTCTACACAATGCTCCTGGCTCTGATATTTTGGGCCAAGGTGTGAGGGGACTTTATCGCATTCAGAATCAATTGTATAAAAGTTATAACTGGGGCGGGGGTGGAGCCAAGATGGCAGTGTAGAAGTGGGAAAACTCCATGAGCTTCCCCCAATATCTATCTCAAATACCTATAAAATATGACTCCAAACAAACTTGAGAGCTACAGAACCCACAAAATGACAGAGAGAAACAAATCTCCCGATGAAAGGCTGGCAGGGAGGGTCCATTCACAGCATGCTTGAAGCCAAGCCCAGCCCTGAGTGAGCCCATGGTTTTAGCCCCAGGGCAGCCCCAACTAGCAGCAGCTGGACCAGACCTCAAGACAGTGGATCACTAGCACCTGTAGTGCTTTCCAGAATTATCAACCTATAAATGCCAAAGGTAAAGTAAAATGTCACTGTGGACTTTCTGGGAACAAGGGGACCAAGAGTTTAGTCTGGCCTCTTTCCCCAGGTGAGAAGGCAAGAAGTGGTGGAGGTGCTATTGTTGCCCATGCAGCTGCAACAATGTGGCTGCTTCAGAGCTCATGGCCTGCAGATTGTAGACCAAGCAACCATTCTGAGGGAGTAATTGCTCTTCCTTTGATCTAGATCACTGTCTTGGGTGGAGGTCCTGGGGTGTGTGACCAAGTGCCAGAGCCTGTGGAGGCTTCAGAGAGGGTACCCATCTAATTTGGAACAAAATTCCCCTCTCTGGAAGCAGAGATCTACTGTGGCAAAGAGCTCAAAAGTCAAGTAATTAAGTGGCAACATGAGCAAGCAAAGGAAGCAAAGCAAGCACAGGAATTTGACTTTGGATTCCTTTTTAGGGGACAAAAAGAATCAAAACACAGAATGGGAGGAAGACAACTAAGTCAGACCTTCTGTACCCAAAGCTTCCAAGAAACATATGAAGTGGTTACAGGCCATAGAGGAGCTCAAGAAAGATTGTGAAAAACAAGTAAGAGAAGTGGAGGATTGGGAAGAGAAATGAGAACGATGCAAGAAAATTATGAAATAAGAGTCAACAGCTTTCAGCTTTCAACTGAAGAAAATAACACCTTAAAAGATAGAGTAACTCAAATGGCAAATAGGTGAAAAAAGCCAATGAGAAGAAGAATGCCTTAAAAAGTTGAATTTGCCAGATGGAAAAAGAATTTTAAAAGTTCACTGAAGAGAACAATTCCTTCAGAATTAGATTGGAGCAAATGGAAGCTAATGACTTTATGAAAAATCAAGATACTATTAAACAGATACAAACAAATGAAAAAAAAATAGAAGGCAATGTGAAATATCTCATTGGAAAAACCAGAGAGTGGAAAATAGAACCAGGAGAGATAATTTAAAAATTATTGTACAACCTGAAAGCTGTGGTAAAAAAAAAAGAGCCTAGAAATCATCCTTCAAGAAATTCTCAAGGAAAATTGCCCTGATAGTCTAGAAGCAGAGGGCAAAATAGAAATTGAAAGAATTCATTGATCACTTCTTGAAAAAGATCCCCAAAAGAAAACTCCTAGGAATATTTTAGCCAGGTTCCAGAGTTCCCAGATCAAAGAGAAAATATTACAAACAGCCAAGAAGAAACAATTTGAATATTGTGGAAACAGAATCAGTATAACACAAGATCTAGTAGCTTCTACATTAAGGGATTGAAGGGCTTGGAATATGATATTCTGGAGGTCAAAGGAACTGGGATTAAAAGCAAGAATCACCTACCCTGCAAAACTGAGTATGATGTTTCAGGGGGAAATATGGTCATTCAATGAAAGAGAGGACTTTCAAATATTCTTTTTTTTTTGAAGATTAATGTGGGTTTATTTTATAGCCTGTAATTTTTTTTACAAGCAAAAGAGTATTAATAATAGTATTTATATATATTTGAAACATTTAATGTTACGACCTCGAATTTCAGATCCATTTCCTTCCTCCCTTGTCACCCATTCCCTCTTGGGAGATAAGTAATTCAGTATATGTTGTACATGTCCAGCTATGCAAAACATTATCATAGTAGATATATTGTACAAGGCTGCTTATAATTCCCTCCCACTCATCCCACCCCCACCTGGTCCATTCCCTACATGAGCCTGTCCCTCTTCTATAGTGGGTACTTCCAACCTCCCCTCCCCCCAAGGATGCCCTCCCATCCATCATCCTTCCTCTCATCCCCCTTCCCCCTATCCTGCTGCAGGTTGAGATATCCCATTTAGTATGTATGTCATTTTCTCCCTGAACCAAATTCAATGGGAATGTGGTTTTGCCTTTTTAGCCTTCCTTATTCTCCCCCTCCTTTGCAACCACTTCCCCTTGCTTCTTCTACATGGGATAGTTTACCCTACCCTGTCTCTCCCCATCTCCTCTTGCCACTTTCCTCTCTCACCTCATAATTTCATCCCTTGAGTATTCTCCCTTCCCAACAAATTCAACCTATGCCCTCTATCCATATATAATTGTAACCTTATACACACACATTCACATATGTTCATATGACCACACCCCCTTCTTCCATTATTTTCATAGTGAGAAAGATATCATCAGTCACAGTTATTGCTTTTCCATATAGGAATGTAAATAGTTCAACTTTGATAAGTTCCTTTTGATTTCTTTTCCTGATTACCTTCTCAGGCATCTCTTGCTTCTTGTGTCTGGATGTCAAATTTTCTATTCAATTCTGGTTTTTTCCTCAAGAATGCTTGAAAGTCTCTATTCCACTGAATGACCATATTTTCCCCTGAAACAAAATACTCAGTTTTGCTGGGTAGGTGACCCTTGGGTTCATTCCCAGTTCTTTTGCCCTCTGGAATATCATATTCCATGCCCTTCGATCCCTCAGTGTAGAAGCTGCCAGGTCCTGGGCTATTCTGATTGTGTTTCCACAATATTGAAATTGTTTCTTCCTGGCTGCTTGTAGTATTTTCTCCTTGATCTGGGGATTCTGGAACCTGGCTATAATATTCCTGGGAGTTTTCTTTTGGGATCTTTTTCAGGAGGTGATTGGTGGATTCTTTCAACTCTATTTTGCCCTCTGGATCTAAAACATCAGGGCAGTTTTCCTTGAGAATTTCTTGAAGGATGATTTCTAGGTTCTTTCTTTGATCATGGCTTTCAGGTAGTCCAATAATTTTTAAATTGTCTCTCCTGGATCTATTTTCCAGGTCAGTGGTTTTTCCTATGAGATATTTCACATTGCCTTCTAATCTTTCATTTGTTTGGATCTGCTTAACAGCATCTTGATTTCTCATAAAGTCATTAGCTTCCATTTGCTCCAGTCTAACTCTGAAGGAATGAATCTCCTCCGTGAACTTTTGAGATTCTTTTTCCATCTGGCAAATTCGACTTTTTAAGGCATTCTTCTCCTCATTGCCCTTTTGGGCCTCCTTTGCCATTTGAGTTAGTCTATTTTTTAAGGTGTTGTTTTCCTCAGTCAGGTTGTTGACCCTCATTTCATACTTTTCCTGCATCCTTCTCATTTCTCTTTCCAATTTTTCCTCCACTTCTCTTATTTGATTTTTAAAGTCCTTCTTAAGGTCCTCTATGGCCTGCAACCCGCTCATGTTTTCCCTGGGGCTTTTGGAGCAGGACTTCTGACCTCACAGTCCTTTTCCCGCTCTATGCCCCCAAAATAGGAGTCTAGGGTTGCATTTTTCTGTTTCCTTTGCCTTGGCATGTTGGCGCTTAATTACTTGACTTTTGGGCTTGTTGGCACACTATGGCTTTAAGGCCAGATAGAGGAATTTTCGTCCTGAATGTGTGGGGGGCAACTTCCGTTTCTGGCAAGCTGTAAACCCACCCACGACTTCCACCCTAGATCACAATCCAGATCCAGGGAGGTTAAAGCAAGAGCAATTACCCCCCAAGACTGATCACTGTATCTTCCTAGGATTTGCAGGCTGGGAGCTGGAAATGCCTCTGAAAACTACCAAATGGCTTGTCTCCTCAGTGGCTTCTAGCCCCCAGGGGAGGGAGCCAACGCATTCCCTAAATATCAGTCCCAAGTCCATAGGACACTAACCTCTTACTTTGTCCTAGGCATGTCTGTGTTGATAATTCTGGAGTTGCCACAGCTCCTGGTGTTCTGGGGTTCCTCCAGCCAGCTCACTTTCAAATATTCTTGATGAAAAAACCAGAGTTGAATAGAAAATTTGACATTCAGATATAAGAAGCAAGAGAAGCATAAGAAGGCAAACAGGGAAAAGAAATAATAAGGAACTTATCAAAGTTGAACTATTTACATTCTTACATGGAAAACTAATAATTATAACTTATGAAACTTTTCTCAGTATGAGGATAGTTGAAGGGAATATAAATGTATATATACATATATATGTATACATACATATATATGTTTATATAGGAAGGTATATGTGTGTATGAATACATATGTGAGTGTGTGTATTTATGTGTAGAAGTATACATAGACAGAGGGCACAGTATCAATTGAATAGTAAGGGACGATATTTAAAAAATAAAATTTAAGAGGTGGGAGAGGAATATAATAAGAGGAGATAGGGAAAGACAGAATAGGGTAAATTATCTCATTAAAAAAAGAGGCCAGGTGCCCAGGCCAGGGAGCATTGATAAACCTCCAATGCCACGAAAATCACTGGTGGCCCCCCAAACAGCCTGAGGCCTTGAAAGGTGTTTTCCCTGAGAAGAATTAAACTCAGAGTTGACAGCTTTCTTCTGCCAAGTCATGTCCCCAAAGATCAGCAGGGGGTACTTTAGAGGCCCCCTCCCCTTTCCCCACTCTGGGATGGGACTCTGTTTTTCCCCCATCTCATCCCTCTTTCACTATTGCTTTTTATGTATAGCTTCCTAGACCTTCCACTTTTTTATACTAGTTTTGTGTAGAGAATAAGGAGCATTGATTTTTGTTTTGGAGTCCTGGGCCAAGTGAAGCTAGGAGGCAATTGACCTTTAAAAATAAAAAGAGGCAAGGGAAAACTGTTGCAATGGAGGGGAAGAACAGGAAGGCAAAACAGGAATGGGTCAACCTTACTCTCATTGAATTTGGCTTGAGGGGACCCTACAGGAAAGTAGGGGGGGAGGGGATAAGAGGGGGAATGATAGAAGAGAGGGCAGATTAGAAGGAGGGTAGTTAGAAGCACACATTGTTGAAAAGGGACAGGGTCAAAGTAGAAAAAAGAACAAGTGTGGGGCAGGATAGGATGAAGGTAAATATAGTCAGTCTTTCACAATATATTCACTATGGAAATGTTTTGCATAACTACACATGTACAACCTATATAGGATTGTTTATCTTCCCAGTATGGGTGTATGATGAGGAAAGAAGGGAAAGAATCTGGAATATATTTTACATGCACTGGGAAATAAGATACACAGGCTCTGGGGTATGGGGATTCATATTGCCCAACTGGAAATTTTGAGATATAATTGAGGAATAGGAGAAAGAAGATTGGGGGAGGTATATTTAGTGGCATCGCTGTTCTGGGGTAGTAGGTAGGGGAAAGACGGGGAGAAAATTTGTAACTCAAAATTTTGTGGAAATGAATGTTGTAAACTAAAAGTTAACATTAAATAAAGTTGTAACTGAATCCAGGGGAGCAAATCAAATCCGAACTCAGGTCCTTCTGGCTCCAGGGCCAGCACTCTACTTACTACGACAGCTAGCTGCCCCTTTCCATTAAAGATAGCTTTCAATGTTCATTTTTATAAGATATTGAGTTCCATTTTTTTTCTCCCTCCCTCCCATCCCCTCTCCCTAAGATGGCAAGCAGTCTGATATAGGTTATACATATACAATTGTATCAAATATATTTCCATAGTAGTCATGTGGTGGAAAAAAGAATCAAAATGAAAGGGAAAAAATGAAAAAGAAAAGAAGAGAGAAAATAGTATCGTTCAATCTATATTCAGAGTCCAAAGTTCTTCCTTTGGATGTGGAGAGCATTTCAATCATGGGCCTTTTGAAGTTGTCTTAGATTGTTCTGCTGCTGAGAAGAGCTGTCTGTCAAAGCTGGTCATCACACAATATTGCTGTTACTGTGTATAGTGTTCTCTTGGTTCTGCTCACCCCTCAGAATCAGTTAATGGAAATCTTTCTAAGTTTTTCTGAAATCCATCTGTTCTCCATTTCTTATATAACAACAGTATTCCACTATATTCATATACCACAACTTGTCAGCTATTCCCTAACTGATGGGCATCCCCTTAATTTCCAATTCTTTGTCACCACAGAAGGAGCTGTTATAAATATTTTTGTATATGTGGGTCCTTTTCCTTTGTTTTTATCTCTTTGAGATAGAGACCTACTAGTGGAATTGCCAAATCAAAGGGTATGCACAGTCTTATAGCCCTTTGGTCATAGGGAATTTTTTTTTTATTAACAGAAAGAGACTTGGAGATAGCATAGTTTTAGGTAAGCAGATGATAAGTTCATTATGGTACATATAGAGTTTGGGGTTAAGACAAGGCATTCAGGTAAAGATATCCATCAGGGAGAATCAGGCTTGTTGTTCTAAGTTTCATTCTGAAGGTTCTATCCATTAAAATCCAAAGCCTTCCATGACACTACATGTCATTGAAACCTTTAAAGAGCATGATATTACATGTCTACAAAATCACAGGTTTTGTAGAGATGAAGGGGGGCACCTACATTTATGAAGATGTTTTAGTTCAAAATATCATCAGAACCTTTAAATTAAATAGTGCTACAGAATTTATAAAAGACATTCAGAAGCAATGTCATTTAATTGAATTTTTATAAAGAGGAATCTTCAAGGCCATCTAGATCAATGATACCTGAAAAGGAATACCCTCTATACCATCCATGAAAATTGGTCACCCAGTCTCTAGTTTAATTTCTTCAATTACAGGCAACTCACTACCTAATTAAATAGTTCATCCAACTTTTGGATAGATCTCCATTTTAGAAGGACTTTTCTACTTTTAACTCACCTAAAGCTGTCCCCAGAGTTTCTCTTAATTCAATGTCCTTCCTTCTGTGGTCAAGAGTAACCTCTCTTCCATTTGACCTTTATTAACAACCCTGAGAATAGGTAGGATAAGAACTTTTCTCCTGTTTTGTAAATGAGATAAATAAAATGTTCATTATATAGACAGAGACAGACAGACAGAAAGACAGACAGACAGATAAGACAGACAGACAGAGAGATAAATAGGGAGAGAGAGAGAGAGAGAGAGAGAGAGAGAGAGAGAGATGATAGCTAACATTTATATAACACTTTAAGGTTTGCCAAACACTGTAAATATTTCGTTTTAACCTCACCACTACCCTGTAAGGTAGGAAATTTTCATCCTCATTTTACAAATGAGGAAATTGAGTCAGAGAATTTGAATGACCTGTTCAGGATCACAGAAATAGTTTCTGAGACTGGATTGAATTGGCTCTTCCTGATTCCACATCCATCACTCTAGATAAACGAAACCTTTATTAAACATTTATTATATGCCAGGCATTGCACTAAGTAAGCACAGGGGATACAAACATAAATAAGACAGTTCCTGCCCTCAAGAAGCCAAGGCCCAGTAGTGTTATTCCTCACATAATCACAAGAAATCAGGTGATAGAAGTGGTGGGAAATGTGCCCAACCCTCCAGATTTTTTTCCTAAAGCTCTTTTTGCTCTCCCACTGTGCTTCTCTTTTGAAGCAATCTTCCATCTAAATAGCATATATTGAGGCTGGTGTTTTACAATCACTCATGAAGATGATTTCAATTAGGATAAACTCTCTTAATTATGAATTTTAATTAATACTTCACTCTTCGAAATTGTTCTGTCCTGAAGCAGTTTGGCAAAGGGTGTAGAATGTAGAAGTCAAATGCATAAGTGTAATAAAATCAGCCTCAGTTAAAACGAATAATATCGTCCACAGGCCATTTCTGTCATGTAAGCTGGGGAAGCTGAATGCAGTGTCAGTATGTCTACTGCTAGACAGTCTCAGTTTGAGAAAGCATTTTCTAAGGAGAATTGTAGGAGCATAAGAATTAGAAGACCTTGGGGCGGCTAGGGGGCACAGTGAGTAGAGCGTC
The DNA here is from genome assembly GCA_011680675.1 of Gymnobelideus leadbeateri. Lineage (NCBI taxonomy): Eukaryota > Metazoa > Chordata > Mammalia > Diprotodontia > Petauridae > Gymnobelideus > Gymnobelideus leadbeateri. The sequence goes on from WOXC01005146.1 coordinate 271,299, forward strand.
GGCCCTGGAGTCAGAAGGACCTGAGTTCGGATCTGACCTCAGACACTTAACGCACACACAAATAAAAAAAAAAAAAACCTAGCCGTGTGACCTTGGGCAAGTTACTTAACCCCAATTGCCCTCCAAAAAGCAAAAAAAAAAAAATTAGAAGACTTGAGTTTGAGTTTTGACATACTCATATGCTGTGTGATCCTGATTAAGTCATGTGACCTCTCTGAAACCTTAATTCCCTGATTGAATGAAGCTATGAATGATTGCACAAACCATCCTGTACATAACAAGTGCCTAGTAAAATCTAAAACATTATATTTACCATATAATCAATGTAAAGCCTACTTATTTTTATTATTAATAGTACTATTATTACATTATATTATAATTGCATATTATAGCATTATATCACAATAGAATTATATTGTATTATCACAGTATATTATTATATTTATTCTTAAAGTTATCATTGTTATTAAGATTATTTTAATAACCTAAATATTGATTTCTGCTATTGTATTTTTATTCCTTATATACATCACTTTAACTGCATTGTGTATTAAACAGGAATATGGACTAAGTAAGGTAACTATCCTTTTGACTTTTCCAGGCTCACATTTTTCCTGAGCCAAAAACACTTTTGGGGAGGGGGCATGGAGACAATATCTAGAAAATCCCCTCACACAGTGGTTTCCAGGGGAAAAAACAAGCAAACAACAAGAACAATAAAAACCATACCCCAGGTTTGAGGCATTGTGCATCTTTTTTAACACCACTCCTGGAATGCTTTCCCTTTATGCTGTTAATCGATCAAGACTCCATCTCTTGACTCAAAGCATTTTCTCTGGCTGTCTTACATGTCTGGAGTGTTCTCCCTCCTCATCTCTGCCTACTGGCTTCCTTTAAGACCCAACTAAAATCCCATCTTGTACAAGAAGCCTTTCAAAACACTGCTAAATTCCAATACTTTCCCCCTTTTAATTACTTCCTATTTATCTTAAATATAGCTTATTTGTATATGTCTGTTTGCTTGTTGTCTCTCCCATTAGAATGTAAGTTCCTTGAAAGAAGGGACTGTCATTTGCCTCTTTTTATATGCTCAGTTCTTATTACAGTGTCCCACACATAACAGGTGATTAATAAATGTTTACTGACTAACTGTAACTCATGAGCCCCACTAATATGTTCACTTTTACCACCAAGCTACACTTCCAAAGAACCTATTATTAGTTAAGAGCAAATAAAGTAAGAACAAAAAAAATATCCTTCTGTACACACACACACACACACACACACATTGGGTGTACACTTCCAATTTATCACTCTCCCATGTATGGTGGTGCTGGAGGTAGCACACTCTAAAAGAGAGTTTATAACTAGGCTAAATAAATAGAAATATACCACCGGAAACTCATGCAGTCATGACACATGAATAGAAGGTACATACATATGGAGCAAACATAGCCAGGATAGATGTGTGGCAGGGGAAACTCAAACTCCTAACGAAAGAGTGACCAATATCCTCTGATGATGTCAAGACACTAATCTCTGCTATTGTTCTGGGAATCAAGTGCCCAATATCTATTGTATTGTCTCAGCTAGACATTTATGATTGTTTCCTGGTTCATGTAACTCATGCTCACTCTTAACCATTTACTCTGCTCCACCTATCTACCTTCTTCAAAAAGGAACTTCTGCTCTCTACTACCATTTGCTTCCTAACCGTAAGGTACAAAGCTAAGGGCTATAAGACACTTAGCCCAGTGAGCCTCCAGTCACCAGAACTAGCACAATTTTCTAGGCTACAATTAAGCCTATTCTTTTTACCGCCTATATCTGGTTGTGATTTCTGAAGTTGCTAGTCCCAGGGAGTTATGCTATATGGGGATAAGAAATGGCTTTTAACTTTTGTTATCTCCCTAACTGGCATCCAATGTATTTCAAACCTATTTTGAGGACTCTACTAAAGAAGCCATTGATATCATTTGGAGGCCAAAACACTAAGCAAGAAAAAAGCCTAAGTGAGAAAGGAAAGATCAAACTCTTCATCCATCCTAATATTCTTATTTTCTTCTCACATTTTTAAAACTTTATTCTTCCATGTAATCAGCCTCCTCCTGCCTACAATTTTCTCTCCTCTAAGTCTGAAAACCGTAATCTCCCACACTGATTACACTCTTCCTACCACTTTTGAATCCCCTGAGCCCAAGACTACCTCTTGGATGTTGTACCAATCCTCCAATTTGCATAAACCTGGCCAATTCATTTTTTCAATTACTTCTACTGTTTTGGGAAAGTCTAATAAGAAAACATCACAAAAATGTGAGATCTCAATCCACTACAAATATATACTCCCTTGCATCAGTTGTTTGCTCACTACTACTAAGCAAACCTTTTTCTTTATCACTCTTGTACCCTGTCCTGCAGTCTCCATAATAGCAATTCAAACCTCTTTCACTCTGTCCTCCAATACACTTCCCATTCCATTCAATGTGCTGATTAACGTATGCAGTTTATTGAGAAAACAAAAAATCATTTTATTTATGCTGCCTCAACTTTGTCTCTCTTTTACAACTTCTGTGACTTTACTTATTCTCCTCTTCTCTCTTCCTGTTTCAAAGGGTGAATGCTTTCTTGTCTTTTCCAAGGTTAACTCCTTTACTTTATATCCTTGATTTCATCTTTTTTCCCCCATCCTCTGGGCCTCTGTGCCATTAATCACCTCACCTTGCTTTCTTACATAATCCTCGTCTGCCTCCTTATTAGCTCATTACCCTTGAATTATAAAACATTCAGCTGCCCCTTCTAAAAATAGATCACCATGATAGTGCCATAGTGCTGTAATGACTCTCTCATTCTCATCATATTTACTGCCAAGCTTCTTGAAAGAGTATCTTGAATCCATTGCCTTTGCTTCATAGGCTCAAAAATTTAGAATTGAAAGGTACCTTTCATTTAATCCAACATCTATCAACATCCAGAAAAAAAAAAACTACTTATTCAATTAGCTTGTACTCAGCAAATGTCAGAGCCAACACTTGAACTCAGGAATCTTGACTTCAAATACAGCTATATTTCCATTGCACTATGAACTTTTCATGCATTTATTTTTAATCCTTGGAAATTTTTCAAACCTTTTCTTGAAGAAAAATGCACTCATAAAATTCATTCAGCTTTTAAATGGAGTTAAGGATTAAGACATGTTTCTTTGTATCAAGCCTAACTTTCCCTTTTTGTGCATCTTTATTCATATTTTCCAATCTAGCTTCTACTTCCATAAATTTACTTGAAGTATCCTCTCCACAATCATTAGTTACCTCCTGATGGCAAAATCCAATGGTTTTTTCCTACATCTTACTCCTTGAACTTTCTGTACTACATACCACTGTTAAGCAGCTTCCTCTTTCTTGAAACCTTCTTCTGCCTTTGAAACTACATTCACTTATTCTTCTCCTTACCTGTTTGGTTTAATTTCTTTCCTTCATTTTATTGCCACTTCATCATACTGTCCTCTGAATATTGGAATTTCCAAGGCTGTGGATGCTTGACACATTTCTATTCTCCCTTCCTATTCCCATTTAGAGTTCAAAGAAACCTTGCATTTTATGTTCTCTAACACATATTTCCTGAGAGCCTAAGAGGTGAGATGACACTGGATATCTTAAGGATGGCAAGTGTCAGAGCCAGGAATTGAACTCAGTGGCTTTGATTCCAAATCTAGCAGTATTTCCATTGCACTATTTCCTCATCATACTTTCCCTCTTCAATATTTGACTGTACTGCAACTTCATCTGTCACGGTTATACTGGAGACACCCAATTGCTATCTCTGGACTCTCCTCTGATCTCCAGAACCACATTTTCAAGTGCATGTATCACCATCAGGATGGTCTGTAAACAGATGAGCCTATGTAATCCAAAAACCCATCTCAATCTCATCTCTGCAAAACCTTCTCTTGCTGAAATACTTTTTTCCCATTGATGTCACAGCATTTCTCCAATAATCCAATGGCATCAGTGATAATAAATAAATATGATGGGAGTTTTCTGAGTTGAATTCCAACTTCAAGACTCTGGAATCTTTTTATCCTTTCTCTTCCCTGACTGATACATTCAATTTGCACTATGGTCAATCAAATCTACCTGTAAATATTTTTTCAGTTTCACCTTCTTATTCATTCTCTCTGATATTAAGATTAGTTCAAGATTTCCTTAACATCCACCTAAACTGTTGCTCTGATGATAGGAACAGAAACTAGACCTGTGGTTTTATTGGTATGGGGAACTCCCAGATGACCTCCCTTCCTCCATAAATACCAGTTTGTGCCCTCTGTAGCTTATGTTTTAAGAGAGTTGCCTAGAGCACTGAGAGGTTGTGACTTGTCCAGGGTCACACAACCAGCAAAGGTCAAAGGTGTAACTTGAATACACAGCTTTTGGTTTCTGAAGCTAGCACTACTTCATGATGTCTGTCAGACAACTGTAATAATATCACAATGCTCATAAATCATAAGATCATAGATTTAAAGTTGGAGGAGACCTAAGAAGTCATATAGCACAACTCCTTCATTTTATAGGTGAGGAAACTGAGGCCCTCAAAGAATAAATAACTCAAACTTAGGTCTTTTGTTTCTGAACCCAATTATCTTTCCATTGTGTCCCGGCTCCCTTTTTTCCTACTTAAATACATGAAATATATGGAGGCATGAACCATCTTCCTAAAGATTAACTCTAATCATGAGAGCACCCTGCCTCCAAACCTACAAGAGTTCTATTCTTTGCAGTGATATTGGTAGATTTTGTCAATGTAATAGTTGGTTCAACTATTTTTTCTTACTTCTCTTTTTATTTCTTATAAATTCTATCTAGAAAGTGGAAGGGGATATTTGCCTCTCAAATGCCTTCAAACACCTCATTCCTATCTTCAAGGCCCTTGAAGAATTGCTCAAGTCCCAGTTTGCAATTCTTCTTTTCCACTACTCTGTTTTCTGTTCGTTATGTCCCCAACAAATTGGAATACTTTCATTGCCTACACCTTTTCTCTTTGCCTGCTTTTTCTCTCCTCTCTGTCTTTGCTTATGTAGACAGCATTTTGTATTCAAAAAGGTATTGAATCTAGAATTAGTGGACCTGGGTCTGAAACCCAGTTCTGATCATTTCTGCCGGAACGACCTTGGGCGAATGTAGTTCATCTCTAAGATGAAAACATTGTACAAGATTGTCTCTACAATTCCTTCCAGATCTAAATCTATAACACTGTGACTTTGCTTGCAAATGCCTTTCTTTCCACACACCTTTTCATCTATATTCTCTCTTCTTCAAAGCTTATATTAGCTACTTAGTCCTTTATGTAACTGTACCTAACTCTTTCCTTGCAAAGGGGTTTTCCCTGCCATTAACTCTGGGCTTTTTGTTGCTGTTGTTTTTGCAATAAAGGGGCACAGATGCTTGAGAAAGTTTTGGTAAATTAATGAGTAGATAGAGGGAAGAACAGAATTGTTCAGAATGCTTATGTTCCTTAATCAAGATGGATACTTTCAAGAGGAAATTTGTTCCTTAAATCGTCATTTTCTAAGTGGTTGTGGTTTCGGAAGCCCTGAATCAGCAAAGAGAGAGAGAGGAAGCTAGACTTTCCATCCATGCACTGTGCAATATTTCTTATCATTATTGAGTGGAGTCAGCAAGTTACAGACCTAGACAGAGATGATAGGGCTGTGGTGATCCTTATCACTATCACTCATTCTTGATGAGAGGGTTGTAATCTTAGCTCAGTGACAATGTTCTCACCAATTTGCCCCCTCCTCCAACCTAATATGGGCCTAGGGCTCTTATCATTATATAAAGACATGGGGAATCCTTCTAGTGCTCCAACATTTTCTTCATCTCCTTCACCTAGCCCTTCTTTATGCATTCCACGTTATTGCAAAGTTGTCAGAGGTGTGTGAGAAAAGAACCATACTGATGTTGGAGCCAGAAGTCCTAGGTTCAAATATTTTGAGTTTGAATTCTAGCTCACTTACTTAAAAACTGAGTGACTGTAACCAGTTCCTTTCCTCTCTCCAGGTCACAGTATCCTCACCTGTAAAATGGGAGGATCAGACTAAATTATCATTAACCCACATCCCCATTCAGTAAAAAAATAAGTCCCTAAGGTTAGGGAACTCCCCCCCTGCTTTTGCACCAAATGACTGGATATTAAATTATTTAGAGCAAATCAAGGCTCTATCACTAATAGTGTGAAGTGAATAATTTCTTAAACATTCTCTTCTCCTAATTCATTTACTTTTTGTATAGTTCAGAGTCACCTTAGAAGCCATTTTGAACAGACTCCTCATTTTACAAATGAGAAAAATGAAGCTGATTATGTTGAAGGGCCAGGATGGATGAAGATTCCAGAAGTAGCAAGTACCACACCTAGGCTTCAAACCTAGTTCCTCTGACTACAAATTGACTGTCCTTTGCAGTACATAAATCTGCTGTGTGATGATAAGTAAACCACTTATCCTCTCTAAACCTCAGTCTGTCCCTCTGCAAAATCAGAATAATAATATTTTACTAGTCATTAAACTGTTAATAGTCCTTGCTTCCTTGATCCTACTACTGGCTATATATTGTTAAGGATTTCAAAAATAGAAAAGAAAAAAAATAACTAAATACTAATGGCAGCAATTGTGGTTATAAGGAATTAGAAAAAAAGGTGAGTATCCACTGATTGAGGAATGACTGAATATATTACAATATATAAATGTATTATAATATTATATATGATAAGAAACAAAGAACATGAGGAAGAAATACAAAGGAAGACTTCTTAAAACATCAGAAAGATGCACCAGAAGAAAAATGTGGTATACAAAACGAAGTCGATTGTATAAACAAGATACAGCACTCTCAATAGATGCTGAAAAAACTTTTGACAAAATACAGCATGCATTCCTATTAAAAACAATAGAGAGCATAGGAATAAAGAGTGTTAGGTTAGGTTAAAATGATAGGCAGTATCTATCAAAATCATCAAGCATTATCTATAATGGGGATAAGTTAGAAGCCTTCCTGATAAGATCAGAGGTGAAGCAAGGATGTCCATGATTACCACTATTATTCAATATTATACTAGGAATGTTGGCTCTAATGAGAATAGAAGAAAAAGAAACAAACATTAGAATAGACAATGAAGAAACAAAACTATCACTCTTTGCAGATGATATGATGGTATAGTATACTTAGAGAATTGACTAAAAAAAGCTACTTGAAATAACTAACTTTATCAAAGTTGTAGGATATAAGATAAATCCACATAAATTGTAAGCATTCCTTTACTTGAACAACAAATCTTAGCAGCAAGAGATAGAAAGAAACTCCATTTAAAACAACTGTAAACAATATAAAATACTTGAAAGGCTGCCTTTCCAGATCAACCCAGGAACTATATGACCACAATTACAAAACACTTTGCATACAAATAAATTCAGATCTAAACAACTAGGAAAATATAAGATGCTCATTTGTGGGTTGATCTAATTTAATAAAAATAACATTTTTATCAATTGGGGAATGACTTGTATCCTTATACATTTAACTGAGTTCTCTATAGCCTAAACTAATTTACTTATTCAGTGCCATACCAATCAAACTGTCAAAAATTATTAGATAGAGCTAGAAAAAATGACAACAAAATTCATCTGGAATAACAAAAAAAAGGTCAAGAATACAGAGGGAATTAATGAAAATAAATACAAAGGAAGATGGCCTAGCAACACCAGATCTCAAACTATATTATAAAGCACTAATCATCAGAACTACCTGGTACTGGCTAAGAAATGGAGTGGTGGATCAGTAGAATAGGTTAGGTACATAAGATACAGCAGTCAATGATCATAAGAACCTAGTGCTTGATAAACCAAGATCCCAGCCTTTGGGATAATAATCACTATTTGACAAAAACTGCCAGTAAAACTGAAAAAATAATAGCACACAAATTAGGTATAGAACAATATCTCACACCATATACCATGATGATATCAAAATGGGTGATTGATTTATACATAAAGGCTGACCCCATAAGCAAATTAGAAGAACAAGGAATAGTTTACCTGCTAGATCTATGAAGAAGGGAAGAATTCATGACCAAACAAAAGATAGAAAGCATTATGAAATGTAAAATAGATAATTTTGATTATATTAAAATAAAAAGGTTTTGTACAAATAAAACCAATGCAACCAACATTAGAAGGAAAGCAGAAAGCTGGTCTTCATAACAAGTGTCTGTGATAAAGGCCTAATTTCTCTAATATATAGAGAACTCAGTTAAATGTATAAGAATACAATTTATAAATAGTCTAAGGATATGAACAGGCAGTTTTCAGATGAAGAAATCAAACTATCAATAGGCATATGAAGAAGTGCTCTATATCACTTTTGATAAGAGAAATGTAAATTAAAGCAACTCTACAGTACCACTTCATACCTATCAGATTGGTCAATAAGACAAAAAAGGAAAATGATAAATGCTGGAGAAGATATGGGAAAATTGGGACACTGATGCACTGTTGTGGAGTTGTGTACTGATCCAACCACTCTGGAGAGGAATTTAGAGTTATGACCATGGGGCAACAAAACTGCATACCCTTTGATCCAGTAATACCACCACTAGGTCTTTATCCCAAAGAGATCATATAAAAATCGAAAAGGACCTACCTACATGTGCAAAATGTATAGCAGCCATTTTCAAGGAGGCAAAATATTGGAAACTGAGGGGATGCCCATTGATTGAGGAATGGCTGAACAAGTTGTGCAATACAAATGTAATATTGTGCAACAAAAACATGCTGAACAGCCACATGTTGGAAAAAACCTGGAAGATTTATATAAACTGATGCAAAGTGAAATAAGCAGAACAAGGAAAACACTGCACATAGTATCAGTAACATTGTGTGATGACCAGCTATGAATGATGCAGCTCTTCTTAGCAACAGAATGATCCAAGACAAGTACAAAGGACTCACAAAACAGAATTCTATCAAGATCCAGATAAAGAACTGATGGACTCTAAATAGAGATCAAAGCATATTTTTTCACTTGCTTTATTCTTTTTTCATGTTTTTTTTTCTTTTGATAAAATGTTTCTTCTTTCACAATCGTGACTTAAATGGAAATATATTTTTACCTGATAGCACACCCATAACATATATCAAATTGCCTACCATATTCAGAAGATGGAAAGGAAGGTATGGAGGGAGAAAATTTTGGGACTCAAAATCTTGTAAAAATGATGATTGCTAAAAATTGTCCTGAAAGGTAATTGGAAAAAAATACTAAATTTTTTTAAAAAGGAATAGCACTAAAAACACGTAAATTCACATCAAATGCAATATCCATTTTAAGTTTTCAAGATCAGATTATGAAACACATTTTCCTTCTCTCACTAGAGAAGTGAGGAACTATGGATGCAGAATGTTGCAAATACTTTGGGATCCAGTTATAATTTGAGTAGTTTGCCTTAATTGATTGTGTTATAAGGTAGGATTCTAGGGGACTGTAGCAGCAAGCACCCAAGCATACCCAGGATGGCTGCTAGTACAGGTTCCTAGATTTGCTTTTCTAAAGGAAAGCAACTCAAAATGGATTAACAATCTTTGCTTTAATCAAACATATGTCATTTACCTAGTTCATGGGGAAAAGGTCAGCACCCCAAACTTTATAGAATACAGACAGGAGTTACAAGCAGACAAAAAATACAGACAGAGAAACAGATCAGCAAACAGGCTTCCAACTGTCTGACCATTACATCCAAACCTAGTCTGTTACCAGAGAGGAAAGCACCAACATCTGGGTTTTCAAAGCTGGGGGGCTCAATGGCTGCCCAGAGTCTCATCTGGTCAAATCACACAACTCTTCTTAAAGTGACCCCAAAGCAAAACCTTACATCAGGGTATATATAGCCTTTTCCTGGCTCAGAGAATGTCACAACCCCCTTGACCCACTGCCCAATCACAAAGTAACAAGGCATGGGCATTCCTGAAAAGCAAGCATCCCACCACAGGCTTCATGTGACCACATTCAGCTTATTAGGGGACAGAGCATATTTTCAAATCAGGGAAGTTCTCAGAGTCACTTAAGCCTATCAAAGGGCCAAGGGGCAGGGAAGATCTTCAGATTCCCATTCCCATAACAGGGACTAATTTATTGTAAATGGAGTGTTATGTAAAAAGAGACAAAAGTAAAACTGAAAAAAATATAGTTTTACTGTATACTGTACATGGGCTATTATTAAGAAAATTTGTTGTAAACTGGTCTTTTCTCAGTCATCATCATTTGTAACATCTCTGAAATATGTGACGCTTTTTTTAACTATGCTATCCTCCATATAATATCTCTTCTCTGGAATTCTGTGATGCTGATTTCTCCTGATTTTTCTCCTACCTCCATGGTTGTTCATTTTTAGTCATCTTTGTGAGACCACCATCCATGTCCCATCTACTTTTCATGAATTCCATCCAGAATTCCAGTCCTGAAGAATTACCTGACTATTGGAAACATTCAGTTAGATATATTGTAGGTATGTCATATTCAATGTTTCAGAATGAGAATTTCTCACCTTTTACCCCAAATCTGTTCTTTGTGGAAAGCTACTTTATTTTTATTAAGGCCACCACCATACCTCCAGTTACCCAGGTCCTAAAGCTTCCACCTTTGGCAAAATTTGAGGGCTGGAATGAACTTGAGCAGCCATGTAGTCCAATTCATACAACAGAGGAAACTCCACCATAAGATATGTTACTAGTGGTCATCCAGCTTCTGCTTGAAGATCATGAAGGAGGGGAACTCATCATCTCTCAAGGAACATCTCATTGTGTCTTTGAATAGACATATTAGCTTGGAAGATTTTCCTGACAGACTAAAATTTGCTTCATTTCAACTTCCACCCATTTCTTCTGGATCTGTCTTCATAGTCCTCATAGTCCAAACAAAACAATTCTAATCCTTTCACCACATGACATTCCTTTGAATAATTTAAGACAACTATCATATCTCCTCTTCTTTACTCTGGAATAAACATATTTATTTCCTCCAACTGATACTCATATGTCATAAAATCAAGGGCCTTCCACCATCCTGATTATTCTTCTTTAGATACTCTTTACTTTATCAATATCCTTTTTAAACTGTAATGTCCATAACAAGCTGAACATAATATTCCAGATGAGGCCTGATAAAAGCAAAGTGCAGCAGATATTTTGCTTCTCTTTTTCTAAAAGCTACAGCCTCCTTAATAAAATCCAAGGTTTGATTTATTTTATCGGATGCCAAATCACAGTTCTAGCTCATATTCAGCTTGTAGCTCCCAAATCTTATTTCCCCATCTTATATGTGTGATGTTGATTTCTTTGTCCCCAAGGGCAAAGCTTTACATTTAACCCTCTTGAAATACATATAACTAGAGAGCCTCATTTTCCTACCCATTTCTGTTATCTATTCTATTAGTTCTCTTGACCAGTTTTATATAATCTGCAAATCTGATGACGTTTTAACTAAGTCATTGATAAAAATGCATAACACTCACAGAGATAAGCACAGATTCTAAATACTCTACTACAGATATGCTGCCATGTTAACTAGTCTTTGAGATTCACCATAAAATTGACATCCCCACTTCTATGTTCAGTCAATGGTCTAGTAATTATGATTCCACAAACTTGGTTCAACCCCTCACTGAATCTTGTCTGGTCTATTAAAATAGCATCCTAAATGACCTAACAGCCTTTTTCTTATATTCCTAACAACATTCCTCCAGATTATGGACCTAAAATTGGCCCATAACAGGTCCTTAAGTAATACTTGAATGCAGGAATGAATGAATAAAAAGCAACAAATGATTCTTTGCCCTATCCTCTAAATCTATGCTGTTTACAGTAACTCTTCCTATTTTTAATATGACTGTGAGATAGTCTAACTATAACATCACATCTAATTTCCTGAATAGTCTCAATCAATTAAAACCAGCAGAGGCTGGTCTAAAGCTGATTAACAGTTCACTCAGACGGTAATAATAAAAATAATTATGATGGTTGACATGATGTTCCACTTTAACACACATTATCTCATTTGATCCTCACAACAATCTTGTGGGGTAAGAAGTGTAAATATGATCATGTTTTACACATGAGGAAACTGAGGTTACAAGAGGTTAAATGATTTTTCCAAGGTCACCCAGCTAGAAACTGACCTCTAGAACTTTATCTCAGATTTTTTGACAGCAAACATAATTTTCTTCCTATATACCACAGCTACCTCGACGATTTCTTTTATGGAAATTGGGAGATCTATTTATTTCAATATCCCACAATTATTTTAGGGCCCCATTAGTAAAAAACTTCTTTATAAATCTACAGAAAAAAAAAAACTTTCTGCTCTATTTTCCTATTTCATCAAGATTTTATTGGTTTCAGATGTGTTCATATAGCACACAACATATATCAAACACAATTTGCTTACATTATCTCATTTGTCCATGATTCTCTTATTTTTGCTTGTTCCTTCTGTATTTATGTTCCCCATGTCCCTTTGACCCCTCTTGCCCCACTCCATTCATGTATATATCCCATGTATATATCCCATGTGTCTGCATGTCTGTGTTTCAGCTATAGGCTTCTAATCTGTCTATATATCACCCATTATCTACCTCCTGTATTTAGATATCCCTGTATATATGTCTTCATGTTCATATGCAACTATATCGTACATTTGTTTTTGTATCCCTATCAGCTGAAATGACCATATCTAGGTTTACTGTTTGTGTCTTTTTCTCCAAAATTTTACCCTCTACTAATCTCCTATGATGATTTTGTATATGTCTGCAAATCCATATACCTGAATTCATTCAAAATCAAGTCAATACCTGTATATACTTGCATTCATTCATTTGTCATAATTGTCAGGGTAATAGATGTTTCACACTCAATTGTCCATTAATTTAAATGGGTAATGTCATTTTCATATTTTAGCCTCCATTTCTAAATAAAATGAGCAGTCACATTTAATATTTATGTTTTGCCTTCTTTACCCCAAGACTACTTCAAGACCAGTGAAAACACCAGCAAAAGACATTCTGTCTTGTGCCTTCTAAGGCCTATGTCAGGCTACCAGATTAGAAAAAGTCTGCATCTCTTTTGCTGAAACACTGCAAACTGCCAAGTTCAGTAGCTGACTCATTGAGAACTCATCCTGTCCACGTGTTTTCTGTACCCTATAAATATCTGTAGAAAATGACTCACATTGAAAACCCCTCTTGTCCCATAGAGAAACAATTATCTATGTGTCAATAGATGATTCCTACAGCCTAGAATTTAATGATGTATAAAATAAAGACTTTTTTTTTACTAACGTATTCTAAAATATAAAGTTGGTTTTCCTCCCAAGACAACATGACTACATCCTTATGTGTCCTAATGTCCAGGAATTGTTGTGTGTCATAGTGTGTCATAGACTTATGCTAGAGTCCCTATGACTATGTCCCCATAAGTTCTATATCCCACCATATGCATTGTCATAATAATTAACAATGATGTTTGCATACATTTTAATGTCTACTATATGAGTTTCTCATATGAGCCTAATGACAACCTGAGTGAAAGGTATTTCAGATATAGAGTTTGGGAAACTGAGACTTTGAAAGGTGAAGTGACTTGCCCATGATCTCACAACTAATAAGTGTCAGAGATAGAGATTATAAATTACATATATATGTATATATATACACATATGTATATGTATATATCTAAATACACATATGTATATGCATATACATATGCATATATGTATATGTGTATATATGTATGTGTATTGCCTATCTATATGTATCTATCTATCTATATTTGTGTGTGTCCCTATATGTCCATGTGTATCCCATGCCTGTGTAGGCCTATGTCTATATCACCATATATTATTTTGTCCTTGATTCTCCATATCCTTGTACCTGTATGCCTTTCACCCTTTAGCTTCTGTAGAAAATGAAGGTAATACAATTATTTAGACCTTTGAGTGGGATCATCAGAGCCCTAGGATTTTGTCCCTGATGGAATCAGTATATAGAATCTCAAAGCTATGTGCAGGTTGAACTAAGGATTTCCATGGGCCTGGAAGCTTAGCAACTACTAGAGGTACACATAGAGAAAGTGTGGTCCAGTCAGTGAAGAACCCAGGCCTCTACATTTAAATGTAGAGAGCACTAAAGCGGATATCACATGTGGAGAGATTGATGCATTTTTTCCATAAGTCTAGGCATGAATGTAGGGCTTTCATTCTCTTTCTGATTCCATATCCTTTTTTGGTTTGAGTGGGTTACATAATTGGTGGTGATGGGCAAGTAGAACCTTTATAGTTCAAGTTTCCCAATGCTCCTCCATTTCAGATTAGAATTGGTATGTAACTCCTTTTGCTCTATTTTCTGCTCCTTCCCTTGCAAACATCAACAGGATTTTACTTGCCAATGTGAGTGATAGAAGTGGCCAGATTGCATCAAAGGAAGTAGTCCAAGTCAAGACCAGGATTGTTAGGCAGAATATCACTGGATGGCTGTTTCTTAGTCGGAAACTGCTGTATTTCCACTTATTCAGCTCCATAAGTAATGGGATAGCAGATGAGAATTGATAGAAGTTACCAAATAGAAAGGTTGTATATATCATGAGTTTCATTTTGTACTAAAACCCTAGTCAATTCTCAGTGCTGCAGAAAGGTAAATTTCAGATCTAGAGTTCTTGTCTTCATCTGACAAGTCTCAATGGATGCCACAAGTTAATATTGTAATTTCTTTCCTTCTTTACCATAAGCCAGAACACTCTGTAATTGATGACTTTCTTTTATAGAGGGCAGAGTTATACCTGTGAGCAGAAAAAGAAAGGATTATGTATTTTCATCCTATTTATAGGAGTGTTTCTATGTGTATACCTTTAGGGTTATTGTTAAGGAATATTTTCTTAATTTATAGAAATCATTTTCATAGACTTACAACGTCTTATTAAGTTAGAATTTGCCAACAGTCTCTCTACTGGTCCTCATCAAATAATTCACTTTCTCTCTCTGAAAGTTTTATCTCTTTTCTTAAGTGAGATTCTGTTCCCTATCATCCCACTTCCACTCTTACGCCTGACAGCTATAATGTCCTATTGGACACTTGTTAAAAGAATTCTATAGTTTCTGGCTGTGAAGGTTAATTGAAATCTCTTACCAGTTCAGTGTTGGTAATAGACACTAACAAGATGAAATTGGATGAAGATAAACATAAATTCCTATATTTTGCTCATGGGAGACATAACTAGAAAATAGTTCACATGAAAAATACCATGCAATTTTAATGTAAAGAAATATCAGTGCAAATCAGTGATTTGATGTGGAATCTGAAAGTCTGGTATTGTAAAGTGTGTTAGGATCTAGAAGAAGGGAGGTTATGGTCCTTCACATCTGGTTCTTGTTTTCAGGTCTACATATAACATTTTAGGAAGGATATTGACATGCTAGAGTGTTAACAAGAAGAGAGAGGGCATAATTCATGTGGTGCTATATAAAGATCAGTTGAAAAAACTAGGGCTGGAGCTTCCGGAAAAGGGAAGAGCCACCAACATGGCGTTGGGGGGCAGCGCGGGGCTGCAGCAGCAGCCGCAGGAGATGATGGAGGTTGACAGAAGAGTTGAGTCTGAAGAGTCAGGTGACGAAGAAGGAAAGAAACATGGAGCAGATTTGGTCTCAGACCGCAGCCAGCAGAGTCTGAGACATGATCAGAACCTCGATAACCCAGAAGAGGAAGCTGAGCGCCCCGTGGATATGGAAACCGTTCACTTGGATGAAGATGCTGAGGATATTGATCTCAATCATTATCGAATTGGGAAAATTGAAGGGTTCGAGGTCCTGAAGAAAGTGAAGACCCGCTGCCTCCGGCAGAACCTCATTAAGTGTAATGAGAATTTGGAAGAGCTACAGAGCCTCTAAGACAACCAGATCAAAAAGATTGAGAACCTGGAGGCACTGAAAGACCTTGAGACTATAGATATTTCTTTTAATCTTTTGCCAAACATTGAAGGGATAGATCAGCTCACCCAGCTGAAGAAACTTTTCCTGGTCAACAACAAAATCAACAAAATTGAAAATATAAGTAACCTCCAGCAATTAAAGATGTTAGAACTTGGATCGAATCGAATCCGGGCCATCGAGAACATCGATAGTTTGACCAACCTTGACAGCTTGTTCTTGGGGAAGAATAAGATCACAAAGCTCCAGAACCTGGATGCCCTCAGCAACCTCACAGTGCTCAGCATGCAGAGTAACCAGCTGACCAAAATCGAAGGCCTCCAAAACCTGGTGAACCTTCGGGAGCTCTACCTCAGCCATAACGGCATTGAGGTCATCGAGGGCCTAGAGAACAACAACAAGCTCACAATGCTGGACATTGCATCAAACAGAATCAAAAAGATTGAAAACATCAGCCACCTAACAGAACTGCAGGAATTCTGGATAAACGACAATCTTATCGACAGCTGGAGTGATTTGGATGAATTAAAGGGAGCCAAGCACCTTGAGACAGTTTACTTGGAGCTCAACCCTCTGCAGAAGGACCCCCAGTACCGGCGCAAGATCATGCTTGCCCTCCCCACCATCCAGCAGATCGATGCCACCTTTGTGCGGTTCTGAATCTCGCCTTTCCTCGCCCTCCCTCCTCCCCACAGCAGCGCCCCGGCCACGGGCTTTTTAACCCACCTCTCCCTCCCAGAGTCTTCAATTGACCAACAGTTATCAACAGCCGATAAAGAACCACTGAATGATCACATACCCGTGTACGACGCACCCTCTTATAATTGTTTTTGAGATGTTATTATTATTAAATATTGCAACATGAAAAAAAAAACTAGGGCTGCTCAGTTTGGGGAAGTGAACACTGCAAAGATTTGAAAGTTATTTTCAAATATTTAAAAGTTGCCAAGTAAAAGAGCTATTAGAATGCTTCTCAACTGAGAAGGAAGAAGTTGGGGGAATAGGAGAAAGTGACAAGGAGGCAGATTTCAGGTATAAGAAAAAATACAAGAAAAACTTCCTAGAAATTAGTTGCCAAGAGAGAATGCCCAGCCTTGGAGGATAGAGAGTTCCTGATCAATGGAGAACTTTTATATGTACCAGGAATTTTGTAGCAGGTTCTTTCTCAGGAACAAAAAGGACCAGTTACCTGCCGAGTTTCCTTCTAGGTCTGAGGTCTTATGTTACTGTATTTCTTTTTCTTTAAAAATTTGTTTTTAAAATTTTGAGGTCCAAATTTTTTTCTTTCTTCCCTCCTCACTCACCCACACTGGGAAAATAAGCAATTCATTATAGGTTGTACAAGTGTAGTTACCCAAATCATTTTCATAGATGTTATATTGTGAAAGACTAACTATATTTCCCTCCATCCCGTTCCACCCCCCACGTATTCTATTTTCTCTTTTGACCCTATCACTTTTCAAAAATGTTTACTTCTAACTACCCTCCCCTCAAATCTGTCCTCCTTTCTATCATCCCCCTTCTTATCCCTTCCCCCCATTTTCCTATAGGGTAAGATACCCAACTGAGTGTGTATGTTATTCCCTTCTTAAGGCAAATTCAATTAAAATAAGGCCCCATTCCCTTTCACCTTCCTGCTCTTCCCCTCCATTGTAACAGTTTTCTCTTGCCTCTTTTATGATTTAATTGACCCTAATCTATATCCCTCTCTCCTTCTCTCAATAAGTTCCTCTCTCACCCCTTAGTTTTATTTTTTATATATCATCCCTTCCCATTCAACTCATCTTGTGCCCCCTGTATATGTATACATGGACATATATATGCACACTGTCACATGTATATTTATATACACATATGCCCTCATATATATATACATATATATACATGTATGTATATATGTGTATATATATATATTCCCTTCAACTATGCTTATAATGAGAAAAGTCTTATAAGGTACAATGATCATTTTTCCATGTAGGAATGGAAATAGTTCAAATTTAATAGGCTCCTTATGATTTCATTTTCCTGTTTACCTTCTTATGGTTCTCTTGCTTCTTGTAACTGAAAGTCAAATTTTCTGTTCAACTCTAGTTTTTTCATCAATAATGCTTGAAAATCTTCTACTTCATTAAGTGACTATATTTTCCTCTATAGCATTATACTCAGTTTTCCTGGGTAGGTGATTCTTGGTTTTAGTCCTAGCTCCTTTGACCTTCAGAATATCATATTCTAAGCCTTTCAATCCCTTAATGTAGCAGCTCCTAGGTTTTGTGTTATCCTGATTGTGTTTCCACAATACTCATATTGTTTCTTCCTGACTGCTTACAGTATTTTCTCCTTAACCTGGGAACTCTGGAATTTGGCTATAATATTCCTAGAAGTTTTCTTTTTGGGATCTTTTTCAAGAGGCAATCAGTGAATTCTTTCAATTTCTATTTTGCCCCCTTCTTCTAGATTATCAGGGCAATTTTGCTTGATAATTTCTTGAAAGATGGTGTCTAGGCTCTTTTTTTTAATCATGGCTTTCAGGTAGTTCAATACTTTTAAAATTCTCTCTCCTTGATGTATTTTCCAGGTCAGTGGTTTTTCTATTTTATTTTTTTCCTTTTTTTTTTTTTTCAAGCAATTGGGGTTAAGTAACTTGCTCAAGGTTACACGGCTAGTCATTATTATTTATGTGTGGGTGCTCATTTTCTGAGGCCGGATTTGATCTCAGGTCATCCCAACTCCGAGGCCAGCGCTCTTACTCACTGCGCCACCTAGCTGCCCCTTTAGGGCAATTGGGGTTAAATAACTTGCCCAAGGTCACATGGCTAGGTTTTTGTTTGTTTGTTTGTTTGTTTGTGTGGGTTAAGTGTCTGAGGCCGGATCCAAACTCAGGTCCTTCTGACTCCAGGGCTGGCGCTCTATTCACTGCGCCACCTAGCCGCCCCGTCAGTGGTTTTTCTAATGAGATATTTCACACTGCCTTCTATTTTTTTAATTCATTTGGATCTGTTTAATAGTATCTTGATTTTTCATAAAGTCATTAGCTTTCAATTGCTCCTATCTAATTTTGAAGGAGTTATTCTCTTCAGTGAGTTTTTGAAATTCCTTTTCTATCTGGCAAATTTGACTTTTTAGGGCATTCTTCTCCTCACTGGCTTTTTGGGCCTCCTTTGCCATTTGAGTTAGTCTATTTTTTAATGTGTTATTTTAAGTGTATTTTGGGTCTTCTTTAGCAGGCTGTTGACTTGCTTTTCATGATTTTCTTGCATCATTCTCTTTTGCCTTCCCAATTTTTCTTCCACTTCTCTTACTTGATTTTCAAAATCCTTCTTGAGATCCTCAATGGCCTGTAACCAATTCATATTTTCCTTGGAGGCTTTTGATGCAAGAGTTATGACTTCACTGTCTTCCTCCTGTTCCATGCCTTAATCCTTTTTGTCCCCCCAAAAGGATTCTATGGTCTGTTTGTCCTTCCTCTGCTTGATCATATTGTCAGCCAATTACTTGACTTTTGAGCTCTTTGCCATGGCAGAACTCTGCTTCCAGAGTAGAGAGAGCTTTGTCCCGTATCGATGGGGTTTTCACAGCTGCCTGAGCTATTAGGAGGGTGTCCTCTCTACAGCCCCCGCAAGCTCTGGCTCACTGGCCACACCCAAACCACCACTCAAGACCATAATCCCGATCCAAGTAGGGTAAAGCAAGAGCAATTACCCTTTGCATGATTGGTTGGTGCCACTACAATCTGCAGGCTACACACTCCTGAAGCATCCATGTAGCACAGCCACCATGCCTCTTCTGCCTCTCACCCTGGGTGCAGGTGCCTTACCATGCTCTTCCATCTCCCTGTTGCAACAGAGTTTCACACTGACCTTTTATTTTCTCTTTGGAATTTATGGATTGAAAAGTCTGGAAACCGCCACAGCTGCTGGTGATTCACTCTCCTGAATTCTGCTTAGACTGCTGCTGGTCAGGGCTGGAAACACATGGCTCTTCCTGGACTGTGCTTGGCTCCCAGCATGCTGTGATAGACCCTCCCTATCTGCCTGCCTGGCTGCCTTCAGCAGAGATTTGTTTCTCTCTGTCACTTTGTGGGTTCTGTAGCCCTGAAGTTTGTTTAGAGACATTTTTTACATGTATTGGAAGTGATTGGAGCGGGAGCTCACACCAAGTTTTTTTCTTATACTCCTCTATCTTAGCTCTGCCCCCATTTTCTGTGTTTCTTAGCCTTAGTTCACTAATGTAAAAATTAAAAAAAACTATTATAATAAAGTCTCCTATGCCTATTTCACATAATTATGGCAAGGATCAAATGAGAGAATATATGTGAAATATTTTCTAACCATACAAAGCCATGTAAATACAAGCTATTATTATGTTTATTTCCATCCTTTATTCAGTTCAATAATTATATTAAAACATCCTCATGATCTTGCTGCTGATAAAAATGGATACAACTTATAGAGGACATTTGAGATGAATTAGGATGGACCTTTCCTTGCTAGTCTGATTCTGTATTGAAATGGAAATTCTCCCAAATTGTCATGGGCAATTCGTTCTTTGATTAAGTCCTTTATTTCTTCATGTTACTAACTGATTGCTTTGCTATTTCTTCCTAGGGGAGATTATGGCCATATAATTAAAGCATCCCAGAAAAATGGTAAAGATAGGAGTCATTAACATACCAGCAAGCTTCACAAAACCCCAATTTATGGAAACTGGCCCAGTGATGGCATTTTGTAAAGGCATGTAATGAGAGTGTAAGTAATTCCATTTTTTGTTCTTTCCCTCATAAGTTGCTTGAAAAATTAAGATTATTTTTCTTTTATTCTCAAAATAGTAGTGTACATATTCTTATTCTGTGTCTATACAAGGATTTTTTAAAAATCTTTGTATTAGGAACTTTTTGGAAGTCTGATAAATACTATTAACTTTCTCAGAATAATGACTTTAGATGCATAAATTAAAATTCTTAGGACTATAAAAGAAATTAATTTTATTGAAATGGTTATTTAGCAATGCATCTGTATCTACTAGTTATACCTCTGTCACCCATCTATATAAATATATGTATATATGTATGTGTATGTATGTATACACACATACACATACATATATACACACAATACATATATACATAAGTATACATATACATACATAAACATATACATACATATATGCATATTCTCTTTGTCCTTCTCTATCTCTCTTCAAAAATCAGTCCATGAACTCCAGATTAAGAATCCTTGGTCAGTAGCAATGAAGTTCTTAAGGTCTGAGTAAAACACCTCTCACTGTACAATAGGTTACAAAGTTAAAGCAGCAAAAGACCTCAGACTTCATGTATGTCAATACTTCCAATTTACAGATGAATGAAATGAGGCCCAGAAAGGAGGCCTAACTTGTCAAAAGTCACAGAGTTAGTAAGAATGCTCAGAATTTAGCAAATAAAATTACTAGATGCTATACAAAGTACTTTTTTCCCCTATACCATGAATCATCAGTAAACATTTTAATTGTTTATTTTATACCAGTAATTATGATAATTCTGTGAATGGAGAGGTAAACAAAAACCATTCCTACCTTGAAGGAGCCCACATTTTAATATCTTGCAATATGCTGAAACTGTTTGTTTGTTTGTTTGATTTTTCAGATGCCACTGTAGTTGTTAACATGCAAAGCCTTTGCATTCTGGCCATAATTCCTATAGCAGCTAGGGCAATACAATATCTAGGATTCCTGAAGAGGCAAGGGTAGTCTATAAAGAATTGGTTCATTAGTGGATAAAGGACCTGGCCAAGTTTCTGGGATTTTTATGTCTCATTTTTTTCCAATTAAATAGAAAAAACAGTTTTAACATTTGTTTTTCTTTAATTTTATATTACTCTTCCTCTTTACCTTCTTCCCACCTCATTGAGAAGACAAACAATTTGATATACATTGTACATATGCAGTCATGCAAAACATATTTCCTTATTACTCATGTTATGAAAGAAAACAGACAAAAACCAATAAAAATAAAGTAAAAAAAGAACACATATACATTTATCTGCATTCAGATTCCATTAGTTCTTTCTTTGGAGATAAAGAGCATTTTTCATCACAAGTTTTTCAGAACTGTCTTAGACTGTTTTACTCCTGAGAATACTTAAGTCATTCTCACTTGGTGATCATATAATAGTGCTGCTACTGTGTACACTCTTATCCTGGTTCTGCTCACTTCATTATTAATCAGTTCATATCAGTCATCATAGGTTTTATTTTTTTCCTGAAAGCATCTTGCTGGTGCTGTGTTAAAGCATAATAGTATTCCAGCTCAATTATAAACCACAATTTCTTCATCTATTCTCCAATTTATGGGCATCCTCTCAATTTCCAATTCTTTGCCACAACTAAAAGATCTGCTATAAATATTTTGTACATATAGGTCTTTTTTTCCTTTAAACACAGAACAAAACAAAGCAAAAACCTCTCTGGGATACAGACGTAATAGTAGTATTGTTGAATTTTATAGGCCATTAGGCATAGTTCCAATCTCCTCTCCAGAATGGTTAGAATAGTTAACAACTTAACCAACAGAACTTTAGTGCCCCAAATTTCCCATATCCCCTCTAACTTTTGTTATTTTCTTTTTCTGTCATAGTAGATAATCTGATAGATGTGAGATGGTGTGTCAGTGTTGTTTTAATTTGAATTTCTCCAATCAATAGTGATTTAGAGCATCTTTCACATGATCATAGATAACTTTGATTTTTGACTGAAAACTGCTTATTATATTCTTTTTTTATACACACACTTTATTAACTTCTGTTTTACATCATTCATTTCCGCCAGATTTTGAGTTACAATCATTTCCCCCCTGTTTTTCCCCTAACAACCCTCCCAGAATAGCAGTCCCACAATATATCGCTTCCTCCAATCTGCTCTCTCCCCTATCTTTTCCCATACCCTCTTCGACTTTTCCATTAGAGGAAGGTGAATCTTTGTGTCCCAATGCCTGCACATCTTATCTCCCAATTAGAAGCAAAAGAGTATTAATAATAGTATTTATATATATTTGAAACATTTAATGTTAAGACCTCGAATTTCAGATCCATTTCCTTCCTCCCTTGTCACCCATTCCTTCTGGGGAGATAAGTAATTCAGTATATGTTGTACATGTCTAGCTATGCAAAACATTATCATAGTAGATATATTGTACAGGGCTGCTTATAATTCCCTCCCACTCATCCCACCCCCCACCTGGTCCATTCCCTACATGATCCTGTCCCTCTTCTATAGTGGGTACTTCCAACCTCCCCTCCCCCCAAGGATGCCCTCCCATCCATCATCCTTCCTCTCATCCCCCTTCCCCCTATTCTGCTGTAGGTTGAGATATCCCATTTGCTATGTATGTCATGCTCTTGCTGAACCAAATTCAATGAGAATGTGGTTTTGCCTTTTTGCCTTCCTATTCTTCCCCTCGACTGCAACCACTTCCCCTTGCTTCTTCTACATGAGATCGTTTACCCTACCCTGTCTCTCCCCATCTCCTCTTGCCACTTTCCTCTCTCACCTCATAATTTCATCCCTTGAGTATTCTCCCTTCCCCAAAAATTCAACCTATGCCCTCCATCCATATATAACTATAACCTTATACACACACATTCACATATGTATTCATATGACCATACACCCTTCTTCCATTATTTTCATAGGGAGAAAGATTTCATCAGTCACAGTTATTGTTTTTCCACATAGGAATGTAAATAGATCAACTTTGATAAGTTCCTTTTGATTTCTATTCCCTGATTACCTTCTCAGGCATCTCTTGCTTCTTGTGTCTGGATGTCAAATTTTCTATTCAATTTTGTTTTTTTTCCTCAAGAATGCTTGAAAGTCCTCTATTCCATTAAATGACCATATTTTCCCCTGAAACAAAATACTCAGTTTTGCTGGGTAGGTGACCCTTGGGTTCAGACCCAGCTCTTTTGCCCTCTGGAATATCATATTCCATGCCCTTCAATGCCGCAGTGTAGAAGCTGCCAGGTCCTGGGCTATTCTGATTGTGTTTCCACAATATTGAAATCGTTTCTTCCTGGCTGCTTGTAGTATTTTCTCCTTGATCTGGGGATTCTGGAACCTGGCTATAATATTCCTGGGAGTTTTCTTTTTGTGTTCTTTTTCAGGAAGTGATAGGTGGATTCATTCAACCTCTATTTTGCCCTCTGGATCTAAAACATCAGGGCAATTTTCCTTGAGAATTTCTTGAAGGGTGACTTCTACGTTCTTTCTTTGATCATGGCTTTCAGGTAGTCCAATAATTTTTAAATTGTCTCTCCTGGATCTATTTTCCAGGTGAGTGGTTTTTCCCATGAGATATTTCACATTGCCTTCTAATCTTTGATTTGTTTGGATCTGCTTAACAGCATCTTGATTTCTCATAAAGTCATTAGCTTCCATTTGCTCCAGTCTAACTCTGAAGGAATGAATCTCCTCAGTGAACTTTTGAGATTCTTTTTCCATCTGGCAAATTCGACCCTTTAAGGCATTCTTCTCCTCATTGCCCTTTTGGGCCTCCTTTGCCATTTGCGTTAGTCTGTTTTTTAAGGTGTTGTTTTCCTCAGTCAGGCTGTTGACCCTCATTTCATACTTTTCCTGCATCCTTCTCATTTCTCTTTCCAATTTTTCCTCCACTTCTCTTATTTGATTTTTAAAGTCCTTCTTAAGGTCCTCTATGGCCTGCAACCTGCTCATGTTTTCCCCTGGGGCTTTTGGAGCAGGACTTCTGACCTCACAGTCCTCTTCCCGCTCTATGTTTCGCCCCTCTTTGTCCCCAAAGTAGGAGTCTATGGTTGCATTTTTCTGTTTAAATTGTTTCCTTTGCCTTGGCATGTTGCCACTTAATTACTTGACTTTTGGGCTTGTTGCCACAGTATGGCTTTGCTGCCAGACAGGGGAACTTTCGTCCTGAATGTGTGGGAGGGCAACTTCCGTTTCTGGCAAGCTGTAAACCCACCCACGACTTCCACCCCAGATCACAATCCAGATCCAGGGAGGTTAAAGCAAGAGTGATTACCCCCCAAGAATGATTGCTGGATCTCCCTACAGTTCGCAGGCCAGGAGCTGAAGCTGCCTCTGAAAACTACAAAATGGCATGTCTCCTCAGCGGCTTCGAACCCCCAGGTGAGGAAGTGGATGTGTTCCCCAAATACTGGTCCCAAAGTCCATTGGGCACTAACCTCTCACTTTGTCCTAAGCATGTCTATGTTGATAATTCTGGAATCGTCACAGCTGCTGGTGTTCTGGGGTCCCTCTAGATTGCTGCTGGCCCTGCCGCCCTGGGGCTAATATTGAAACTCAGGTGCTTGGCTGTGCACGGCTCCCCACACTCTGTGTGCTGCGCTGCCTGCTCCCAGACCACTGCACCTGTCCTTCCTGCAGAGCTGCTGGGCTGTCCTCAGTGGGAGGTTAGTTTCTCTTTGTCTTTCTGTGAATGCTGGGGCTCCAGAAGTTGTTCAGAGTCCCCTTTTACATAGTTTGGAGGTAATCTGGGGGCAGAGTGGCCTGGACGTGCTGTTTCTACTCCACCATCTTGGCTCTACCCCCTATTGTATTCTTTTAAAAATCTTGAATTTGGGGGGTAGCTAGGTGGCACAGTGAATAGAGCACTGGCCCTGCATTCAGAAGGACCTGAGTTCAAATCCAGCCTAAGACGCTTGACATACTTACTAGCTGTGTGACCTTGGGCAAGTCACTTAACCTCAATTGCCTTCCAAAAAGCAAAAAAAAAAAAATAGTCTTGAATTTTTATTAATTGTAGAATGACTAATATTCTAATAAAGTTAATTATGTTCTCAAAATATTGGAGAAAGAATGCCTTTGTCAGAGAAATCTGCTCTAAAAATATTCTCACAATTATAATTCCTGTTTACTTACCTCCATTCTGCTTCCCCCTTTTACATCTCTGGCTCCTTTTATTCTCTCTCCTCAAAAATGTTCTGGCTGTCACCTCCCCCAAACCATCTTTTCTTCTATAAGCACCTTATTTTATCCTTTTTTCCTCAAACTTCCTTCTACAGTAAGATAACCTCAATACCCAAATGGGTGTTCTATTATTCCATTTTTGAGCCAGTTCAAGTGAGAGAAAGATTCAAGCATTGTCCACCACTCTCTCATATTTCCCTCCAGTGTAAAAGCTAATTTACACCTCTTTTATGTGAGATATGAATTCCATTCTAAATTTCCCTTCACTATTCTCCAAGTGAATTCCTCTCTCTCACACCTTAATATTTTTTAAAAGATATGATCTCATTATAGTCAACTAACACTATTTCTATCTGCCCTGATGATGAGAAAATTCTTAGCAGTTACAAGTGCCATCTTCCCACATAGAAATATAAAGTTTAATTTTATTGATTCCCTTCTGATTTCTCTTTCATGTTTACTTTTTTATGCTTCTTTGAAATCTTATATTTGAAAGTCTAATTTTCTATTTAGCCCTGGTCTTTTCATCAGGCATGCTTAACAGTCCTCAATTTCATTAATTATCCATTTTTCCCCTTGAAGGATTATGCTCAGTTTTGCTGAAGAACTGATTCTTGGTTTTAATCCTGTCTCCCACAGAGTATCATATTCTAAGTCCTCAAATCCTCTAATTTAGAAACTGCTAAATATTGCATTATCCTGGCTGTGATTCCATGATATTTGAATTGTTTCATTCTGGCTGCTTTGAATATTTTCTCCTTGAACCGAGAGTTCTGGAATTTGTCTATAATATTCTTGGAGTTTTCATTTTTGGACCTCTTTCAGGAGATGACAGATGTATTATTTTAATTTCTTTTTTACCCTCAGTTTCCAGAAGATCAGAGCAACTATCCTTAATATTTTAATGATTTTTTATTATGATTTTCAGGTAGTCCAATAATTCTTAAATTTTCTATCCTGAGTTTTGTTATAGGTCAGCTATATTTTACAATTATATATATACATATATATATATATATATATATATATTTTTTTTTTTTCTTTTTCAGAGGGCAATTGGGGTTAAGTAACTTGCCCAAGGTCACATGGCTAGGTTTTTTCATTTGTGTGAATTAAGTGTCTGAGGTCGGATCCAAACTCAGGTCCTTCTGACTCCAAGGCTGATGCTCTACTCAATGCACTACCTAGCTAGTCCACAATGATATATTTCACATTTTATTCTATTTTTTCCATTCCTTCAATTTTATTTTATTTTTTCTTGATATTTCTCAGTCATTAGATTCTACTTGCCCAATTCTAATTTTTAAGGAATTGTTTTCTTCAGTGAGCTTTTGTTTTCGGTTTGTTTCCTTATTTTTCTAGCCTGTTTCTTGACTTGTAACTTTATGTTAAAGTTGGCTCATCTTTTGGGGTGGAGAGTGCTATAAAGCCAATCACAAGTAGCACTCCTGAGGACTGCTTCTGTTAATAACTTTAAGATCTAGTTGCATAGTCTAGTGAACTCTCTATTCAGCAAGAAACTAATGCAAAACATTCAAGAAAATAAAGCACAATGTTCAAAACAACATAACATAACAATTATTACTAAGGTGGCCACATAGTCTTAAACAAAACATATCATTCAGCAAGTCACGATCTCCTCAATCAATATAAAGTACCCATCTAAAGTCTTCTTTCATCTTGATTGGAGACTGGCTTCCTATCATCCTTAAGTCAATAGTCCTTAAGGGGTACAAGTGTACAACCCCAAACTTCTGGAGGGTGGTTTGTTTTGTTTTTGTGCAACTGTTTTCAGAGCTAGTTCTGGGAATCTACAAGTTTTCAGTTTTTCCAAGGTGACATGATCTAAGAAGAGGTGTGGTAACTGCTCTCCTAACCTGTACTGTGGTCTGCGAGTAATCAGAAGCATTCCTTTTAGCTTTGGAACTATGAACAGGGACTCTGGTCGCCTGCAGCCATATGTTATAGTGTGCTAGTGTTCTTCCTAGCCTTGGAACTGTGACATAGAACTTGTATGGGCAATACAATAGAGACCTACACCCAGTGGCAGCAAATAGTCTCCTGTAACTTCTTTCTGATCAGTTGTCCATCCCCCTTATTATCTCTATGCTGAAAGATCCCGAAGACATAGCATCTGATTTAGTCATCCTCTTGGCCTGCTGTTATCTTGCTGGAGTATAGCCTATGCTTAACTCCACTCACTGTCTCACCCCAGAGGGACAGTTTTTTTCTCCTGACAACCTGGTTTTTGTTTGGAAAATTATTTCACTCCATCCTTTTGTTGGTTCTGCCACTTCTGATTTCATCTTGAGGTTCTCCTTTAAAGTTGCTTTGTGGGGAATTTGGGAGAGGTTAGGTGAATCCCTGCCTTTACTCCTCCATATTCTATCTCTTCTTTCAGCTTGCTCTCTAAAAATCTATACTAATCTGTAAAGGATGCTATATAAAAGAGTAAAGAAAATATCTATATCTTGAAAAATATACATTATAATAACATTATTTTTGTTACCAAAGAACGGAGAGTTAAAGTTTATAATGCCTGGATAGTGGCTGCTCTGTGGTATGTCCATGTGATGGATACCATAGTACCACTCATAATGATGAATGTAAAGAATATGAAATAATATGGTAAAATTTTGCAAAATAATGTAAATTACGTCAAATAAAAATGTGTATACAACAGTTATTACATTTTCCTAAGTATGTAGATGGACCTGAGATCATGGGTATGAAAACTCCATTCATAATTCCAGACCATGATTCATTCAATTCCTATAGGAAAATAGGAGGGGAAAAGCACAACAGAAAGGTTTGGGAGAGCTGATAGAAGTGGGGTTGGGTTGGGAAAGGTAGTAGTGAGAAACAACACAGTGTTGAGGATGAACTGAAAAGAGTAGAATAAATGGGGAAAATAGGATCAAGGGAAAAACAGTAATCACAACTGTGATAATTATAGGAATTTTATCTGATTAAGGCCTCATTTCTCAAATGTATGTGGAACTGAGTCAAATTTACAAATATAAAATCCATTCTCCAATTGATGAAAGGTCGGATGATATAAACAGGGAATTTTCAGGCAAAGTAATAAAAACTATCTATATTCATATTTTTAAAAAAGCTCTAAATGACTATTGATTAGACAAATGCAAATATAAATCACTTCATGGTACCACCCCACATCTATCATAATAGCTAATATGATAGAAAGAGAAATTATAAATGCTGGATAGGATGTGGAAAAATGAGACACTAATGCACTGTTGGTGGAATTGCAGATTGATTCAACTATACTGTAGAACAATTTGTACTATGCCCAAAAGACCATAATACCTTACATACCTTTGACACAGCAATACAACTAATCCTGAACCATTAAGTCTGTATTCCAAAGAGACAAAAAAAGCAGCTCTTTTAATGGTGGGGGGAAAATGTAAATTAAGCATGTGTGCATCAGTTGAGGAATATCTGAGTAAGTTGTGGTATATGTTTTTGATGGAATACTATTATGCTATAAGAAATGATGACCAGCGTGTTCTCAGAAAAGCCTGAAAATATTTACAAGAACTGATGAAAATTGAAAGAGCAAAACCAGAAGATCAGCATATAAAGTAACAACAATATTATGCAGTGATCAATTGTGAATGACTTAGGATATTCTCAGGAATACAATGATCTGTGCCAATTCCACAGGACTTATAATGAAAATGCTATTCACCTGCAGAGAAAGCAGTTCTGGAGTCTGAATGTTGATAAAAGCATAGTTTTTTTGGTGGGGGCAAGGCATGACAATTGGGATTAAGTGACTTACCCAAGGTAACACAGCTAGTAAGTGTGTCAATAGTCTGAGGCCAGATTTGAAGAAGCATACTTTGAAAAAAAACTTTTTTTTTATTTCCTTTCTTCCTTCCTTCTTTCCTTCCTTCCGCCCTTCCTCCTTTCCTTCCTTCCTTCCTAAATTCCTTCCATCCTTCTTTCTTTCTTTTTCTTCTTTCATTCCTTCCTTTCTTTTTTTGTTTGTATTTTCTTTTAATGCATGACTAATATTGGAATGTTTTGCATAACTTCAATTCTATAACCGATGTTAAATTTCATGAATTCTCAAGGAAGGAGAGGGAATGGAGGAAGAGAATGTGGAACTCAAAAAATATTCATGTTAAAAATTGTTTTTGCTTGTTATTTGGGGGAAAATAATTAAATAAATAAAAGTTAAAATAAAGAAAGTTAACATTAGGTATCATTGAAAAGAACTAAATTTCCTGAATAACAGTTTACATTGTTTGTCTCAGCCCATATCCCATTGTGATTCCTTGTCAATTCATTCTCATTGACTTTTCTTCATATTGTGCGATTCTTGTTGGAATCTTTCAATAAATCTTCCATAGAGGATTCCTGAAACTCATTAGTAATCATATTCCGGTTCTTTCAGTGTATCAGGCTTTCCATTTGTTGTTCCTAACTCTCATTATTTCACCAACCTGCCTCCTTTTCTAATCATATCTGTCCTTTATGATTTTTAAGCAATTTCCTATGCCCAAATCATTGTGGGCAATATCCTGCAGTCAGCTTACACCCATCCTGCAGTTTTTCCATTGCCCTTTGAGTTGTTTGTAATTTATATTCTTCTGAGATCTTGATGTTCTGTGATTTGTAATCATAGAGCATCACTAGGAGAGTACATTTGTGTTAATGAGATGGCCCTTTGTGGCAATGAGCAATCTGGGATCATTGGAAGTGCTGTGCCATTTCCCAAATGTGATCTCGGCCAATCTCTGCCTCCTACTCATGTCAGGGCCCATCTGTCTGTGACAGATGTCACTGTAGAGATAACTTTGCTTAACAACCTGCTGAGTATTGATATCAAGTGAGGTGTAAAGCAGGGAGACATATGCTTACCCAGGCTATACTCCAGTGTCATGGAAACTGTCTTGAATAAAGCACTTCTATTTCTCCCCAACTCCTACTCCCCCTTCCAAAAATAGAGAGAATTTCTTCTCCATGGTAAGGTTCTCCAAATATTCATATTCCTAGATGGTACTTTATAATTCGATAGATAGATAAATAGATAGATAGGCTCATAGAACTTACTATATGTTAAGCACTGTGCTAAGTGCTGGGGATAGAATTAAATGCAAGCAAACAGTCCCAGTCCTAAAGGCACTTACATAACTCCAGAGCCCGAACAAAACATTAAAAGGGAGTATAAAAGGAACAGCAGTTTTCTTTTGGTAAAAGGAAGGGAGAAGATGGCTAGGAGATGTTGTAGATGTCTGGAACTGAGAAAGAGAAAACCAAAGCTGGCCCATCAAAAGACCCAAGAGAGTTTAAGGGGCAGAGTCCAGTATTCATGTGCACAGTTTAGATTAGTTTAACTTTTATGTTACTTTTAACCCTAAATTTAAGATCCTTCTTTCTTGTTAGTTTCACATCATGAAATACAAATTTGATTTGATGGTCTAATTCATATTATAAGTCTTCGTTTTGTCTTACTTGTCACAGACAGCAATCATCTCAGGTGTCAAAAGTGTTAGTTACAGCTCTGTCCTTAGCAGTAATTTGTAATATATTTCCCTGAGGAGCTTTGTTTTTAGTCTCCCATCCTTTACAACATCTGGATTATGAATGTATTCACTCAAATGTATTCATTGTGAATGTATTCACTCTGTTGGTGTTCATTTAAAGTAGCTCAAAAACATACTCGGACTTTTTGGATATCAAGATACCTGTTTCTCCATGCTACTATAGAGTGCTATACAGACCTGCAATGTGCCTAATATAGGTATTCATTTGAAGTAGCTCAAAAATATACCAGGAGGAGGGCAGAGCCAAGATGGAGGAGTACAAACAGCTCATCCAAGCCACTCTGCCCCCAGATTCCCCCCCAAACTATGTAAAATGGGACTCTGAACAACTTCTGGAGCCCCAGCACCCACAGAACGACCCAGAGAAGCTAACCTCCCGCTGAGGACAGCCCAGCAGCCCTGCAGGAAGGACCAGCTCAACAGTCTGGGAGCTGGCAGTGCGCAGCACGCAGAGCGCGGGAAGCCAAGCCAAGCCGGAGCTGAGGTCCCCATGAGCCGAGGTTTTAGCCCCAGGGTGGCAGGGCCAGCAGCCAGCTAGAGGGAACCCAGAACACCAGCACCTTTGGCGACTCCAGAATTATCAACATAGACACGCCTAGGACAAAGTAAGAGGTTAGTGTCTTATGGACTTTGGGACCGGTTTTGGGGGAATGCATCAGGTCCCTCCCCTGGGGGCTAGAGATCCAGGGATCAGTGGGGGGGGGGGGTAATCGCTCTTGCTTTAACCTCCCTGGATCTGGATTGTGATCTAGGGTGGAAGTCGTGGGTGGGTTTACACCTTGCCAGAAACGGAAGTTGCCCCCCACACGTTTGGGACAAAAATTCCTCTAGCTAGCCTTAAAGCCATAGAGTGGCAACAAGCCCAAAAGTCAAGCAAATAAGTGGCAACATGCCAAGGCAAAGGAAACAGAAAAATGCAACCCTAGACTCCTATTTTGGGGGCATAGAGCGGGAAAAGGACTGTGAGGTCAGAAGTCCTGCTCCAAAAGCCCCAGGGACAAAC
The DNA here is from genome assembly GCA_011680675.1 of Gymnobelideus leadbeateri. NCBI lineage: Eukaryota > Metazoa > Chordata > Mammalia > Diprotodontia > Petauridae > Gymnobelideus > Gymnobelideus leadbeateri. The sequence goes on from WOXC01005146.1 coordinate 303,845, forward strand.
ATGAGCAGGTTGCAGGCCATTAGAGGACCTTAAGAAGGACTTTAAAAATCAAATAAGAGAAGTGGAGGAAAAATTGGAAAGAGAAATGAGAAGGATGCAGGAAAAGTATGAAATGAGGGTCAACAGCCTGACTGAGGAAAACAACACCTTAAAAAATAGACTAACTCGGGGAGGGGGGGGGGGGGCGGCTAGGTGGCACAGTGAGTAGAGCACTGGCCCTGGAGTCAGAAGGACCTGAGTTTGGATCCGGCTTCAGACACTTAAGTACACCCAAACAAAAACCTAGCCATGTGACCTTGGGCAAGTTACTTAACCCCAAATGCCCTCCAAAAAGCCAAAAAAAAAAAAAAATAGACTAACTCAAATGGCAAAGGAGGCCCAAAAGGGCATGGAAAAAGAATCTCAAAAGTTCACTGAGGAGATTCATTCCTTCAGAGTTAGACTGGAGCAAATGGAAGCTAATGACTTTATGAGAAATCAAGATGCTGTTAAGCAGATCCAAACAAATCAAAGATTAGAAGGCAATGTGAAATATCTCATGGGAAAAACCACTCACCTGGAAAATAGATCCAGGAGAGACAATTTAAAAATTATTGGACTACCTGAAAGCCATGATCAAAGAAAGAACCTAGAAATCACCCTTCAAGAAATTCTCAAGGAAAATTGCCTGATGTTTTAGATCCAGAGGGCAAAATAGAGGTTGAAAGAATCCACCAATCACCTCCTGAAAAAGATCCCAAAAAGAAAACTCCCAGGAATATTATAGCCAGGTTCCAGAATCCACAGATCAAGGAGAAAATACTACAGGCAGCCAGGAAGAAACAATTTCAATATTGTGGAAACACAATCAGAATAGCCCAGGACCTGGCAGCTTCTACACTGAGGGATCAAAGGGCATGGAATATGATATTCCAGAGGGCAAAAGAACTGAGAATGAACCCAAGGGTCACCTACCCAGAAAAACTGAGTATTTTGTTTCAGGGAAAATATGGTCATTCAGTGGAATAGAGGACTTTCAAGCATTCTTGAGGAAAAACCAGAATTGAATAGAAAATTTGACATCCAGACACAAGAAGCAAGAGATGCCTGAGAAGGTAATCAGGGAAAAGAAATCAAAAGGAACTTATCAAAGTTGAACTATTTACATTCCTATATGGAAAAGCAATAACTGTGACTGATGATATCCTTCTCACTACGAAAATAATGGAAGAAGGGTGTGTGGTCATATGAATACATAGGTGAATGTGTGTGTATATGGTTACAGTTATATATGGATAGAGGGCATAGGTTGAATTTGTTGGGAAGGGAGAATACTCAAGGGATGAAATTATGAGGTGAGAGAGGAAAGTGGCAAGAGGAGATGGGGAGAGACAGGGTAGGGTAAACTATCCCATGTAGAAGAAGCAAGGGGAAGTGGTTGCAAGGGAGGTGGAGAATAGGGAGGCTAAAAAGGCAAAACCACATTCACGTTGAATTTGGTTCAGGGAGAGAATGACATACATACTAAATGGGATATCTCAACCTGCAGCAGGATAGGGGGAAGGGGGATGAGAGGAAGGATGATGGATGGGAGGGCATCCTTGGGGTGAGGGGAGGTTGGACGTACCCACTATAGAAGAGGGACAGGATCATGTATGGAATGGACCAGGTGGGGGGTGGGATGAGTGGGAGGGAATTATAAGCAGCCTTGTACAATATATCTACTATGATAATGTTTTATAGCTAGACATGTACAACATATACTGAATTACTTATCTCCCCAGAGGGAATGGGTGACAAGGGAGGAAGGAAATGGATCTGAAATTCGAGGTCTTAACATTAAATGTTTCAAATATATATAAATACTATTATTAATACTCTTTTGCTTGTAATAGGGAGATAAGATGTGCAGGCATTGGGATACAAAGATTCACCTTCCTCTAATGGAAAAGTCGATGGGGGTATGGGAGAAGGTATGGGAGAGAGCAGATTGGAGGAAGTGATATCCTGTGGGACTGCTATTCTGGGAGGTTGGGTAGGGGAATAATGGGGGGAAAATGACTGTAACTCAAAATCTGGTGGAAATGAATGATGTAAAACAGAAGTTAATAAAGCATTTGTTTAAAAAAAATAAAAAAATATACCAGGATTCAAACAGTCTTGTTTTTTTCTTTCCCCCTTCCTTTTCTAGGTCTCTTCTATTTTCTTCTTTATCTAAGCCCTAATGGACTGCTGTAATCCAAATACCAGTATCCCAGTGTTTTTACATCTTGGATTCTTTCTGATGAAAGTGTTTTCCATATATAGTGTATCTGAAGCTAAAGTGGAGAAATTCTATTAAATAAACAATCTATACTATATTACCATTAAGGAACAAATAAAATTATGTCTCAGAGATTACCCTCAGTTTATCATATATATATATATATATATATATATATATATATATATATATATATATATATATATATATATCTTATCATAGTTGTTTGCATGTTGTCACCCCCATTAGACTGCGTAAGGAGTGTCTTTTGCCTTTCTTTGTATCCTCAGAGCTTAACACAATGCTTGGAATGTAGAAGGCATTTAATAGATGCTATTTGACTGACTGACTTGTTATCTCAAAATTAACGAGATTAGGTTGCAGTACATAGGATGTTAAGGAGCATTCTAAAGTCAACTTCCTTTAAAAAATACTTATACAGACCTTTTCCAGGTTAGAGATGTTTTCAGGAGGTGTGTCTGTGGTTGTGGTGGTTGTTTAATCATTTGATTGACAATCTCTTCTTAAGAACTCTCCTGAAGTCAGCACTTTAGCTAATACCACTGTCCTCATCCTCCTATACTAATTCAAAGACTTGCCCTCTGTCAAGAAATCTCACATTGTGAGACCTGATGAGGAAACTTTGAATAACTTGGAAACTTTCTCTGAATTGTAGAGAAGTATCACACTTTAGATTCTTTTCAAAACTTTCATGACCAATGAAAATCAGTTAGGATGATTTTTTATCTAATATTTATGCTTCAGACCTGAATAGAGATGAAAACCAAAAAAAAAAAAATGAACTAATTTTTGAGAAAGCTTTTTTTTTTATCTTAGCACAAATCCTGCAATTTTTGAAACTAGTAGGAGGGAAAAAACAATAACTTTTTTCTTACACATTAATATACTACTTGTGGATTACAGAAATAAGATATATTTTGCCAGTTTCCACAGTCTATTAAAATAGTTTTCCTTTAGCACATGTTTTATGCATTGTACTTTAAGTCCCTTTGACAACATATATTTCTGCTAATAGTCTTTATCTGTTTCAATGCTAATTAAATTAGTTTTTCTATCTATATAATTATATTTTAAAGTATATACATGTTTATGCATATACATATATTTCTATATATTTAAATGCCTATATGTAAGTAATTTCATTTTACATATCTTACATATAAATAAAATATTACTATTAAACATATTATAGAATATAAAACATTATAGAGTATAATTTACCTATTATGGAATGTTTCATAATATGTAAATATATTCTATGTAAAATTCTACGAAAATTTAAATCCCTCTATATAAATACTGATAATTGAATATATGTGCTGTATATATACATATATACATATACATATATACACACATATATATGTATGTCTATGCACACACACATATGTGTGTGTGTGTTTGTGTATATATATATAGCTTTTCATCCAGGAAGGAAGGAGGTGGGTGTAGTGGCAACCATACTGGCATATGTAGGATGACTGCTAGCACAGGTTCTTAGATCTGCTCTACTTGCTATTTATAGAGAAATAGATAGTTATACAAGGGGTTAACAATCTTTTTTAATCACATGCACTAGTTCATCACAAAAGTCAGCACCCTGAACTTCAGAGAAAACATAAACAGCGAAAATACAAGCAGAGAAATGAAGACCAACAGACAGGGCTCTGACTGCATGAGTCAAATACACTTTGCATACATCCCTGGATCAAGAGAACCTTTACATCTGAGCAGTCAGGGAGCTCTGAACATATGGCCACTCACTCAGAATCTCCACCAGGAATCTCAAGATCCTTCTCATAAGCAAGCCCCAAAAGCAAAATATCAAATCAGAGTATATATACACTTCTCAGAGTTGGAGGGCATCACAACCCTCTTGACTCAGTGCCTAATTAGAAATTATCAAAAGGTATGAAAGCCATCCTACAAGCAAGCCTCCCCCATGCAAGCTTCCCTTAATGGGCTCCATGTGAGACCTATTAATGGGCAGGGAAGATCTTTAATCCCATTAACATTACAGTGGGTAGCATTCAAAATCATCAGTCCTCTACAATCATGATTGAGCACAATGTTCATCAGTGTTTTGAAAAGTTTCAAAATTATTATTTTTATAATGTTAATTTACTACTCCATTCTCCTAATTTTGTCCCTGTTTTGCTTAATTAAGAGTGCTCAAAAAGGTGAAATGCTAGTTGTGAAGTAGAAGAGTCAGGAGGTCGGTGGAGGGGAGGAAGGTGGAAAAAATGTACAGCAGAGGTCAAAAGAAAACCTACAAGGAAGGAAAGAAAAGATGGACAGTTCTAGAAATTTATTGCTATCTATTTTTTGTCTTCTCCTACATTCTGCTGTGCATATGGCATTTTCCTTTTCTTATTTTATATCTAAGTTTTTGTTTCTTTTTCTGTTCCCATTATGTATTTAAGTTTTACTATTTAAGTGCAAAATAAAAAAAAAATTGCTTTGTTCTACCACAGAGAGCAAAATGAAGAACAACTGGTAGAAGCTATAAAGAAGAAAGTTTAGGATTGATATAGAGGAAGCCTTTCTAACTAAAGCTGGACAAAAATTATGTCAAATATTGTAAAGCCAAGCACAAGCAGCTCTCCAGAGGAATGCTGCTGTGAATAGCTTTAAGGTTTTAATCATATAGTATAATCTATTTATTCAACAATAAATTTAGGGAGTGGCTAGGTGGCACAGTGAATAAAGCACCTGCCCTGAAGACAGGAGGACCTGTGTTCAAATCTGGTCTCAGACACTTAACACAAAAATAATCTGTGTGACCTTGGATAAGTCACTTAACCACAATTGCCCTCCAAAAAGCAAATAATAATAATAATAATAATAATAATAATAAACAATAAACTAAAGCAAAACATTCAAAGAAACCAAATTTCAACATTCACAATGATATAACATAACAACTTACTACTAAAGTGGCCACATATCCTAAAACAAAAGATATCATTCAGTAAGTCACAATCTGAATCAATCAATATAAAATACCCATCTAAATTCTTCTTTCATCTTTATTGGAGTCTAGCTTCCAATCATCCTTAAGGGGTACAAAGTACAAAGCACAAAGTAACTCATCCCCCATAGTAAATCATGATCTTGTCAGCCAACACCAACCCAAGGAAGGGTCCTTTCATCTTGAGTTGAGCTAACTCCCTAACTCCATGGTTCCTCTTCCATGCTCCCAGCTCTTTTCTCAATTCACCCAATGTAGCAACAAGCACCCTGACATACACAGGGTGGCTGTCAACACAGGTTCTTAGATCTGCTTTTCTAAAGGAAAGCAATTCAAAATGGGTTAACAATCTTACTTTAATCAATTAAACATATCATTTACCTTCTTCAGGAGAAAAGTCAGCACCCCAAACTTCAGAGTATACAGAAGAAATTACAAGAAGTTATAAGAAGACAGAGAAACATTTCAAGAAGACAGGCCTCCAACTGTCTAACCATTACATCTATACCTAGTCACAGTTACCAGAAAGGGAAGCATCAGCATCTGGGTTTTCAAAGCCCAGGACTCTCAACAGCTACCCAGAGTCTCATCTGGTCAAATCACACAACATTTCTCAAAGTGAGCCCCATAACAAAGCCTCACGTCAGGGTTTATATAGCCTTCTCCTGGCTCAGAGAATGTAACAACCCTCTTGACCCACTGCCCAATCACAAAGTATCTCCTGAAAAACAAGCCTCCTGACTCAGGCTCCAGGTGCTCTTAAGCCTATCAAAGGGCCTAGGGGCAGGGAAGATCTTAAATTTACATTCCCATAACACCAGACTGTCACCTGGATTCACAGGTAGACAGCTCCCAGCTCCTGTTCTACTTTATGTTCTAGCTCCTAGTCTGTTCCTGTTCGAATTTCTGCTCCAGCTCGAATCTCACAGTGACCAGTCCAGCTCAAGTCCTTTGAAGTCTCTGTTTCTGGGAAGAGAAAACTTAACAGAACCACAACAATTTCTACACACATAAAACTTAGCAAAGTTACAACAATATTCACAGACATTGTTGGCACTATCTTCTCAATTCACTTTCTGCCTGTAAAATCAACACAAGTCAACAAACAGGGTGCTTTTGTCTGACAAAGTAACACAAACACAAATCAACACAGACACAACAGACAAACAGAGTTCTGGACACCAGAAGTGTTCTCCCTCTCATTTCTGCTTCATCCCAACTTGTGCTCCTGCTTTTATATGGTCTTTTGGCAGGTTCCTCCCAGTGTGGGCTTCATAGATGCTGTTTCTAACAAAGACTTTATATAATCACAGGCTAGGTTCAAAGACACTTGAAGAGCTGAAACAAGGAGCTAAGTAGTTAAACAAGGAGCTAAGTACAATTTTGCTTGCCATTACAGATATAAAAGGAGATAGTGGGTTTCACTTTCACTGGAGATCTTCAAGTAAAGGAGGGATGGTTATTTCAAAGCTGCGTGATAGTTGGGATTGGTACAGTCATGACTACTGAGGTACTTTCCACCTTGAAAACACTATGATTCATGGTTCAAAATGGTACCTTTTTATACACTTGCTGAAAATAAATATTAAAACCTTTGTCAAAAATTTTATTCCTTTGATTTGAAAATTTTAAATACAGTGCCAGGAATTAGTGAAATACTTCACAGAATAAATAATTCAATGAGAAGATTTTGATACACAACATAGTTGAAATCCATGACTTGGATTTCAGTCAGCAAATAATTATTAACAAACATCTTTGAATGTCACTGGTCAGTCTAGATGTTGATATGGTTCTGAATAGTCGATTTTAAACTAACGGGATTTTTTTTTTAACTCTGGTCCAAATCAGCTGAGAAAAACATAGCCTGCTGTTAACAAATAAGAAAACCTAATTTCTATTCAAATTAGTTATATATTAGTCAAACCTTAAAAGTAGAAACAATTGGAATATCATGAACCTTGCCCATCTTGTGCCATATGACTTTTTCACAAAATGTTTCTCATTGAATTATAGAATATAATTAGGAAGGGTCCTCAGAGAACAAGTTTTCCAGTCTTCTGTTTTGTGGCTGTAATCCTAGCTTGTTTTCTCTCTGAAATGTAATATTCTAAGCCCTTTAATCGCTTGATGTAGAAAATACTAAATTCTGTGTTATCCTAACTCTGGTTTCCTGATATTCGAATTGTTTCTTTCTCATTGCTTTCAGTATTTTCTCCTTAATCTTTTAACTCTAGAATCTGACTGTAATATTCCTGGGAGTTTTTATTTCTGAATTTCTTTCTGTAGGTTATCAGTGGAATCTTTCAATGATTACTGTGCCCTCTTAATAGAATATGAGGGCAATTTTGTTTGATAATTTTTATTATGGTGTCCAGGTTTTGTTTTTTTTTTTTTAACCATGAATTTTAGGTATTTCAATAATTCTTAAATTATCTCTGCTGAATCTATTTCCCAGGTCAGTTGTTTTTTAAGTGAGATATTTCACACTTTCTTATATTTAATTATTCTTTTCATTTTGTTTGATTACTTGTTAATATCTCAAAGAGTCATGAGCTTCCATTTGCCTAATTCTAATTTTCAATGAAGTATTCTCTTTAGTGAACTTTTAAATCTCCTTTTCCAGTTGACCAATTCTATAATTTCAAGGAGTTATTTTTTTTTTTCTTTTAAACAAATGCTTTATTAACTTCTGGTTTACATCATTCATTTCCACCAGATTTTGAGTTACATTTTTCCCCATTTTTCCCCTACCCACCATCCCAGAATAGCAGTCCCACTAGATATCCCCTCATCCAATCTGCTCTTTCCCATATCTTCTCCCATACCCCCTTCGACTTTGCCATTAGGGCAAGGTGAATCTCTGAGCCCCAATGCCTGGACATCTTATGAAACATTTAATTTTAAAACTTCGATTTTCAGATCCATTCCCTTCCTCCCTTGTCACCCACTCCCTCTGAGAACATAAGCAATTCAGTATGTGCTGTATGTGTATAGCTATGCAAAACATTACCATAGTAGATATATTGTAAAAGACTGCTTATATTTCCCTCCCACCCATCTCACCTCCCACCTGGCCCATTCCCTACTTTGATCCTGTCCCTGGCCTGGGCTCAGCTCCCAGAGCACTGCGCTGTCAGTTCCCAGCGTGCAGTGCTGCCTGCTCTCAGACCGCTGCACTCGCCACTCCCTGCAGGGCTGCTGGGCTGTTCTCAGCGGGAGGTTAGCTTCTCTGTGTAGTTCTGTGGGTGCTGGGGCTCCAGAAGTTGTTCAGAGTGCCCTTTTACATTATTTGGAAGTTGTGTGGGGTAGAGGACCTTGGAAGTGCTGTTTCTACTGCACCATCTTGGCTCTGCCCCCCTCCCCCCCAAAAAAAGGAGTTCTTTTTTTAAGTGACTTTTTGTACCACTTTTCCACATAGCCAATTTTGCTTCTAAGGAATTCTTCCTTTCAGTGGATTTTGTTTCTCTTTATTATTTAGCTTATTCTGTTTTTTTAAGGTATTATTTTCATCATATTTTTGTGCCTCTTTTACTAAGCTGTAGACTCTTTTTTCATGATTTTCTTTCATCACTGTCATTTCTGTTGCCGTTTTTCCTCTACCTTTTTAATATCTAAAATCCCTTTTGGTTCTCATAGGAATTCTTATGCCAGATCAATTTTTTTCTTTGAGGCTTTTGGTGTAACAGTTTTGATTGTCTTGTTTTCCTCTGGGTTTGTGTTTTTAGCTTTCCTGTCACCATAGTAACTATCTAGGGGCAGGATTTTTTTGTTTTTGTTTGTTCATTTTTTCCAATCTATTTTTTTTTTTTTTTTTGCTTTTTAGCTTTATATTAAAGTTGGGCTCTGTTCCTAGGATAGAAGGGGCACTGTCAGTCAAATGAAGATAATAATCTGTTAACCAAGAATAAATATAATAAATCTGTTAAATGGGGATAAGACCTCCACCAGGATATGATTGTAAATCAAAGGTTGTGAATTCAAAGTGTTTTGCAAATTTTAACATTCTCTTGTAATACTGACAATTATGATAATGCTTAAAGGCTACCCATGTGGATCACAAGCCTTGACAGCTCCTAACTGACTGAAAAGTTCCTAAATAATAATTTTTTTGTCTGTTGACTAGAATTTGCCTTGCTAATTTTGGACAGATTTATCATAAGAAGTTAACCTATAGGTGTTAGAAATCATTTAGGAAACTCATCATAACTATAAACTCAGGTGTAGATTGGCTAGGCTCTGTGTGGATAGAAAGGATAACACCAATGCTATCACAGAAGCTTCAGTACACTGTCCATGTAATTTTGCTTTAGTTTTTACAGTTTAAAAGCATGCCTCCCATCCTAAATTTCATGAGATCCTCAGAAAAACATTGTGAGGAAGACAGCTCATATTTTCCTCATTTCATAGGGAAAGAAATTCTTATCCAATCAGTATTTAGTTTTGTCTATCTACCTACATATCTATCACTATTTATCATCTATTATTGCTTTTGCTGTTCAGTTACATCAGTTGAGTCTGATTCTTCATGACCTAATTTGTGGTTTTCTTGGCAAATTTATGGTAGTGGTTTGCTATTTTGTTCTCCTGGTCACTTTACAGATGAAGAAACTGAGGCAAATAGAATTCAATAACTTGCTCAGGGTCATACAGGTAGTAAGTGTCTAAGGCCAGATTGGAACTCAGATCTTCCTGCCTCTGGACAAGGTGCTCTATACACTGGGCCACTTCCTTTTCTGTCTGTCATCTATATCTGCTATTATATTGCAAGTACAACATGGCTAGAAATTCTCTCATTCTTTTAAGTTGTATCGTTGGTTCCTAACACAGCAGTTGGCACATATTTAAAAGTCCTCATTAAATACTGTTTGGTTGGTTAATTAATTTATAATTGATCATTTGAATTAAAGTAGGACCTGATTGCTTTTCATAAGCTTAAATTTGCATGAATTTTGGGATTCTATGTAGGTATGCATGTATGTATGTGTCCATATTTATGTATGTATATGCATACATGTGTATATATGTTATATATATACACACATTTTCATATGTAGGTGTGTGTACATCTATATTATTTATATACAGTTTTTCTCAATATGTATTTATGTATACACATATATCTAATACTTTATATATCAATGATATGTATCACATACATATATGTGTGTGTGTGTATATACATACACACACACACACACACACACACATATATATATATATATATATATATATATATATATATATATATATATATATATATATATATATACACATACATATTATGCTTTACACTAGACCTGTGATTTCATTGGTATAGATAATGTTTAGGTGAGGAAACTGCCTCTACTAATATAAATCTATTACTTTATTTATAATATATAGTCTTAGAGAGTTGAGAACAAGTGAAGTGATGAGAACTACATTGCTAATATGTCCCAGAGACAGTACTTGAACCTAGGAATCTGAAGGTGTGAGGTCAATTCTTCATTATGGCAGGTCCTGTGCTATTCTGATTGTGTTTCCACAATATTGAAATTGTTTCTTCCTGGCTGCTTGGAGTATTTTCTCCTTGATCTGGGAATTCTGGAACCTGGCTATAATATTCCTAGGAGTTTTCTTTTTGGGATCTTTTTGAGGAGGTGATTGATGGATTCTTTCAACCTCTATTTTGCCCTCTGGCTCTAAAACTTCAGGGCAATTTTCCTTGAGAATTTCTTGAAGGATGATTTCTAGGTTCTTTTTTTGATCATGGCTTTCAGGTGGTCCAATACTTTTTTTTAATTATCCCGCCTCTATTTTCCAGGTCAGTGGTTTTCCCAATGAGATATTTCACAGTGACTTCTATTTTTTTTTTCATTTATTTGGATCTGTTTAATAGAATCTTGATTTCTCATAAAGTCACTAGCTTCCATTTCCTCTAATCTAATTGTGAAGGAATGAATTTCTTCAGTGAACTTTTGAGATTCTTTTTCCATCGGGCAAATTTGGCTTTTTAAGGCATTCTTCTCCTCATTGCCTTTTTGAGCCTCTTTTGCCATCTGAGTTATTCTATTGTTTAGGAGTTATTTTCTTCAATCAGGTTGTTGACTCTCATTTCATAATTTTCTTGCATAGTTCTCATTTCTCTTCCCAATTTTTTCTCCACTTCTCTTATTTGAGTTTCAAAATCCTTCTTAAGGTCTTCTGTGTTGTATAAACAGCTCATATTATTCTTGGAAGCTTTTGGTGCAGAAGTTCTGACTTCACTGTCTTCCTCTTGTTCCATGCTTTTATCTTTTTTGTCCCCAAAATAGTAGTGTAAATTTGGGTTGCTCTGCTTGCTTTGCTTCCCCCATTTGCTCATGTTGCCACTCTATTACTTGACCTTTGGGCTTTTTGCAATGGTAGGACTTTGCTACCAGACAGGGAAGCTTTGTCCCAGTTGTTGGGGTTTTCTCAGTTACTGAAGGTATTAGTTGGGTGCCCTCTCTGAAGCCTCCATAAGCTCTGGCAAGCTGGTCACACACCCCAGGACCTCCACCCTATACTGCAATCTAGATCCAAGCAGGTTAAAGGAAGGGCAATTACATCTCAGACTGGTGGCTTGGTCCCCCTACAATCTGCAGGCCAGGAACTCAAGCACCCACATTGCTGCAGCTACAGGGCCACTGCACCTCAGCCAATTCTTGCCCTGAAGGGCAAAGGCCAACCACACTCCTGAACTACTGGATCCCAAAGTCCACACTGCACTGATTCACTTTTTCCTTAGCATTTATGTGTTGTTAATTCGGGAAACCACCGTTCAGATCACTGCTGGTGATCTGAAGTCCCTCCAGCCTGAGGCTGGTCAGGCCCATGCTGAAGCTAAAATCTCAGGCTCTTGTGAGGCTGGGCTGGACTCCCAGAGCACTGTGCTGGTCACTTCGTGCCAGCTTGCTGGGCTGTCCTCAGTGAAAGGTGTAATGGAAATGCAAATTTAAAGATCTTCCCTGCCCCTAGCTTAAGTGCACCTGGAGCCTGTGGTGGGAGGCTTGTTTTTCAGGAAAGCCCACACCTTGATACTTTGTGATTGGGCAGTGGGTCCAGAAGGTTGTTACATTCTGAGCCAGGAGAAGGCTATATAAACCCTTAGGAGAGGCTTTGCTTTGGGGCTCACTTTGAGAAGTGTTGTGTGATTTGACCAGATGAGACTCTGGGAAGCCGTTGTTGAGAGCCCCCCGGCTTTGAAGACCCAGATGTTGATGCTTCCCTCTCTGGTAACTGTGATTTGGTATTGATATAATGGTTGGACAGTTTGGAAGCCTGTCTTTGATCTGTAAGTTCTGTAACTCTGAGGTTCGGGGTGCTGACCTTTTTCCCCCTGAACTAGGTAATATACGTTTGTTTGATTAAAGTAAGCTTGTTGACCCATTTTGAGTTGCTTTCCTTTTGAAAAGCAGATCTAAGAACCTGTGTTGGCAGCTACCCTGTGGATATTGGGGTGCTTGCTGATACAAAAGGTTAGCTTCTCTGTGTCATTTTGTGAGTTCTGTAGCTCCAAAGGTTCTTCAGAGTCATGTTTTACATGAATTGGAGGAGGTAGGAGCCAGAATACTGTGGAAGTCCTGCTTCTACTCTGCCACCTTGACTCTGCACTCCCATCCTGTTCTGATGGTCTTTTATTCAGTCCTCCTCTTTACTTATATCTCTCCAGATGGTTCTCTTACTAGCTATATTCTCTTTTTTGTTATTTGTCACATATCTCTTGGCTAGTCCTCTTCTTAAATTATTATTTTTCTTTTTTGCTTTTTGGAGGGCAATTGGCGTTAAGTAACTTGCCCAAGGTCACACAGCTTGAACTCAGGTCCTCTTGACTCCAGGGCCAGTGCTCTATTCACTGTACCACCTAGCCACCCTGATTAGTTCTCTTTGATAGCTTAGTTAGCTCCCTTGTATTTATGTCATCTATATTAGTGACTTTTAGATTTCTGTATAGAAAGTTCATCTCTCTCCTAAGACCCAAGCCTCCATCACCAACTATATTTTAACATTTTAAAGTAAACATTTCTGAGGCTTCTTATCTTCTACCCCAAAGAACACCTCTTCTGACTTTCCTTATTGTCATAATCATTCCAGTCTCTCAGAACTACACTTGACAATGCACTCTCCCTTCCACATTCCCATATTCAGTTGTCAGATCTTGTTGTTCATGCCTCACAACATTTTTTTTTTTACATCTGAACCCTTCTTACAACACTAACCTCATTCTCTTGATTACCTTTTGTTTAGTTTACGGAAATAGTCTGCTAATTGCTCTCCCTGTCTCAAATGTCTCAACTCTCCAATTCATCCTTCACATAAGTACCTATTCTTAAAGTCTAATTTTAACTGTGTTGTTCTCCTCAGTACACTCCAGTGGATTCCTATTGTAATTTAATGTAAAATGCTCTTCTGTTTCTTATTAAAAACCCCTCACAAACTATTTTTTTAGCTTTATACTGAATTATTCCCATTCCCTTACTTTATGACAAACTCCATCTTTGTCTCCATGCCTTTTCATTGTCTGTTCACCATGCCTAGAACATGCCTCCTTATTCTTACAATCTGTTTCCTTTAAAATCTAATTAGGGTGGGGGGGGATGGAGCCAAGATGGCAGAGTAAAAGCAGGAACTTGCTTAAGCTCCCCCCTCCAAACACTTCCAATACCTGTAAAATATGACTCTAAACAAATTGTAGTGCTACAGCATCCACAACGGGACAGAGAGAAACAAATCTCAAACTGAAGGCAGCCTACCAGGCCAACAGGAAGTGTCTATTGCACAGGCTTGGGGAAGTGCACTGTCATGCCTGAGCCATGCTGGCCCAGAGTGGTGGCAGAGACTGGCTGGGGCAGACTTCAGGAGAGTGAATCACTGGCAGCTGTGGTGGTTTCCAGACTTCTCAACCCATAAATGCCGAAGAGAAAGTAAAAGGTCAGTGGAAGAACTCTGTTGGACCTAGGTGAGAGAAGAGAAAGGTCTGGCCTCTACCCCTGGGACAGTGGAGGTGATGGTGGCTGTAACTGCTTCCACTGCTTCTGCTTGTGGCTTTAGGTCTACAGATCATAGGGAGACAAAGTGGCCCAGAAGAGAGCATTTGCAGAAATATCTTGTGGCACTTAGGCAGGATTCTCCTGCTTTGCCCTGCTTGTATCTGGGCCACAGTCCTGTGGTAAGGAGTGCTGGCAGCAGAACTTGTGGAGGCTATGGAGATAAAGCCCTCACAGTTCTGAAGCAGGTGCCTGGAAAAAGCTCTGACATCAGCTGCACAACACCTCAGAAATTTGGGACACAGCACTCTTCAATCTGGAAGCAGAGTTCTACTGTGACAAAGAGCTAGAAAATAAAGTAAATGGCTGGCAGGATGAGCAAATAAAGGAAGCACAATCAGACTATAAAGTCTTTCTTTGGGGACAAAGAGAATCCAATCATAGAAGAAGAAGGAAAAAAAAGTCAAAAGAAAAATATGAACTGGTCACAGGCCTAGAAGGATTTTGAAAATCAAGTAAGAGAAATGGAGGAAAAATTGGGAAGAGAAATGAGAATGATGCAAGAAAATCATGAAAAACAAGTCAAAAGCCTAACTGAAGAAAATAACACATTAAAAAAATAGACTAACTCAAATGGCTAAAGAGGTCCTAAAAGCCAATGAGGAGAAGAATGACTTAAAATAGCAAAATTGGCCATATGGAAAAGAAATTTCAAAGGCTCACTGAAGTAAATATTTCCTTCAAAATTAGATTGGAGCAAATGGAAACTAATAACTTTATGAGAAATTAAGATACTATAAAACAAATGCAAAAGAATGAAAAAATAGAAGGCAATGTGAAATATCTAATTGGAACAACCACTGAACTGGAAAATAGATCCAGGAGAGATAATTTAAAAATTATTGGATTACCTAAAATCCATGATCAAAAAAAAAAAAAAGCTTAGACGTCATCTTTCAAGAAATTATCAAGCAAAATTGCCCTAATATTTTAGAAACAGTGTGCAAGGTAGAAATTGAAAGAATTCACCAATCACCTCTTGAAAAAGATCCCAAAGTGAAAACCCCTAGGAATATTATAGCCAAATTCCAGAGTTCCCAGGCCAAGGAGAAAATATTACAAGCAGTGAGGAAGAAACCATTTGAGTATTGTGGAAACACTATCAGGGTAACACTAGATCTAGTAGCTTCTACTTTAAGGGATTGAAGAGCTTGGGATATGATATTCTGGAGGTCAAAGGAGCTAGGATTAAAATGAAGAATCACTTACTCATAAAAAGAAGGTATAATACTTCAGGGGAAAATAAGGATATCCAATGAAATAGAGGAGCTTCAAGCATTCTTGATGAAAAAACCATTCTTGAGGAACACAAAATTTGACTTTCAAATACAAGAAACAAGAGAAGAATGAAAAGGTAAATAGGAAAGATAAATCAAAAGGAATGTATTAAAGTTGAACTATATACATTCCTACATGGAAAGACAGTATTTGTAACTTATGAGTCTTTTCTCAGTATGAGGATAGTTGAAGAGATTATATATGTATGTATACATTTATATGTATACATGCATATATATGTATAGTTGGGTGTATGTGTGTATGTATATATGTGTGTGTATATGTGTGTACATGTATACATAGACAGAGGCCCAGGGTAAGTTGAATGTGAAGAAATGATATAAAAATATAAAATTAAGATGTGGGAGAAGAATATATTGGGAGAAGGAGAAGGGGAGAGATAGAATGGGTTGGAGTATCTCAAATAAAGGAGGAAGGAGAAGGCTGTTACAATGGAGGGGAAGAGCAGGAAGGTGAAAGGGAAAGAGCGAACTTTAATTACATTGGATGTGTCTTAAGTAGGGAACAACATACACACTCAATTGGGTATCTTACCCTACAGGAAAAAAGGGGGAGGTAATGAGGAAGATAGAAGGGAGGGCAAATTGGGGAAGAGGCTAGTTAGAAGCAAATGTTTTTGAAAATGGACAGGGTCGTATTCTTTTGAGAGGGGGTGGTCTGGCTGCCCCCTCCTTGCCCGAGGGCGGGGAAGGAGGGAAGAGAGGAGGCTGAAGGACACGACCCAAGTCTCAGTTCCCTCCCTCTCTGGCTTCCCCGCCACTGCAGCTCTCCAAATTGGCACGGAACTGGCTTCCCCAGAGTTTTGGCTCTTGGCTTTCCACCCTCAGCCCCCACACCCAGCCCTAGTGCCTACTGGCCAGGGTCCCAGGAGCCCACCACCTGGGGGCTAGGAACTCGAGGAGCTCAGGCTGCTGCCCCCAGGGAGGGGAAGAAGGCTGAAGTGCCCAAGTCTCCCCCTACTTTCCCCTCTCCCCATGCATGGGGAAGTGGGGGTCGTGCTGAGGGAGACCTGTTTGGGGAATTTGCTTTGGACCTCCCACTGTGGAATAATGTATATAATCATTTAGATTTTAATCCTTGAAGAACCCAAAGAAAAAGATGTCAAGAAGAAGTAGCCGTCTGCAAGCTAAGCAGCAGCCCCAGACCAGTCAAACAGATTCCCCCCAGGAAACTCAATTCCTTCAAGCCAAAAAAAGAAAGACAGCTCAAGATGTAAAGAAACGAAAACAGGAGACTGTGGCCAAGAGACAGCAATATGAAATTAGGAATTGTTGGCCATCAGTGTTATCTGGGGGTATCACTCCTTGCATTATTATTGAAACACCACACAAAGAAACTGTCGCCAGTGACTTCTCCAGATTTACTAATTATAGGTTTAAAAACCTTTTCATAAATCCTTCACCTCTGCCTAAGTTGGGGATGTTCTAAGGATGTCTGGTTTAATATGTTAAAAAAGGAGACCAAATATGTTCATGACAAACATTTTGAAATGCTACACTCTGACTTAGAACCACAGATGAGATCAATACTTCTGGACTGGCTTTTAGAGGTATGTGAAGTATATACACTTCACAGGGAAACATTTTTTCTTGCTCAAGATTTTTTTGATAGGTTTATGTTGACACAAAAGGATATAAACAAAAATATGCTTCAGCTCATTGGTATTACTTCATTATTCATTGCTTCAAAACTTGAGGAAATCTATGCTCCTAAATTACAAGAATTTGCTTATGTCACTGATGGTGCTTGCAGTGAAGATGATATCCTAGGGATGGAACTCATTATATTAAAGGCTTTAAAGTGAGAACTCTGTCCAGTAACAGTTATTGCCTGGCTGAATGTCTTTCTCCAAGTTGATGCTCTAAAGGATGTTCCTAAAGTACTCCTACCTCAGTATTCCCAGGAAAAGTTCATTCAAATAGCCCAGCTCCTGGACCTGTGTATTCTCTCCATTGATTCATTAGAATTTCAGTATAGGATATTGGCTGCAGCTGCTTTATGCCATTTTACCTCCATTGAAGTTGTTAAGAAAGCTTCAGGTTTAGACTGGGATAACATTTCAGAATGTGTAGAATGGATGGTACCTTTTGCCAGAGTAGTGAAGGGTGGTCCTCCGGTGAAACTGAAGGTTTTTAAGAAGATTTCTGTAGAAGACAGACACAATATCCAGACACACACAAATTACTTGGCTATGCTGGAGGAAGTCAATTGTGTGCCAGCTTTCACAAAAGTGGGACAGTTGTCACCAGTGTGCAATGGAGGCATAATGACACCACCGAAGAGCACAGAAAAATCCCCAGGAAAACACTAAAGACAAAGTCAACTGACAACATGCTGAGTGGATTTGTTCTTACTTGGCAGGAGAATATCATATTCCTTTTGGAGTTCTAAAAAAGCTAAATACAACTTTAGTAATAGTCCTAACCAATTCAGAATTACACTGCCATGAACGAGTTAAAAGCCTACCCACTTCTAATTGGGATAAGCATTGTTCAAATTTTAGCTGTCAAAACAAAAAATAGCTTAACTAGTTTAGTAACATTAGTATTTTATTCCCAGGGTGAGTACAGATCCAGGAACTATGTAGTCAGATATAATTTTTACCATAGCTACATTTTTGGGACTTGTGCAACAAAGTTCATTCTGATAAATTAGGAATGTTACTATTTGAGATATTTTGGACTAGATGAGTGCTACTTTAAATTGTACTCTGGAAGTTCAAGAACTCATTTGATTGGTGCTATTCAGTTAATTCTTGAAAAAAATTCTTGATTGTTTACAAAGGTTTAAAGTTACACAATAAGATGGTGAAATTTTCATTACAGCTGTCATAGCATTCTGCTTCAAATAAATGAACTTTTGTGAATTTCAGGAAGATCAATATAATCTTTGGGTAAAACTGAAGAAGATAAAATAAGAAAAAGTTTGGCTTTTTTAAACTCCAGATTTAGCAAATAGCTGTGCACGTCTTAATCAAAGCTTTGTTTAATATACAGGTTGCTTTATACAAAACCTCTGTATATTATCACAATGATTTTAGTAGGGAAAATTTTTATATGAAAAATAGATTTATGAAATATCAAAGAAAATACGCCCTTTAAGGTATGTTTTTAAAAAGTTGTAGAGATGGGGCAGCTAAGTGGTGCCATGAATAGAGCACCAGCCTGGAGTCAGGAGGACCTGAGTTCAAAGCTGGCCTCAGACACTTAACACTTCTTAGCCGTGTGACCTTGGGCAAGTCACTTAACCCCGACTGCCCTGCCTTTAACCCTCCAAAGAGCAAAAAAAAATTGTAGAGACTAAAGTCATTTACGTTCAGAAAATTTAGGGTTCCCCTCAAAAATGCATTATGGAAAAAGGACAATGTGGAAAGAGACATGATTTAAAGTAGAATGGCTAAAGCAAAAGATAAATACTGTGGCTTCTAGAAAATTATTACTGGAAAAATAATCTAAGAACTCTAGAAAATTATTACTGGAAAAATAATCTAAGAACTCAAAGTGGGACACTCAAGAACTTGGTGTATAAAGAAAAGCTTCTATGTAAATATCTTAGCTCAGCAGCTAAGCAACTGGATTTCATCAGAAAAACATGTTACACTAGATTATTTCTGCTACTTTACCTATGAAATCTTTTCTTCTTTTGAAGAAGTTGCACTAGGTTAGTTTTTTTCCCCAAAAATGTTTCAGTGCATTGTGTGAGGAAAACACCACCACTTATTTGTACATATGTTGTATAAATGTAATATTTTAATATTGTTTATTTTAAGCCTTGTTTTAAAAAATAAAGTTAATCATACTTTTTGAAAAAAAAAAGAAAATGGACAGGGTCAAAGGAGAAAATAGAATCAATGGGTGGGCAGGATAGGATGGAGGGAAATATAGTTAGTCTTTCACAATATGACTACTATGGAAATGCTACTATACATATAAAACCTATATTGAATTGATTGTCTTGTCAGTGGGGATGGGTGAGGAGGGGAGAAGGGAGAGAATCTGGAAATCAAAGTTTTAAAAATGATTATTAAAAATATTTTTTCATGCAACCGGGATATAAATTATATAGGAAATGGTGTATAGAAATCTATTTTACCCTACAAGAAAGTAACAGGGGGACTTGAGGGGAATATAAGAGAGGGGAAGGGTTACTCAGTATGTTGCTATCTTGGGGTGTGGGTAGCATAGAGATAGGAAAAAATATGTAACTCAAAATCTTTGGGAAATGAATGTTGAAAGCTAAAAATAAATTTAGAAAAAGAAAAAAAGACCTTATTGAAGCATTACCTTTCATATGAGGTCTTTCCTGATCCTACTCTATCAGTTCCTAGGGTTTTTCATTTTAAAATTTTCCTGCATGTGCATATGTACATTTGTATGTATGTACAGATTGTTTCATTAATATAACCATCTTTCTATCTGTATTATCTATATATCCATCTATCTATCTATCTATCATTCATGTTACCTCTCATAGCAGAATATAAGAACCTTGAAGGAATATTTTTGTCTTTGTAGATCCAGTGCTTAGCACAGTTCTAGTCATATGTCTTTGTTCTGTAATTTTTCAGTTGCATTTGACTCTTTTTAACCCCATTTTTGGTTTTCTTGGAAAGATACTGGAATGATTTGCCATTGTCCTCTCCAGCTCATTTCACAGATGAGGAAACTGAGACAAACAGGGTTAAGTGACCAGTCTAAGATCATACAGCTAGTAAGTCTCTGAGGCCAGATTTGAACTTAGGAAGAGGAGTCTTCCTGACGCCAGACCCAGCACTTTGTCTACTGTGCCAACTAGCTGCCACTCTAGGCAAATAGTAGATAATTAATAAACAATTGCTGGCAGATTGAAGAGAGAAAAACATCTATTAGATTTTCAATGTGAAAATAGATTTCAAATGATTGTGCTTCAATGAAAACTATTAAAATAAAGGAGAAAAACAAAATCTAATAAACCATATATAATAAGAATATTTCTTCTTAGGAATCTTCTCAAATTTGTTTTGCACTTGTAATTTATGTAGAAAGTAGGTAGCAACAACAACAATGTCTTGATCCGTGTACAGACCTTACTTCTATAGGAAGAAATCTGTTAAATAGCATCATGTGTGTCAAAATGGTAAAATAAAGAATTGACTGGACATGGACATGGACATGAATTCATCAAGATGAGTAAGCATAGATAGCTAGTCATTCACATCTTTGGAGGAAACATTAAAATCCATGTTTAATCACAGAGATATTTTTATATCTGAGAAATTGTGGTATATTGATTGTTTTGAAACTCTCCTTTGGATAAAAATAAGGCAGAGGTCAAAGGTCAAATATGTTCAGCCTCAATAAGACAAAGAGACGGACTATAGAAAAGGCTAAAGGGACATTTGTTTATATATGTGGGTTGTGTTTTATGTTACATAGATCCTTTCAAGTATTAATAAAGCTTAGTCAGACTGAAAGCATGAACCAACCTCTAAGTTAGTAAGCCACTACATTAAAATAAAATAGGGATAAGAAATATGGAAAAAAATACTCCCCCCATTTTTAAAGGTCAAGTTCTATGATGGTGGGACACTGCATATTAAAAACAGAATTTTTTTTATTTGTTTGTTGGTTTTGCTATATACATTTTTTCTTAGTACTCTTATTTTTATTCTATTTTAAGGGATGGCTCTCTGGAATGGTGAAGAGGCTAAATACATGGGAAAAATATACACAATATAGAAAGAAATTGGATTACATAAATAAATGTTTAAATAAAAAACAATGAAATAGGTCTAATGATCACATTATAAAGTATTTAAGGTATTCTGCATATCTGGGGCTATGATGTAGGAAGGGCCTATTTTTCTATAATAGTTGTAGTCAAAACAGTTAATCATCATATGGATAAAGTAGAAAATACAAAAGAATTTTAGAGTCAGAAAAAAAGTAAGTCACCTTGAGACAATCACTTCAACTTGTTCAGCCTCAGTTTCCTGATAGGTAAAATAAATAAGGAAATTATATCTGCCCTATGTCCAAACAAGTTGTCGTAAAGAAAAAATTTGTCATCCTTGCAGTAATATAGAAATGGGTATTACATTATTACATATTCTGAAATTATCTTTAATGCTCTATTATGTACCTCATTAATTTCTAATTGGAGAAAAGGTCTTTAATCCTTTTTCACAAAGTCACATGCAGTGACACTTTATATCCAGCCACTACCTTTTATCCAGTTTATGTAGTGTATACTGCTGCTGAAATCCAATTTTCTAGTGTGCTTTATCCATGACTGTATAAAGTTTCTTCAAATAAAATGGCCTGTATTCATTCATTAAAAGGTATTTCCTTTGAACAAGGAACCAAGTATATCTAATAAGCTAATATGTTATTTTCTTCTGGCTGGAACAGTTTTCAGAACTAATTGTGTCCTTATAATCAGACTGCCTACAGTAGTTCATGTTGAGCTGATAAGACAGTCAAATGCTTTCAAAAATCTTTTCAATTAAATTAATATAGAGATTGCCCTGTGGTGGAAATGTAAAATAACAACAACAATCTAATATATTTTATATAAATATTTGGTAGATAAAAAAGCACAGAATGTTTTACTAAAGAATTCAATGGTATAAATTTAAAACCCAAGGTACTAATTCGTTTTTTTCTCTATCCCATGGTTGCCAATTTCATTCAGAACCCATTTAAATTCTGCCCATCTCCAAGTCTCATATTTACTTGCATCTCCTTTCTGCCTCTCCAACCAGAAATGGCTTGTGCCTCTCAGGCACTTACCTTAGTCTATTTTTATTAGTTATTTCTGTGATTGATTTGGCTGCAATTATATTATAAGCTCCTCAGGGGCACTTGGTCCCACTTTCATTTTTTTTTCTCTTTTCTTTGCCATTCTTGGTCATTGACTAGATACAGTGAATTGGGCCCTTGGAAAGTGGGGGGAGGATGACCCATAATCTTTTCTTGAAGAAAAGACAAGTATTAAATCAGCACCAACTCTTTGTCTCTCTACACTTTAAAAAGGATACAAGATTTACTCTCTAAGGGTAGAGGAAACCTGAGAGAATATTCTGAGTTAAATAGGCATAAATATATTATCTTATCCTAAAGAATGTATACTGGGATAGAGGGTGGTGATAAGGTGACTGTGGGCCAGGGAAGAGAAAACAAACACAATCTTAAGTGTTTTATCTCAGTTCATAGAGCATTGGACATATGTTTTCTGGGGAAAATACAATAACAAACAAACAAGAACAAACAAAGAAAAGAAATAAAAACAATCTGGGCCTATAGAGCTCACTATGAGTCAAGACTGTGATGTGATAGCCAAAAATGCTAACGTGATTTTGAGATGTATTATGAGGGGCATGGCTTCCAAGAATATGGATGCAATAGTCCTATTGATCCCTACCTCCATCACATCTCATCTGGAGGATTGTTTTCAGTTCTATGCATGAAAATTTAAGAAAGATGACAAACACAAGTGACCAGAGGAGGGCAACCAAGATGGTGAAGGGCCTTTAATCCTTAGCATATTAGGATAAGTTGATGTAGCAGCAAGGACCCTAGCATACCCAGGATGACAGTTAACCTTTAAACACAGAGCTCCTCAGTCTAGAATTTTTCCCATCATACAACACAATGTCTATGGCTAACTTAATATTGCAGTGAAAATGTACTGACTGAGCACCTTTATAGTTTCCAGGATGCATCAATTAATTCAGCCAAAGAGAAAAGTCTATATAATTTCTTCTTCCTCATTCCCCTTCCTTATCTGTCAAATCTTTCAAAGAAACCCAGATGTCAACAGTACAGCTCCTTAGAAGAACTAGGGAAGATAAGATAATATTCAAAGCTTTTTCTTAGTATAGATGTTGTCAAATTTGTCAAATTTCAAAATTGAAAATCTTCAGTTTATCCTAAAATGAAATTTGACAAATTTGACAACATATGTAGCCACCAGTTCATATTTTTCATTACTAAGATTTTCTCTTTGTTTTACCTCCAGCAAATATTTTCTTTGTGTTTATTGATCTTGCTCTGGGTACTCACCTTTGTGGTCCTTAGGACCATTTAAGCTTCCTTATATGCTGCACCTAAAAGTGTAACATTTGAAAAAAATTAAGATATAGTGACCCCAATTCCTCCAATGATGAAGATTTTTTGTTAATAAATACAAACCATGGGAAGATGGTGGAGTAGGTCATAAAATTCTAAGCTCTCAAGATTTTCCCCTACCAAAGAGATAAAATAGCACCTTAGGGAGAAAAAAGAGTAGGTAAAAATAAATAAGAATAGGAGTACAACTGGGGTCTTCCTGGGAAAATTTGAGAAGATTAGAATAAAAAGCTCAGGATGAGGTTTGGTCCCTGTGAAGAGTAAACATGTCCAGGTTAGGGTCTGCATTAACAACAAGCAGCAAGCCCTAGGGATAGCTGGTTTGGGAGGTTAACACTGCCCCAGGTATAGGAACTTTTATCCCCCAACCTGTAGTGAGAGGAGTTGGGTATCTGAACCAGGGAAGAGTCAGGGAACCTCTATTGTAAAGTAATGACTGACCCAGTTGTGCTGTGGAAAACAGCAGGGGCAAGATGGAACCAGCACATGCCCAGTGAGAGCAGTAGCAGTGGGGCAGAAAGCCCCTGATTGTGGGAACTTTCAGGAGGCTGGAGGTTTGGCTTTAATTCCAGGCTAGTGGGTAGAACTGAAGATCTGGGGCAAGAAGCACCATCCCTCATTCCCCAGGGTTGGAAGTGATTACAAAAAATAAGCTATTGCTTCAAAAACTGCACAGGCAAAGGAGAAAGAATCTGGCCATAGAAAGTTATTATGGGAATAGAGAGGATCAGGATTGATATTCAGAAGAGGATTTTGAAGCAAAGAAACCCCCTTCTACCCGCAAAGAGCAATGTCAAATGATCACCTGCAGAAAAAGAATTCATAGAAGAACTTTAAAAAATTAGACTTTAAAAATCAAATGACAGATATAGAGGAAAAAACTAAAAATAATAAGAAGAATACAAGAAAAACAAGAAGACTTTCAAAAAAGTCATCCAATTAAAAAAGGAAATACAGAATCTTAAGGAAGAAAATTATACCTTGAAAATTAGTGAAGTTAGGGGCGGTTAGGTGGCGCAGTGAATAGAGCTCCAGCCCTGGAGTCAGAAGGACCTGAGTTCGGAGCCGGCCTCAGACACTTAATCCACGCAAACAAAAACCTAGCCCTGTGACCTTGGGCAAGTTACTTAACCCCAATTGCTTAAAAAAAAAAATTAGCGAAGTTATAAGAAATCAAGAAATAATTAAGCAAAGTATGAAGAACGAAAAAATAGAAGAGAAAGTGAAACATCTTATAAGAAAAACAAATGATCTGGAGAACAGATCAAGAAGAGAACACATAAGAATAATCAGACTACTTGAAAGTTATGATAAAAATATTGATGCAATAATAGAAGAAATAATTAATGAAAATTGTCTTGAAGCATTAGAACAAGGGAAGAAAATAGAAATTTAAAAAATCATTGAATACCAATTGAAAGAGATCCTATGAGGAAAACTCATAGGAATATTATAGTCAAATTCTGAAACCCCCACCTCAAGGATAAAATATTGAAAGCAATATTAAAACATCTATTCAAATGTGATGGGGCCACGATTAGAATAAAACAAGACCTAGAAGAAGAGACAATAAAGCACTACAGGTCTTCTACCACTATATATAGAAGAGCAAAAGAACAGGGATTCCAGCCAAAAATATTACACCAAGCAAAATTAAGCATAAACCTGAATGAAAAAAAGGACATTTCATCAACTGTCAGACTTTCAAGACTCTATTAAAAAAAAACACAACTGAACTTAATAGAAGATTTGACATACAAGACCAAGAAAAACATAAGGTATGTACTAAAGACTGATTACAAGTGATTCAATAAGGACAGATCTTTTACTTTTTATATATGTAAAATGTAAAATATATGTCTAAGATTGTCATTAGTAATTGTGTAATTTGTTAGAAAGATTGTGGTAGAACTGAGTATGATATGACTTTAAAAATCAAATCATTTATCAATAGCTAAAAGGAGTGATTATTTTATATAAATGAGGTACAAGAGGAAGAGTAGATATAGAGGGATTAGATGGGGGAGGAGGGCTAGTAGTTCTGATAACCTACTTTCATCAGGAATGGGTTTAAGAGGGAACAATACATATGTATCTAGAAGAGTAAAAAAAGTCTTCTAAATTCAGAAGAAATCAGATGATAAGGGGACATAAAGGGTGGAGAGGACAAGGGAGGGATCTTTAGTGGGGAAGATGAGGGAATAGATTATAGGGGCTACAGATGTAAGGCATTTTGATTTATGGGAATGGTAAGATAGGGGAGGGATCCTTAGAAGGAGTGTAGATTAAGTAACAGGAGGGCAAGGTAGCAGGTATACTACTACCCTGTAGAGGTAGTAAGGTAAATTAAGTAAAGTAGAGGAGTCAGGAGGGATAGGAAACAAGATATACTCACAAACATAAAAACAAATATCAGGAGTAGAATTTGTTAGGGAAAGTATATGCCTACATATATATGTACATGTTTATATATATATATATATATATATATATATTAATTAATACTATATGTAGTATATATATATATATATATATATATATATATATATATATATATATATATATATATATATATATATATATAGTAATACATCCACACTTAAATGTAGAGTTCGAAGAGAAGGGCAGGAGGAATAGTGAAAATAGAACAAAATAAAAAGTGAGAAGAGAACAAAAGAAAACTTAGAAGGAAGCAAGGAAGGTTAGCTCTCAGCACAACATTTAGTATTTATCATACAGGTGTTTTTTTTTTTTCTTTGCACTTAATAGTATTTTATTTTTTCCAATTACACATAAAGATTGTTTTCAACATTCATTTTTATAAGATTTTGAGTTCCAATTCTTTTCTTTCTATCTCCATTCCCTCCCCCCAAGACAGCAAGCAATCTGATATAGATTATACATGTATAATCATGTTAAACATATTTCCACATTAGTAGTGTTGTGAGAGAAGAATCAGAACAAAAGGGAAAGAAAAACGCATGAGAATAAAAACAAACAAAAAAGTGAAAATAGTATCCTCAATCAGATTCTGTAGTTTTTTTTTTCTAGATATAGATAGCATTTTCCATTACAAGTCTTATAGAATTGTTTTACATCATTGTATTGCTGAGAACAGCTTTGTCTATCATAATTGCTCATTGCATAATGTTGATGTCACTGCGAACAATGTTCTCCTGGTTCTACTCACTTCACTCAAGCATCAGTTCATATAAGTCTTTCCAGCTTTTTTTGAAATCTGCCTGGTCATCATTTCTTATAGCAAAATAGTATTCCATTACATTCATATTCTACTCACTCAGCCATTCCCCAGCTGATAGGTATACTCTCAATTTCTAATACTTTGCCACCACAAAAAGAACTGCTATAAATATATTTGTACATGTGGGTCCTTTTCTGATTTGTATGATGTCTCTGGAATAGAACTAGATGTGATATTGCTGTGCCAAAGAATATGTGCCTCTTGTTTTTAATTAATTAATGGTTAGTTTTCAAAGTTCACTTCCACAAGATTTTGAGTTCCAAATTTTCTCCCCATCTCTCCCCTTCCCGAAGACAGCATGCATTCTGATTACCCCCTTCCCCAATCTGCCCCCCCCGCCCTTTATCACCCCTCTTCTCCCCTTCCCTTCTATTTTTCTGTAGGGAAAGATATATATATATATATATATATATATATATATATACATATATATATATATACATATATATATATATATATATATATATACCCCATTGCCTGTATATCTTATTTCCCAGTTGCATGTACAAACAATTTTTAACATTCATTTTTAAAACTTTATGTTCCACATTCTCTCCCTTCCTCCCTTCCCAGTCACCCTCATTGAGAAAGCAAGCAATTTGATGTAGGTTATACATGTGTAGTCATGAAAAACACTTCCATAATAGTCATGTTTTAAAAGACTAACTTCATCTTATCCTCCCACCAATTTATTCTATTCCTTCCTCTGACCCTGTCCCACATCAAAATTCTAATTACCCCTCCCCAATTTGCCCTCCCTTCTATCATCTCTCTCTCTTTCATCCCCTTCTCTGCTACTTTCCTGAGGGTAAGATAGACCTCCATACCCAATTAAATGTGTTTGTTATTCCCTCCTTCAGTCAAATCAGATGAGAATAAGGTTCACTCATTTCCTCTCCCCTCTCTTCTCTTTCCCTCCACTGTAAAAGCTTTTTCTTGACTCTTTTATGTGAGATAAGTTACTCATTCTACCACTGCTTTTCTCCTTCCCCCTGTACATTCCTTTCACCCATTAATTTTATTTTTAGATACTATCCCTTCATATTCATTTCACCCCATGCCCTCTGTCTATAGATACATATACATACATATGCATATACACATACATATACATATGTGCATATATACATATACATACAGATGCATACACACATATTTTCTCCAACTATCCTACTACTAAGAAAGGTCTCATGAGTTACAAATATCATCTCTCCATGTAGGAATGTAAATAGTTCAACTTTAATAAGTCCCTTATGATCTCTCTTTCCTGTTTACCTTTTCATGCTCCTCTTAAATTTCATATTTGAAAATCTAATTTTCTATTTAGCTTTGGTATTTTCATCAAGAATGCTTTAAAGTCCTATATTTCATTGAATATCCATTTTCCCCTTGAAGTATTATACTCAGTTTTGCTGGGATGGTCATTCTTGGTTTTAATCATAGCTCTTTTGACCTTTGGAATATCATATTCCAAGACCTCTGACCACTTAATTTAGAAGCTACTAAATCTTGTGTGATCCTGATTATGTTTCCACAATACTTGAATGATTTCTTCCTAGATTCTTGCTATATTTTCTCCTTGACCCAGAAACTCTAGAATTTGATGACAGTATTCCTAGGAGTTTTTCTTTTGGGATATCTTCCAGCAAATGATAGGTGGATTCTTTAAATTTCTATTTTTTTTCCCTCTGGTTCTAGTATATGAGGGAAGTTTTCCTTGATAATTACTTAAAAGATGATTTCTAAGCTATTTTTTTTAATCATGGCTTTCAGGTAGTTCAATAATTTTTAAATTATCTCTCTTTTACCAATTTTCCAATGAGATGTTTCACATTATCTTCTATTTTTTTAATTCTTTGGTTTTTGTTTTATAATTTTTTGATTTCTCATAGAATCATTAGCTTCTGTTTGCTCCATTCTAATTTTTAAGGAATTATTTTCTTCATTGAGCTTCTGGACCTTCTTTTCCATTTGACCAATTCTAATTTAAAGGCAGAATTCCTCTCCTCTTTGGCTTTTTTTTTACATCTTTTTCTGTGTGGGTCAGTCAATTTTTAAGGTGTTATTTTTTCAGCATTTTTAGGTCTCCTTAGCAAGTTGTTGACTCATTTTTCATTATTTTATTGCATCACTCTCATCTCTCTACCTTTTTTTTTTTACTGTACTTCATTTACTTGATTTTCAAAATCCAATTCATATTTTTCTTGGAGGCTTTAGATGTAGGAGCTTTGACTTTGTTGTCTTTTTCTGGTTGTTTGTTTTATGAAAAAAAGTAAGATTCTATAGTATGATTTTTTTTCTCATTTCCCCAGCCAATTACAAGTGCACTATCCCAAGCTTCAGGGATCTTGTACAGCTGTTTTTGGAGGTATTTCTAGGTACCTGTAAATTTTTAATCCTCCCAAGGTTGTATGATCAAAGGAGAGGTGTTTGCTCTTTTCCTAATCTGTGCTTTTGCCTATGAGTGATGAGAAGAACAGTTTTCTGCTTTGGAACAGCGAGGAAGATTCCCGCTCCACCACTGCCCCAGACTCCACCATGCCAGTACTCCTCCTTGCCCTAGGACCACCAACCAGGACTGTGATTCAGATCCAAGCCCAGGTAAAGCAAGATAATATTCTCTCAGTGCCAGAAGAGATGCATGCAACTCCCCTCTCATCAGTCACTCATTATCCCTTCCATCTGTGGGCCAAGAGCAGCCATTGCTGAACAGCCACTGCCTTGGGGTAGAGAGTGGGGCTGGACCTTGCTCCTCTATCACCCAGGTATGAGAGACTTTTCCTACTGACCTTCTAAATTGTCTTTGGCATTTGGGGATGGAGAAGTCAGGAAACCACCACAGATGCCAGTATTTCAGTCCCCTGAGGACTATTCCAGGTTTGCTGGGGCCCTGCCTATACTGGCATGGCCCATGCTGGACTGAGCTCCTCTCTGAGACTGGTGTAACAGACCTTTCCTGTCAACCTTTCAGGTTGTCTTGGGATAGGAATGCATTTCACTATGTCATTTTATGGGTTCTGTTGCTCTAGAATTTGTTTAGAGTCACTTTTTACAGGTATTTGGAAGGGTCTGCAAGAGAACTGCAGAGTCCCTGCTTTCATTCCACCATCTTGGCTCTGCTCCTCTACATGCTTTCTTGAAATGAAAATTCATCTTTACATATTTTGAATCCCCTCATCTTCTGCTATGCATATGGCACCTTTTTTTTTCTTTTCTTACTTTCTATTTAAGTTTATGATATTTTTTCTTTTCTCAATTTTGTATTTATGTTCTGGTGTTGGAGTCTGAAATACAATTTTACAAAATTGTAATTTAAAAAAGAGCATCCAAAAAAAGGAGGGGAAAATTAAAAAATGCATGCTAATCTTTCTTCCTTTGTTCTTTCCTTCATTCCTCCCTTGTTTCCCTACTATTTCTATCTTTCTTTTTTTCTGTCAGTATGGATATGGTCATTCAGTAAGTCAATTTCTTGGTTTCAACAGGGATCTCATATTTAGAACAATGATTAAGTTGATGGCTACAGATATTAGAATGATATGCTAACACTTCATGATTCTTACCATCCTCTGTCTTATTTTTACCACTTTGATGTGATCACCAAAGAAGTATATGGTGTTTTCATGAGATTAAGAGGTGCTTTAGACTTCTCTTGTTTGTTTCTAAAGGTTTTCATGGTCATATAGTCAACGTATAAGAAACATAAGTTGTACAGAAGTATAAAGCAAGAATGCATTGATACAGAAAAAATACAGTTGGGATAGCCTGTTAAGATACTACTGCAAAACTTTGGAATGATTGCATTGAGAGCCTGGACTAAGATGCTGATAAAGGGAGCAAAGAAGTTAGATACATGCATGAGAGAGTTGGCCGATCTAGCACTGATAACAGGTAGTAGCTGATTTCATAGGAGGGGCAAGGGAAAGAAAAAGTCAAAGATGGTGCCTAGATTTTAAGGATGAAAGAGTGGCATTGACAGAATCAAAGTGACATGTCCAGTGGATGGGATGCTGACCCTGATGCATGCTAGCTTATGACTTTGAGCATATAACTTTGGTCTTCTGATTTCTTCATTTCTGACATGAGAAGAAGTTCTAAAATCCCTTCTAGTTTTAGTTATATCAACCTATATTAAGCTATTATTAGAAGGTGAAATTATGTTTTAAGCTAGGAAAATCAACTCACTTTTGGATAGGCTAAATTTTGAATTCCAATTCTGTATCCATGTAGAGATGTTCCATTCAAGCATTTGGAGATATTGGTCTGGAAGTCAGATAAAGTTTCAGAGCTGCAGTCAAAGGTTTAGGATTTTAAGGCATGGATGCAAATGGGATTATTGAGGAGGATTAGTTGGTTGGTTGGCTGTTTTTCATACTCAAAGAGGATGAAAATCTTAAAACATCATTATGTTGGAGTCAAGGTACAGTGTGTCTAACTGTGGCTTTTCAGACTAATATGAGCTCAGGCCAATATGAGTTCAGAAATCTATACCACAGGACAGGAATGCTTAGTTCACACAAACATTTTGAGTGAAGATGTCTCTAAATTTGTGCATCTCACATTTCTTTTGAGCTACTGCATTTTTGCTTTGGTCATAGAACACAGCACCTTCATTGATGCAGGCACACCTTGCTGGGTGGACCTGGGCCAGTATTTCACATACCTCACAATTGATTCCAAAGTTCTTCAGAGAGACCTTATATCTCTTCTTCTGACCTCCATGTTAGCACTTGCTTTGTGTGAGTTCTCTATAAAATAGTCTTTTAGTCAAATACATGTTTGGCATTTAAACAATGTTTGAATGAGTCCATCAAAGTTGCGGTCTCTGTAGTAGTTTGAATGCTTAGTAGTTCAACTCTAGAAAGGACCTTAATATCCAATACCTTATCTTGCCAGGTGATCTATAGAATCTTCCTCAGATTAATTCAAATGGAACTGATTCAGTTTCCT
Organism: Gymnobelideus leadbeateri; assembly: GCA_011680675.1. NCBI lineage: Eukaryota > Metazoa > Chordata > Mammalia > Diprotodontia > Petauridae > Gymnobelideus > Gymnobelideus leadbeateri. Next base: position 335,745 of record WOXC01005146.1, read on the forward strand.
AGAATGGCACTGCTAGACTGTTCAGGTTTAACAGGGATATTACAATGAGATTAGCACAATAGCTTTGTAGACCTTCAGTTTTGTAGACAGCCTAATACACCATCTCTCCCAAACTTTCCTTTAGAGTCTCCCAAATGCTGAGATAGCTCTGGTAATGTATGAATCAATGTTACTATCTATGCAGGCTTTCCTGGAAAGTACACTGCCAAGTAAGTGAACTTATCCACAGCATTCACAATTTCTCTATTTGCTGTAACTGATGGTTCCACATATGGATGGTGCAGTCCTGGCTGGTGGAGAACCTCTGTTTTCTTGGTGTCATTTGTCAGTTCAAAATTAACACAAGTAGCAGAGAATCAATCCATACTCTTCTACATTTCAGCTTCAGAGACTGCATTTGAGTGCACGATCATCTGTGATAAAAAGTCACACACTAACTTCCCCTCCACTTTAGTCCCCTCCACTAAGCTTAGCTGTTTCAAGTTAAATAATTTATACTTAGTGTAGTATTTGACTTTGATACTGTCAAAATTTGCCCTCATTGAAGGCATCTGCAATGTTGCCAAAAATATGCTAAAGTCAAGGAAGCTAGCACACAGCCCTGCTTTACTACATTGTTGACTGGGAAAGTGAGGGCACGGTCCACTATTCAGCACCTATGCAAATATGCAAGCATAAAAATGGTATGCAAAACTGTTGAACTCCTTTGGACAACCACATTTTTCCATGATCTACCACAAGCCCTCTTGACTGCCATTATCAAAGGCCTTGGTCATATTGATGAATGTTGTGTAGAGATTTCTTTTATGCTCCTATCATTTCTCCTAGAGTTGTCTGGCATCAAACATATCAATTGTTCCTCTGTCCTATATGAAGCCACACTAGTTCTCAGGTAGATGACCATCTTCCAGGTGAAGCATCAGCCTATTAAGGTGGATTCTGGCAAGATCTTTCCCAGCAATGATTAAGAGAGACACCCCTATGATTGTCACAGGGAAACTTATTTCCTTTTCTTTTATAGAAATGGATGGTGGAGGCATACTTGAATTTCTGTGGGATAACTTGCTGTTGCCATATAACCCACAACATTTCAGTTAGTTTTTGTATGAGAGCAGTGTACACCCTGCCTTATAAATCTTAGCTAAATAGTATCATCACCAAGAACTTTGACCATGAAAGGAACATAATGGATTTAAAACCTTTTCTTCAGTTAGAAGTTTGGTTTGAGAAGGATTGACTTCAACCTAATATAGAGCCAATTGCTTCAGAATCGGTTAATGACAGTCTGTTGAGGACACTATGGAATTGTTCAGCAGCAAGAGTGGGGAACCTATGGCCTCTAGGCAACATATGGCCTTCTGCATCCTTGGATGCGACTTTTTGACTGAGGCAAGTTTTACAGAACAAATCGTTTTGTTAAGGGGATTTGTTCTTCGAAGTTTGGATTCAATGGGTTGCACTTGAGGACATAGAAGGCCGCATGTGACCTTGAGGCTCCCCACCTTTGGTTCAGCCCATCTCTCCAGGATCCTGTCCTTAACACTAATCAATGTGACTCCATAAGCACTGAATAGTTGGGATGTACTATAGGTCTTTGGCCCCTATGGTGCTTTCAGGGCATCATAAATGCACTTTGGATTATTACTATCCAGAATTTAATTTGCCTTCTTACTGAGCCAAGAATCCTGCATTTCTTGAAACTTCATTTGCATTTTACTTTTGATGAAGTTAAACATTGCCTTCTTAGAGATGGACAAACATTCTCTTAGTAAATCCTGTGGAGTTTTAATTTTTATTTAGCAACTTCTGAATTTCCCCATCATTTTCATCAAACCAGTCATGATGTTTGTGAGAGTTCTGACCTAAATGAATAAATGCAGTGTTGTACAATAAATCTCTAAAAGGTACCCACCCCTTTTCTGTTCCACTGTTGCCAACCATGTGCTGGCTCAATTTTCCCCTCAAGTTAGCACCTAACTGTTCATACAGAAAGAATTCCCCTAATCGTTGACATTAAGGTTTTTTTTTTTTTTGGTAGTCATCTTGCCTTGGGGCCCATACTTTTGTTGAAGGTGAATATGAGCTTGGAGAAGATAAATATGCTATTAGTCCAGCACTCTGTACTACACATCACCTTTGTCACTCTCACATCTTGTCTGTCTCTTCTTAAAATGACATAGTCTATTAAAAGCCAATGTTTGCTGTGAGGGTGAATTAACAAAGTTTTCTTGCTTTTAAGTAAATGAAAGATGGCATTGATGATGAGAAGGGCACAAGATGCAGAAGTCTTTAGTAGTTGTTTCAGACTCCATTCCTCTCAAGGACTTCCTGCCATGTCTGATAGTCTGGACTTACTTTGATGTAAAAGGCACTCAGAATTACCTGATCACTCTGTTTTGGTATGTTGATGATGAGGATCTCCAGGTCTTCATAAAATTTTTCTTTAACCTTATTAGGGCTTGTTATAGTAGGAACATATTCACTGATGATAGTGGCATGGTGCTTTTTTTGCAAGTGTTGATTATATTGTCATGAGCCTGTCATTCACTCCTTTTTGGTAGGCATAAAAGCTTGTTGACTAGATTAGTTTTGATTGCAAAATCTCAGTGCTCCCCATCCATGTGGCCACTGCAGAAAAAATGCATATCCAACTCTGCTTCAATAAGCTGGCCTTCATGTGTCAGCCTTGTTTCATTCAGGGTTGCTGTTTGGATGTGATGCCTGGAGAATTTTCTTGCAGCAAGAGCTGTTTATCTTTCAGGTTTATTGGATTTCATGTTGTCCATAAGTGTGAACACATGTGAACACATGGGTAAGTGGAATCATCTACACAAAGGTTTTTGTACATTTTTACATTTTTGTGTGTTTTGGCAATAAGATAGGATCCCCCCTTAAGGTAAGTAGGTCAGGGTTAGATTGGGCTAGATTTCCTAGGCCTTTCTTCATTTTAGGAGGTAAGCAGTGCAATCCTTAAAAAAGACTGTGCAGACACCAACAGGGTCGCCAAACTGCTGCTTCAGTTCAGTGAGGAGATGACTGTATGCCCTGGGTTACTTGTGTGCAGGTTTGTGCCTATAGCTCCCAATTCATCCACATCTACTTCTTTGTCATTTTCTTATCACCATAGAACTTTTTGAGATAGGTTAAAATGGTAAAATGATATGGATGATGTCTTTGGACTACATCATAAATTGAATTTAAATGAGGCAAAGTTGTGTAAGGTCATCAGCTTCACTGTCTCTCCCAGAGTGATCAGAGTTCAGTGATGAGAAAAAGGTCAAGATGACTGATTATGGCTCAGGATGCATTGAATGCCCTTAGAGTCTTCAATGTCTAACCAACCTCTACGCACTCCACAGTGCTTGCTTCTACCACCTTCATAGTGTCTTGGAATGAATTCTTCACAACCACCTATTCCACCAGGAAATGTTTCACATGCTTGGAGTAGACACCCCCCCACTTACCAATGGGTTTGAGGCCCCTCAGTTACCCTCAACCAGGTTTAGCCCATCTATCAAAATGGTTTACTACCATGTGGTACTGTGCATACTATAGCTTCTTGGAGCTGCAGGTGAAAGTTGGATAGCAGATGAATGCAAAAGGTGTAGAACAGTCCTAAAAAAGTGTCTTGGCATCATCATAAGTTCTAGTCTTCTAGTCTTCCCTGAATAACTGTATACCCCACTGAGGAAGATAACGTATATACTGAAAAGTGTAAAGCCAGAATATAATGAAAAGAATTATCATACAGGGCCAGAAGGAGGATGGAGTCATTGAAAGAGATAAAGAATGAATGGTTCAAGATACAGGAAGAAACCCCCGTCAAAAGGATGGAACAATTGAAAGAGAATGACTAGTTAGAGATAGAGGAAGAGAGGTAGAAGAGTGCTAACTTATAGAAAAAAAAAAAAACAAAACCGAGGAAATACTGTTCAGAAAGAGAGAGCAGACTACAGGGTCAAGTGGGGCTAAAATATGAAGGCCAAGAAATAGCCATTAAATTAGATAATTAGGATGTCACTGGTGACTCTTAAAAAATAGTACACATTTGGGAGAAAGAGAGTAGTTTAATATGAGTGAATGTGAAGTATCAGAGCAGAGGAATATAAGAATAATTCATAAAAGCACAGCACTGCCAGGTTACAGAGGGATTGAATAACAGGAGGAGCATTTTAAAATTTGCTTGTATAAGTGCAAGGAAACCCCTGAGGACTTTTCCTTAGAGGAAATATGGATGTTTATTTTGGAAGCAGTAAAATAAGATCCTGAGTCTCTAGGACCTTATGATTTAGATTCTCTATTCTTTGCTTTCCAGGTCAAAAACCTTTCTATGTAACATAAACTTTCTATGTATATGTATACACACATATCTTTGTATCTATATCTACACACATACATGTTATATGTAATCCCTCAGTGTATGTGTATGTCCATATATGCATCATATATGTATATATATATACATATACACACACGTGTGTATACATATGTACCCATGTGAGTTTTACGTGTAAAACTATATCAATTGCCACTGCTATGGCAGTGACATTACTTCCTCTGTTTGTTTCTTGTAGTAGCGCTTCATAGATCATATTTATCTGTTAATCTATTGCTTATCAAGTGACATGTCAAAGGCAAATGTTTAAGGCTTTGTCTTTCACAGGTCTGTATTAAAATGACAGAAAAGAAATATAACTATATCAAACCCTAAACATTTTTTAAACTGACAATCAAATACACATTACTCAAGAGTCAGGTTATTGTCTTCAAATGCATGCTAGATATTTCCTATTTGTAAGCTCTATTGTGCTAACAAATGCAAATTCCCTGAATGCAGGGACTGAATTTATTCCTTTTATAATAGATATGGTACCTAGTATAAGGCAGGACATTTAGGGCATTTTGACATATATGGTACCTAGTTAAGGCCAGGAACTTAAATATATGTATAGATGTATATACACACATATATTGATATATCCATATATCCCTATAAATATATATATTGATATACACATATATCCATATAGACATACAAATGCATATACACGTGTACATATGTATAAACAAAACCACAAAACACATATATGTGTAGTACACATGTGTAATGTGTAAATTTATCATGTGCATATAATATACATCTGTATATATTATGGATTGTATAAATATTCACATACTATTTTTAGTGGATTTGTTGTGGTATCTCTGGGGATTATTCCCCAAATTGCCCCTTTTCAAGCTTCCTAGGAAGTTTGAAGCTTTGGGATGCCACAGTGTGTGAAGACTGGCTTCCTTAATGGAATGTGCCATACAAAATTGCGTCCTGTTAATAGAAAGTGACAGACAGTAGGGATTCCTTAATCAGAAGTGATATTTAAGACTCTACAGTTGAGATTAGCCATGCACACACTGCTGCTTCCTCTTGTAAGACCTTGCTACCTGCCTTGTTTTGGGTCTTGGAATTGTGCTTTCCAGGGTTATTTCAAGCTAGGCTATGCCAACCTTAGATGAAAGCTTCTCTAATCAGGAAGCTATGCCTGACTCTGTACTTACTTTCCTGGGAGTGACCCTCAAGGTTTGGATTGACTTGACTTGAAATGGCATGGGAAACCATATTCCTGGAGCATTAAGGCAAAAGATAGTCATTGTCCTGACATGAAATTGAGGGAAAAAATGATATTAAAAATCATCAATTCTTAAATTTCTCATAGAACTTTCAACTTTTTTTTGCACTTCTCAAATTTATGCTTTTTTTTTTTAAAGCAATTGGGGTTAAGTAACTTGCTCAAGGTTACACGGCTAGTCATTATTTATGTGTGGGTGCTCATTTTCTGAGGCCGGATTTGATCTCGGGTCATCCCAACTCCAAGGATGGCGCTCTTACTCACTGCGCCACCTAGCCGCCCCTTTAGGGCAATTGGGGTTAAGTAACTTGCCCAAGGTCAAATGGCTAGGTTTTTGTTTGTGTGGGTTAAGTGTCTAAGGCCGAATCCGAACTCAGGTCCTTCTGACTCCAGGGCCGGCGCTCTATTCACTGCGCCACCTAGCCGCCCCAAATTTATGCTTTTATAATAGTAATTAGTATCCACTTCTCATCCCTTATCTCACAATTAGGCTGTACATTCTATGAGGGCAAGATTATTTTATACATACACACACATATATACATACAAATATGCAAACAAATACATATATACAAATACGAGTGTGTGTGTTTTGGGAATGGGAATCTGAAGGTCTTTCCTGCCCCTTGGCCCTTTCTTAGGCTTACATGACTCTGAGAACTTTTCCTGATTTGAAAATATACTTTGCGCCCTAATAGGCTAGATGTGGTCATATGGAGCCTGTGGTGGGAGACTTGTTTTTTCAGAAATGCCTACATCTTGTTGCTTTGTGATTGGGCAGTGGGTCAAGAGGGCTGTGACATTCTCTGACCCAGGAGAAGTCTATATATATACCCTGATGTGAAGTTTTGCTTTGGGGTCATTTTGAGAAGAATTGTGTGATTTAACCAGATGAGACTCTGGGCGGCTGTTGAGCCCCCCAGCTTTGAAAACTCAGATGTTGGTGCTTCCCTCTCTGGTAACTGACCAGGTATGGATGTAGTGGTCAGACAGTGGGAAGCCCTGTCTGCTGATCCCTGTCTGCTTGTAACTTCTGCTTGTAACTTGTTTGTATTCTCTGAAGTTCAGGGTGCTGACCTTTTCCTCTGAACTAGGTAAATGATATATGTTTGATTGATTAAAGTAGGATTGTTAATGCATTTTGAGTTGCTTTCCTTTAGAAAAGCAGATCTAAGAACCTGTGCTAGCAGTCATCCTGGGTATGCTAGGGTGCTTACTGCTACAGTGTGTTTTCCTTCAAACCATAGGTGGCATAGTAGAATGCTAGTACGTATTTGAAACAAGATCTGAATATAGGTCTGCATTGTCTCCAAGTTGACCAGTCTGTCAAATGATCCACTTAAATCCCTACATAGTTATTGAATGAATGAGTGAATGCTAAAGAGAGGTCTAGACAAAGAATTTTAGGAAACGTGAGGGAAAGATTGCTTTCAGATGGGAGGAATGTATGAAAGATGCATGAAGATGATACTTCATTTGGGTCTAGAAGGAAGCTAGAATTACTACAGAGGAACCTGCACACATATAGAAGAAAAGGTAACATTAGTTGTTAATCCACCCCATGGATAATGGGAAACAGATCACATAAATCTTTGCATTAAAGTCAAAAGTTCACATCATAGCAACAATAACAATGATGACAACAGCTGGTATTTTCATAGAGCTTCATGTTTTTTCAAAAGTCTTTACATAAATTTTCTGTTCTGATTCTTATGAAATCATGTGAGGTAGGTAATGCAAGCATTTTCATCATCTCTTTTGTAGATGGAAAACTGGAGTTCATAGTTGCTTAATATACAGCCTCACAATTGCAGGATAAGGGAAATGGAACTAAACTACCATTTACATTAAAAATGGATTTAAAACAAAGGAAAATATATGACTGTTTTAATGAGCTATGAGTTCAATTAGTCAAAAATATGAAGGGAAAACTAAAACCACATTCTATCCTAGGTTATATTAATAAAAAAAAACATTTATTAAGTACCTACTATGTTCCAGGCATTGTTTTAAGTCCTAGCAATGGCTCCATCAAAGAAAGAAAGAGATGATGGACCCAAGATGACAGAACAGAAGCAGTAATTTTTCTAAGCTCCTCTGTGAATCCCATCACTAGATTTTGGAGTGTCAGAATCCAATGGGAGCTAGAGTGTGGCAGAATCCAGTTCAGGAAAGTGCCCATGTGAGTCGGGGCAGGTGGAGCATGGGGCATGTGGGAGCTGCAGCAGCTCAGACTAGAGAGCAGATTACAGCAGAGAGAGAAGGAGCTCCAGCCAGCAGATTCACCCACCCCAAGGGAAATTTGCAGCCATCTCACCAGCAGCTCACTGTGGGACAGTATGGGAGGATCTGTCTGAGCTGGGTAAGAGAAAGCTCAGGTCCCACAAAAAAGACAGTAGCTTCTCCTGGGGCTATCAGGCCCCAGCCTGGAAGTTTAAAAATCACCCAGGTGATTTTCCGGGGGCCAGGATGGCAAAATAAACTCTGGCTGCTTCGATTCTCCCTCCCTGGCCAAGAAAACCTAGAGATAAATGTTCCACCCAGAGTAAATCCTGAAATAGCTGAAATAGCCTCAGGCTTAGGAGTCACTGAGAAAAGGTGTAACTGAGTCAGTAAGGAGTCTGAGGAGGAGGGGTCCCAACAAGCCTCACCTCATCTGACCAGCAAAAGCCTGCCTGTGCTGTAGCCCAGGGGCAAAGATGCAGAAATCCAAAGCTGCCAGACCACCTCCACCCCACAGATTACTCTGTGATCCTCAGGGTAACTCAGGGGAAACACTGAGAGTCCTGGCTTTGGCCTCAATCTAGATATCCAGAGGCTACAGCACACAAAGCCAACAACTAGGCACCTAGCTCCCAGCCTGAGAAGCTTGGGTCAGAGCCCTCAGTACTTCAGGAGCAGAAATACACTTTAAAGACAGGGAATAGGCAATTACAATGGGCTGGAAGCAACTTACAAAAGCAATACCAAAGACAATAGAATCCTATTATTCTGAATGAGAAGAATCACTTTCAGGAGACACCATGGACTCTGTGTCCACATCTGAGACCACAGATGGAAATATGAACTGGTCTCACTCAAGCCCAAAAAGCATTCTTGGAGAAGCTCAGGAAAGAATTTAAAAGCCAAATTAGGGGGGTAGAAGATAAATTTAAATCTACAGTGACCAAATTGGAAAAAAGTCTCACTGAAGAATGCAAATCCTTAAAAAGTAAAATTAGTGAACTAATTGGAGAAAATATCTCCCTAAAAAAGGACCTTCAAAAACTAACCTAAGAAAATAATGCACTAAAAATTAGAATCAGTCAAATCGAAGCTTAGGACTCTATGTTGCACCAAGAGTCAATCAAACAAAACATGAAGATTGAAAAATTGTGAAATATCTCACTGGAAAAGCAATGACCTAGAGAACAGATCCAGGAGAGATAACTTAAGAATTATCAGTCTACTGGAAAGCCATGATGAAAAAAGCAGCCTGGACAACATCCTCCAAGAGATTGTCAAAGAAAACTTTCCTGAAGTCCTAGAATCAGAAGGTAAAATAGTTATCAAAAGGAATTCACCAGTCTCCTCCTGAAAGAGATCCCAAATTGAAAACTCCAAGAAATATAGTAGCCAAATTCCAGAATTAAAAGATTAAGGAGAAAATATCGCAAACAGACAGAATGAAACAATTCAAATATCTTGGAGCTACAGTCAGTATTACACAGGACATAGCAGCTTCTACATTAAAATTTCGGAGGGATTCGAATTTGATATTTCATAAGACAAAGAGCTAGAACTGCAACCAAGGATTAACTACACGGCAAAACTGAGCATAATGTTTCAGGCAAGGAGATGGTCATTTAATTAAATAAGGGACTTCCAGACATCCTGATGAAAAAGCCAGAGCTCAATGGAAAATTTGATCTCCAATTACCAGACAAAAGAAAGACATAAAAAGGCAAACAAGGAAAATACAGACTCACATATACACAAATGCACACATGCACACCCATGCACATATGCACGTAACTTGAGATACAATAAGAGCAAACTGTTTACATCCCTATATGAGAAGCTGATGACTGTCAATATTGAAATTTATATGATTATCATGAACTTTAAAAGGGATATACATAGATAGAGAGTGCAGGTATAAATGAACTAATCCAATGACAAAAAAAAAAAGAAAAAACAAAAACAAAACTTATTAAGGGGTTCAAAGGGACTGTTAAGGGACTTTTGGGATAAAAGGAAAGGATGAGACAGAAAAGTTAAATTATGCCATACGAAGTGGGAAGGAAAGAGGGAGAGGAACATCATTTGAACATTATTCTCACTGGTTCTGGTTCAAAGAGGGATCAACATAATCAGTTAAGTTTAAGATTCTAATGTGAAAAGACACAAAAAATCATTAAATAGAGGGAAAGGAGAGAGGGAGAGGAGCACTGTATGACATTTACTTTCATTGGTTTGAGGTCCAAGGGGGACTAACATACTCTGATAAGTATAAATATCAGTTGTGTCCTATAGGCAGTAGGAGGGTAAAGGGGAAATAAGAAGGGGGAATAGAAGGGAGGGAAATAGCAATAAGGGGAAAGGGTAGGTAAAGAAGGAGGAGTCACAGGGAAGGAACACTGAGGGAGGTGGTGTTCAAAAGGAAAACCCTTAAGGATGGGAAGGGAGAAGGAAGAAACAAAAACATAAGCAGGGGAGGGAATAGGAAGCATACAGAGATAGTAATCATAGTAATCACTGGAAGTAATCACAGTAATCAAATGACACAGATAGTAATCATAACTATGAAGTTGAATGAGATGAATTGTCCCATAAAACAGAAGTAGATGGCAGAGTGGATTAAAAACATAATCCTACAATATGCTGTTTATAAGAAACACATTTGAAACAGGGAGATACACACAGGGTAAAGGTAAAAGGTTGGAGTTGAATAATTGTGCTTCAGCTAAAGTTAAAACAAGCAAGGATAGCAATCCTAATCTCAGACAAAGCAAAAGCAAAAATAGATCTAATTAAAAGAGATAAGGAAGGAAACTATATCCTGCTAAAAGGCACCATCAAGAATGAAGCAATATCATTACTTAACATATATGCACCAAGTGGTATAGCATCCAAATTCCCGAGGAGAAGTTAAGGGAATTAGAGGAAGAAATGGATAGCAAAACTATACTAGTGGAGGACCTTAATCTCCCCCTCTCTGAACTTGATAAATCTAACCTCAAAATAAGCAAGAAAGAAGTGAAGGAGGCAAATATAATTTTAGAGAGGCTGGATATGATAGATCTCTGGAGAAAACTGGAAGAGGATAAAAAGGAATATACTTTCTTCTCAGCATTTCATGGCACATAGTAAAAAATTAACCATGTACTAGAGCATAACACCTCACAATTCAGTGTGGAAATGCAGAAATATTAAATGCATCCTTCTCAGATCATTGTGCAATAAAAATCATATGCAATAAAAGAAAAGAAAGAGAGAAAGAAAGAAGAAGAAAGAAAGGAAGGAAGGAAGGAAGGAAGGAAGGAAGGAAGGAAGGAAGGAAGGAAGGAAGGAAGGAAGGAAGGAAGAAAGGAAGGAAGAAAAAAAGAAAGAAGGGGAAATCCTTAAAAGCATGAACTTCTAGGAATCAGTTCTCAAATTTGATAAGTGGACCAGTGCAGTGTAAAGTGAGAAAATTCCATTTAGCAAGGTGACTTTTTAAAAACTAAACTAAAAATGTTATGTATTTAAAAGTAAGGAATTGATTAAACAGAGCCCTTTTAAACACACACACACACACAACATTGAAAAGTAAAATGTAGATACTAGTTTGGGGGGGAAAGTTAGGTTTTAATTTCTTTGGCTAATACACATAATGTCTTCTGTGAATGAATTTTCAATATGAAATGTGCTATACATACCTTTTCACGGTCTTAGGCAGCCTTAATAAATTTATTATACCCAGAATGAGGGTTGCCCTGATTTGATCACATTTAGAATATTCTAGAGCAGTTAAGATTCTATAAAATTTTAAGGGTTAGAATGTATTTCCTCATAACAACCTTGGACATAGTTAATGAAGTGATTCTCTATAACCACTTTAAGTATGAAAAAAAGAAAAATGAAATCTAGAGAGAATAAAGTTGTATAGTATCTAGACATTCTGCACATCACATTTTGTTAAGAATATTGATAGGATGGAGGGAGTGACCATGAAGGAAGGGAGTGATGATGGATTTGAGGGGACTTGGAACCATGTCCATTGGTTCATGGGCCCAGGGATGTTTAGCAGGAAAAAAGACTTGAGGGAAGCCTGGCCATTTTCCAATATTTTGAATGTTTTCATTAGAGAGAGGAAATTTGTTCAGTGTTACCTCAGAGGGCAGAATAAGGAACAGCATTCAAAGTGACAGAAAGGCAAATGTTCATTTATATGAGCAAAAACCTTTGTAAGAACATAGAGACAATCTGGAGCATCATGGTTTTAGAATTTTGGTTTCAGAGTTAGAAGACCTGAGTTTGAATCCAGATTTTTGAACTTACTAGTAAGGTTATTCAGATTAAAAGTTTTGATTTTTCTGAGCCTCAGTTTCCTCATCAGTAAATGTGAAGTTAATATTTGCACTAGCATCTGAAAGGCTTGTTTTAAATAAGTGTTATGTAAACATGAACTCTTATTTTTATCATTAAAGTTGTCCAAAAAAATATCACACTCTTAAAAATTAATGAATTTTAAGATGGTTAACAGGCTTTAAGCAGATAATAATGAGAGTATTGAACTTATTCTTCAGGTAGAGGTTGAACTAGTTGATTTTTAAGGACCCCACAAAAGTTGAGATTTTGTGATTTTTCTGGGCTCTGATGTTTATGAATTATTAAGTTTATCATTTTGAAGACTGTCTTTTGAACATTTTTTTCTTTTTTAAAATTATTTAGTGTTTTATTTTTCTAGAACTACATGTTAAAACATTTTTGACATTTGTTTTTTAAAATTTTGAGTTCCAAATTCTCTCCCTCTTTCCCTTCTTCCTTCCCTCCCATATGTCCTCCATGAGAAGACAATTGGCATAGATTATACATGTGTAGTCATGCAAAACATATTTTCATATTAATCATGTTGTAAAAGAAAACATAGACAAAAAAACCCAGAGAACAAAAGGAAAACGAGTATGCTTTGATCTGTATACAAAAAAACAAAACAAAACAACTCCATCATTTTTTTCCTCTGGGGGCAGATAGCATTTTTCATCATAAATCCTTTGGAATTGTCTTGGATTATTGTATTTCTGATTATAGCTAATCATTCACAGTTAATCTTATAATATTGCTGTTACTGCAAACCATGTTCTCCTGGTTCTACTCATTTCACTTGGCACCAGTTTATAAAAGTCTTCCTAGGTTATTCTGAAACCATACTATTCATCATTTCTATTTTTCCACATTTCAATTTATTTATTTTCATTTTCAATATTCACTTCCAAAAGATTTAAAGTTTCAAATTTTCTTCCCTTCTCTCCCCTCCTCCACCTCAAAACAGCATGCATGCTGATTATCCCTTCCTCCAATCTGCCCTTCCTTCTATCACTTTCCTCTTCTCTAATCCCCTTACCCTTCTATTTTCCTGTAGGGTAAACTAGATTTCTATACCCCATTGCCTGTGTATCTTATTAACTACAAGTAAAAATAATTTTTGATACTCTTTTTTTAAAAATTTGAATTCCAAATCATCTCCCTTCCTCTCTCACCACTCACCCTCATTGAGAGGGCAAGCAATTTGATATAGGTTGTAGATGTGTAGTCATGCAAAACACTTCCATAATACTTTTATGTTGTGAAAGATTATATTTCCCCCCATCCTATCTTGCCTCCTGTTCATTCTATTCTCTCCTTTGTCCATATCCCTCCTTAAAAGTGTTGGCTTCTGAGTATTCCTTCCCTCAATCTGCCCTCCCTTTTATTACCCACCCCTTTTATTCTCTTCCCCACTACTTTCCTGTAGGGTAAGATAGATTTCCATATCCAATTAAGTGTGTATGTTATTCCCCCCTTAAGCCAAATCTGATGAGAGTTTCACTCATTCCCTCTCCCCTCTTCCCTCTTCCCCTCCACTTTCTTGCCGTTTTTATGAAGTAATTTACCCAATTATGCCTCACCTTTTCTCCTTCCCCCAACACATTTGTCTTTCACACCTTAATTTTATTTCTTAGATATCAGTCCTTAATATTCATCTCACCATTTGTCCTCTGTGTGTGTGTGTGTGTGTGTGTATTCCCTCCAATTCCTCTAATAATGAGAAAGGTCTCATGAGTTACAAATATATTTCCACGTAGGAATGTAAACAGTTCAACTTTAATAAGTCCCCTATGCTTTCTTTTTCCTGTTTACCTTTTCATGCTTCTCTTGAGTCTTGTATTTAAAAGTCAAATTTTCTATTTAGCTCTGGCTTCTCAAGAATGCATTAAATTTCTGTATGTCATTGAATATCATTTTTCCCCTCATTGATTACACTTAGTTTTTCTGGGTACATGATTCTTAGTTTTAGTCCTATCTCCTTTGAACTCTGGAATATTAACCTTCTAGGGACCTGTAAAGTTTTAGTTCTTCCAAGGTGGTATGATCTAAAGAATGGTGTTTATTCCTCTCCTGCCCTGTGCTCTGGTCTGTGAGTGACCACAAGCACTCTTTTCTGTCCTGGATCTGTGAGGACGGTTTCCTCTCCACTGCTGTAACAAGCTTTACTCTTCCAGTGCTCCTCCCCACCCTAAGACTGTGAGCCAAATCCAAGTATGGGTAAAGCAACAGGGGCTTGGCTCATTGCCAACAAAAAGACCCGTGTAAATCTCCTGATCAGTTATTTAGTCCCCTTACTGCTTGTGGTTTGAGGAATCTGGAAATAGTAACTACCACTGCCACTACCAACTCTGTTGTTGCCCCAGGGCTGTGCTGGGGTTGGGGATGGTATACACTCCTCTTTTAGCTAAGTCCAACAGACCTTTTCCACTGACTTTGTAAATTGTCTTTGGTGTGGGTTGAGAAGTCTGGGAACTGCCTCAGCTGCCAGTGATTCAGTCCCCTGAGACCTGCTCAGGATTTGCTGGGGCCCCGTCTGTGCTGGGGCCTGATTTGTGCTAGCACAGCCCAAGCTGAACTGTGCTCCTCTCCTAGCTCAATGCAACAGACTTTCCCCATTGACTTCCAGCTTGTCTTGGGCTGGAAATTTGTTTTACTCTGTCTTTTTGTGGGTTCTGCTGCTCTAGAATTTGTTCAGAGCCATTTTTACAGGTATTTGGAGTTTAAGGGAGAGCTCAAGTGAGTCCCTGCTTTTACTCCTCCATCTTGGCTCCAACCTCTTTTAAACAATTTTGAAAAAACATATTGGAATAGGGATATTTTGTCTCAAAATTGAAATTATTTCAATAATTACCAGCCCCTAACTTCAACATGAATTGCCAAGAAACCTTGGCATATAGAATATAAGCCTGTGGCATTAACCATAACTGCCATAAATGTACTAGAAAGAACTTCAGCATCCTGAATCATCTCCTACATGTTAAAATGGATTAGATGAAGAATTTTTCTATTACCTCAATCTAGACTCATTCAAATGTCACTTTCTATCAGGGAAAAGCAACTTCATGCAGTATTTTACATTAAATAAACTTGGCCTAATTCATCACTTTTTATCAGGAAGACCAGTTCTCATATAAATTTATATTAGAAACCTGGTCGCATACATTATATTCAACTGGGGGAAACTAACCTTTTTTTCTGCAATACATTTGGTAAATCTTGCTTCTCATATTATTGGAATTTCTAATCCTAGAAATTTATCCAAATTGTGGTGTCTTTGCATCATGAAGGCACAGCTGTTTACATAAAATAAATATAGTTTCATGTCACTTTACATCTGGTATATCATCTTTCCTCTCTTAGAGTAATCTTTACATTTAATGAAAATGTCTTCTACTCCAACATTTTCACAAAAGGCAGAAAAGGGATTTTGTCTCTATCTTTGTTTTTAAAGGTATTCACATACAAGCTACACTTTATTACTTATGGAATGATAGCATTAGTAAAACTGTTGTTTCATTATTTTAAAAAAAAATTAGTTGACTGGATAAAATCTGTCTAGTTATTGGAATTCTAGTAGTTCCTTTAAATAACATAAACCTTCTTTGAAAAAAACTCAACTTAAATGCAATGACTATTAATTGAGTATCGACTATGTTTAGAGCCCTATTTTAGAATATGTAGGGCATACAAGAATGAAAAGGATATAGATTTTGTCTTTAAATAACATTATAATAGAGAAAATAATTAATTCCTACAAAGAAATGTAAAGTAAGGAAACTGTGGTAATTTATTAGAAGAGGCATAAATAGTTATGAGGGAACCAAAAGAGGAGTGATTCCTTCTGGTTAAGGTGAACAGAGAAGGTCTTATACTGAGCTACAAGTAAGATTTCAACCAGAGGAAATGGATGAGAGATTCCTTAAGATAAGTATTAGCAAAGAAAGGGAGTCAGTACAACATGGGTTTATTTTGGGTAGGATAAAGGCACAATTTTGCTGGAGTGTTGATTTTGTGAAGAAAATGACATAAGTCAGGAAATATGAAGATGGGTCAGATAATAGAAAACTTTGAATTTGGGGGGAGGCATGTTGAGTTATTTGGAAAGCAGTGGGAAGTCCTGGAAAGTTGTTAAGGAAGGGAGCCTCATGATGGAATCCATGCATCAAGAATATTAATCTGGCCAACTGCAAAGAATGGTTTGAAGGAGTTGAGGAAGGGGAGGCAAGGATGCCTCCCCTATTGATAGGCTACTGTCATAGTTTGGTTCAGAGATAATAATTCCATGAAATAAAGTCATGGCAGTGGAGATGGAGGCCTGGATATGAGGACTTGAGGACTGACTAGATGTAAGGAGCAAAGAAAAGATTAACGTCAAACATAATTCCAAGTTTTGAAGTCTAAGTCCCTAGAGGAACTCAGAAACTGTAAACATAAATAGAGAAATTAGAAAGAAGATTTTTGGTCTTCCTAAAAAGAACAATTTTGGTTGAAAAAGAGGAATTAAGGGGCAGCTAGGTGGCACAGTGAGTAGAGTGCTGGCCCTGGAGTCAGAAGGACCTGAGTTCGGATCCAGCCTCAGACACTTAACACACACAAACAAACAAACAAAAAAAAACCTAGCCGTGTGACCTTGGGCAAGTTACTTAACCCCAATTGCCCTCCAAAAAGCAAAAAAAATAAAAATAAAAATATAAATAAATAAATAAATAAATAAATAAATAAATAAATAAATAAATAAAAAAGAGGAATTAAGTTCATTTTTTAAAAATATAAGGAGCTAATTATAAAGTAAGCTTCCTGAAAGCAAGAACTGCAACATTTTTTCCTTTGTATCCCCAGCATCAAGCATAATGGTTTGTCCAGACTATATATGTAAATATATATATATATATATATATATATATATATATTTTGCTTTTTGTAGGGGCAGTTGGGGTTAAGTGACTTGCCCAAGGTCACATGGCTAGTAAGTGTGTCAAGTGTCTGAGGCCAGATTTGAATTCAGGTCCTCCTGACTCCAGGGCTGGTGCTCTATTCACTGTGCCACCTAGGCGCCCCAAGACTATATTTTTTTTTTAAACATTGAGTTGAGCTTGAGTTTATGATGCAACAATAGCTAACATTTATACATTACTTTAAGATTTGTAGAGCATTTTAGAAACATTCCTATATTTAATCCTCACAAAAAACCATGGGAGATGTGTGCTATTTTAATTCCTATTTCGTAAATAAGCCAAATAGATGATTTCTCAATCCAGCGGATACATGCAGGGTTGTATCAGATCCAACTAATACTTCCTTGGGATAGTCAATAGTAATTTTCAATATGAGCATTTACATCTTATAAATCAGCAAACAATAAAAATCGGGACTTTTTTTTATCATTTTGTTAATTGTTTGGAATTCACAAAATTATTGAAAAACTTTAAAATGAAGATAAATTGTTTTTATTATTGTTATTACATCAGTTGCACGAGTTTTCTAGCACACCTCTGGATACAATGGATTTGGATCTTGAGAAATAGTTGGGATGTAGTGATACAGACTTAAGAGTCATGCATGGAGAGGTGATAATTGAAATGTTTTCAACAAATTGGGATTACCAAGGGAGAAAAAAAATCATTTCTGTTAACAGTCCACTTTGGGGGCTAGATCAAGCTAATACATTTCCCCTTTCCTGGTAATAACAAATTGATGTTCTAAGAGAGAAACTCAGTATGACTTGGCTACAATGTTAATTGTTCCTATTGCTCCATGGTTTATAAAGTGTATTTCTCATCATGCTTTTATCAAGGACATACAGTGCAAATATTACGATTCTTACTTTATAAATGAGGAAACTGAAACTTAGAGGAGTTAAGAGACTTGCTCTAAGTTACAAAGCTAGTAAGTACCAGAGCCAGGACTTTAACACAGGTCTTATTTCCCACCCTGCAAAATGAAATCAATTCAGTAACACATCTTCTGAAATCATTTCCCATCCCTACTGCAAGACTTCATCTTGGTTGTCAGCTACCATTTCCTCCTTTTTCAGTTTCCTTTTATGCGAATTAGATTAGATTGTGTGCCCTTTGAAGGCAGGGAATATTTTATACCTTTATTTGTATTCCTAGCACTTAGCCACAGGTACTTAATAAATGTTTAATGATTCTAATTCAATGCATAGCCTTTTTTTACTGAAACCTCTTCCTACTTAGAACTTGTACTGGTCAACTATGCTAAGGCATTACCAGGGAATCGACATTTTCCCAGAAACCTTTATAAAACAGCTTTGCTTCAGAAAGGCAAAGATTAAACCCTAATCACTTCTTCTCCCCCAAACTGGGAACAGTGTGCTTGATGCTCAGAAGATTGGGAGCTTGAAATGGGAGGGGAAAATGGTGCTTCTAGGGGAACCAGGGTTCATCTTAGCAAAATTGCTGGATTTCTTTGCCTAAGCAGCTTCTAGACATATGGCCAAATGATTTGAGGGACCAGCTTTCTCTAATTTCAAGTTAAAAGAATGGAAATTTTTTTTACAGATTATTTGTATTATTCTATTTGCTCTTATGATCATTCTTTTGTAATTTTTCACATGGAGATCATTGATTAGGTACAATATTTTGAATTTTCATCTTAATTTATCCACTAATATTAACTATATAATAATGTGTCTAGTCATATATTTTGTGATTGATTAGCCCTTAACATCCTCTTCTCTGACCTTTATCTTCTGATTTAAAATCTTTCAGAAGCATTACAATATTTTCTTAAGACTTAAAGTTGACTGTCTTCCAATCTATCTTCCAGTATCCAAGTCTCAAGTCTTACCACCTCAGCCTTCCTCACTCATGCTAGTCTAGTAAACTTTGCCTGCTCTGATTTCCCCGGAAACATCCAGTGAATACCAGATGATTCAGCATTTGCATAATTCCTGGCTTCAAGACTTCCTGGCTGTGTGCCTGCACTTTAATTACTTAAACTCTCTTTCCTCCTGTTAAATTGAAAGAATAATAATAATATGACCCTCCTCACAACCTTGTGGTTAGCACAGCACTTTACAAATCCCAAACTGCTTCAGGAATGTGAGTATGCATACTTATGTTCTCTTTTAATTTTTCCGTCCTTTCTTTGTTTCTCATAATTTGAAATGTCAGCCTTATATAGCATACCTATCAAATCTTTAGATGGCACAAAGCTGGCAGATATAGCTAGCATGTTGGATTAGTATCAGAACACAAAACAAGGGATACAGAATAAGGCAATTGAGCTAAAGCTAATGACAGGAATAGGGATAAATGTAAAGTCCTACACTTGAGTACAAGGGATTAACTCTACAGGTGCAGAAAAAGTCAGAGGATAAAATAGTTTATGTCAAAAGGTATCCAGGACTTTCATTTCATCATAGGCTCAATATGAGTCAATGATATGTGATTGTCAAGAAGGCTGACATGTTCTAGGAGCACTTTGGAGAACAGTATCCAGAACATGGAGCACAAAACTATCACTTTATTCTTCCATGGTCTTATCACATGGAGAAAACTATGTTTATTTCTGGGTGCTACATTGTAGGGTGTAAAATGATAAACTGGAATATGTTCAGAGGAGATTGAATAGCATAGTGAAAGGACCTGAGGTCATGCCATATAAGGACTAATTAAAGAAACTTGGGCAATTTTGCTTAGAAAAGAGAGGACTTCATGAACAGTTTTCTTTAAGCTATTGAAGGGTTGTACATGGAAAAACAATTACGTTTTTTCCAATTCACTCCAGAGAACAGAGATAGTAGCAAGATTAATGGAGCTGCAAAATTATTTTCTTTGAAATAAGGATACTTCTTCACATATAGAAGGGTTCAAGAGAAGAATAGGCTAGCTTACATAGTAATGACTTCTCATACTCAGTTCACTTTAACAAATATTTAAGTATCTACTATGTGCAAGTTGTTTTGCTACTGTCATAGAGGAGATCTTGCACATAATCCAAATTAAAGAGGGATTCAATATGGAAAATGCCATCCTCCAGATACTTCTCTTTGAGGTGATATCACCCTAGTTGTATGAAGACCTGGACCATTGGAGAGCATCCTGGATGAGATCTATAACCACTCAAAAGATTTTAATGTAACCATGCACATATGAGGAACCAACTGGAGAATGAATGCCTATTGCTCAGATTAAAGTAAAGTATACAACCTAGAGACAAGGTAGAGTACTGATCTTTGTGAGTATGTGTGTAGATGTGTATATGTGTCTATGCAACCCATATTTTGAATGCATGTCTAATAGAGACTCTAGTTACTTTTACTACAGCTTTGTAGGACTAATAGAATGTTGATGGTGGGGAGAAAGCCATTGAGGCTGGCAGTTTTTAAAACAGCAGTTCATAAAATGACTTCACATGAAATATAATTCTTGTGGAGTCATTGAGAAGATGGTTGTTTTACCTGTATGTCATGGAGATTTATGAGGAATATGGATAAGACAGAAAGGATGAAAATAATGGCAAACCTTTTCTCCTTAGCATTGCTTTTATATGTTATATTGTTAGGAATAATATCATTATAGTTATAATTTATTATAGAGATTTAAATTGTGAGGAGTTAGAACTTATAATGAATTTTTTGGGGAAAAAAACTCTTTCTTGTTATTAATAAACATGATGGAAAATAATAAGATTCTTAAAAGAATCTAATTAGTTCACTCTATGGAGTGAACTGTATCATTAACAATTATGTAAAGTGTGAGGTGACTCAGCCTGTGGCATAGGTCATAGTCAGAATATTGTAAATCATTTTATATGAATGTATGTTTATTACTGCTTTAATTCATTAACACATTATATGAAATCTATATGTTAATATTTAACTATAGATAAATATGAGTAGCTCCCATTAAGAAGGGAAGTTTCTTAATTTCATCAAATAATTACTATTAATGAATTGGAGTAGATACTCAAGTTGACTTATTAATAAGAAAGAGGTTGCAAGTTTAATAATGAAAAATTAATTATCCAAACACACATGTAGATTGCTATAGAGTTCAGATTGATAAAATTAAATATGTAGCAATGAGTCAAGTGACATTCAATGGTTGGGGTGATATAAATGAGTATGAGTATCGTCAGACTCCAGACTGCACTAAATTTTACTTCATGCCAAGGGTAGGATGGTCTCATCGTACTTTGCTGACATGCCTGCTAAATATAAATCTTGTAGAGACACTACAAACACATATCTTGTACAGACAACAGAACACAGATTCTGTAGAACACAGAATCAAACAGAAGGACAGCATGCTTTGCTGGCCTTGGGAAGTGAAATATATCCAATATATTGGGAAGTGAAATATATCCCAAACTTCTGCCTGAAACATGGTGGATCTTTTTTAGTAGAAGTATTATAGCAGTAATGACTGCGATTCATTAGTCACTAGTCTCCCAGATATAACAAGATAACAGAAGCACAGATTTCAAGCTGCAAAGGTCATTTAATTCAACCCCTTCCTTCTACACTTGAGGAAAATAAGACACAAAGAGGACTTTAAGTGACTTTTCCAAGGTCAGATAAACAAAGCCAGGATAAAAACTGTAAAGCCAGCACGAGCAGCTTTCCAGAGGACTCCTGCTGTGAACAGCTTTCAAGGTTATGATTATACAGTATAGTGAACTCTCTATTTATTCAGTAACAAACTAAGACAAAACATTCACAGAAATCAAAGTACAGCGTTCACAAGGTTATGGCATAACAATTTATCAGTAAAATGGTCACATAGTTTTCACCTAAGTGGTCAAATAATTTTAAGGAAAGTGCATTCATTTAGTAAGTCCTTAATTCAATTACAATGTACAAAGGTCCAAACTCCTCCCCCCACACCAGGTTACATCATCTTAATCTCTTCAATCAAAAGTCTTTTTTCTTCCTAATTGGAGAAGTCTTTAACTTAATCAACTAAATATAAAGGCCAAAATTCTCCACCCCTAAGCAACAGGAAATCATGATCTTTTCAATTTGCATTAAATACTCAAGGAGATGTCCTCTCATCTTGACTTGAGGCAGGCTCTCAGCCTCCATGGTTCCTCTTCCATGGTCCCAGCTCTTGCTGGCTCCTTATTGTCCAGCTCCTTGTCCAGTTACTGTACCGTATTGAAGCTCACAGTGTCTAGTCTGCCTCAAGTCCTTGATAGTTTCTGTTCCTGGGAAAAAAAAAAAAGCTTAACAAAGTCACAGTAACATTCACACACATCGCCAGCATCCTCATCAATTCACTTTCAGCCTGTGAAATCAACACAGACCCAACAAAAAGGTCTGAGGAATCAACACAAATCATCAGTATAGTCCCTAGATCTCTGAAATTGTCAGCAAGACCCTCCTCTTGGATTTCTATAAACGTACAACAAGAAAATCCTCTTTCAGGGCTTTTCAACCAGCAGCAATGTCCCAGGGCTTCTGTAACAACAGCACCATCCTCTGTCAGCAGACAAATCTGACAAAGTAACATCAAAACAGACAAAGTACCAGCATCACAGTCATGCTTCTTCCCAGTTCTCCTCTCTTCTCATTTCTCAGCTCTTCTCAATTCTCAGTTCTCTTCTCAGTTCTCAGTTCTAAGGTTTCAATTCTGTTCTCAATTTTTCTCTCTCCAGCCTGGGCCTCTGCTCCTCAGCCCCCATGCTGCTTGTTCCCAGCAGTCCTGGCTCCCAGCAACTCTGGCTCCCAGAAGTTCTGGCCTCTCTCAATGTGGCTTTTCCTTATATATGGCATTAGATCCTCCCTCTTCTGCCATTTGCTGTTATTTCAACAAGTTCATCCCACTGTGGAATTTACATGTTTTGAATCTTAATACTTGACACAATCATGAACTTGAAACAAGGTGCTAAGTACCTGTTTGCTTGCCAATAAAGGGGCATGGAAGATCTTCAAATTCCATTACTATTACAAAAACACAAGACCACTGGCTCCCAAAGTAGTACCTACTCAGAGGAAAACGGTAAGGTACATATTAGATACATGCAGGAAATGACACACACAAATTAGGAGCTACAAGGAAGATTGCAGTAAATATTGTCATCAGAGAAATGTCTGCTCATAAGAGGAGATGGTCTAGTCACAAGACCAATGTAAGATATGGCCAATGGATAGGCTCTGTGCCCCTCTTTTCACCCTTGTGTTACCAAGGAGAATTTTTGAAGACTTTCAGTAAATTACTGAGAAGGGGAAAAAAACACACGCCAAGAATCACATAGGATAAGCAGATAGGAGTAGGTTGTTATCTACAATAGAGGTGTCAAACTCACAACTGCAACCTACAGAACTCCATAATGCACCATAATGGAATGTAATTGGAAAATAGTTTTGAAAATAAATAAAAATACAATATGACAAAAAATTGTCATCATTTTCAGTCACATCTGATTCTTTGTGACCCCTTTTTAGGTTTTCTTGGCAAAGTGTATGGGATTGGTTTGACATTTTCCTCTCCAAATGATTTTACCGATAGGGAAATGGAAGCAAATAGGGCTGTTATTTTCACAAGGTCACACAAAGTGTAAGATCTGAGGCAAAATTTAAACTCAGGGGTTCTGAGGCTAGGCCCTGTACTCTATTCAATGCACCACATAGCTGCCTCCACAATAAAACATAAATATTGTTCATTTGTGGTTTTTACAGTCTATATACCCCAACAAGTATCTGTTTTTGAGTTTGATACCAGTGATCCATACTATTAAAAGGAACTTTCATACTGATTAGGTCACAGAGTCATTTGAGTGTTTGCTGATAAATAAAGTACTATGCACCAGATACTAGGGATAAAAAGACAGGAAGGAACTAGGCCCTGAGCTCAAAAACTCAAATTGTACTATAGCTCTAAAACATTTCTTATCATTTATGATCTTAAAGCTGACTCTGGAGACATATTCCAGATGTTATAGAGGAGACTTCATATATATATATATATATATATATATATATATATATATGCGCTTTCTTTACTCCATCTCCTAATTTATATCTCCATAATTACCCATCAGTTTCTGGTAGAGGTGAATAAATGTATTCACTAATTAATTCATTTAAATCCTACTTAAGTCCTCAAGTTTCCCATGGAACACATTACTTATTAAACTTATGGATAGGAGAACAATTTATGAATAAACAAGAGAGAGAGCAAAGTTGGGTGTAAAATGGATAATTTCAATTACATTAAATTAAAATGTTTCTTGTATAAAAAAGAAAAACAAATATAACCAGGATCAGAAGGAAAGCAGAAAACTGGGAAAATTTATAGGCAGTATCTCTCATAAAGGTTTCGTATCTCAAATATATAAAGAACTTTGCCATATTTGTAAGAACATAAGTCATTCCCCAACTGATAAATGACGAAATGGTATTATATTGAAATTTGACAAATAGAAAATCATATATTATCCATGTAACAAGAGTATGTTTATCTTGAACATTATTGAATCCTATACCTGGAAAGAATCACAGGTTTAATCTAACCCACCCCATGCATAAATAGAATCTCCTCTATACAGTCTTCAATGGACCATCATCTAGGGTTTGTCTGAAGATCTCTCATGGTATTAAGATCCACAGTACCTCAATAGTACCTCACAGTACCTATATAGTACCTCAACAGCTTATTCCATTTAAGGAATGATTCTAATTATAAAAAAGTTTTTGTTCCAGAATCCAAATCCATCTATTTCTTCTAGTTTTAGCCTCTTGAGTCAAGTCATTCTCCATGGTTCTTACATCCCAATAATCATCTTCTACCTACACTCCAAATTGTCAGGATGCTTCCTAACATGTTACCCTGAGAACTAAGGTGCTTTGAATGTAGTCTGGACAGACAGTTCTCTATCCTCAGCTCTTTGCAACCTTCAGTTAGTACAGTAAATGATCTAAAAACATTAAGATCTAGGAGAAGAAGTTAATACCATGTATGAACAGATCAAGATACATGGCTTCCCTTTCTGCCTGCAGGTTACTGTAGTTGTCCCAAAGATGTGCTTACCTTCCACTACTCTTGTTCAATTACAAAACAAAACAAGATAGTTTTTTTTTTCTCAAATAAACTCTGATTGAAGGAAACAGCAAAGAGATGTTCAACTTTAGGTTGGGTGGAAAAATCTGGAAGACCTAAGGTTGCAGTAGTGGGGAAAATCAAAGAACCTTTATGTCATTAGGTTAGAAGAGTAGGTCAGATGATAATGCTGGAACTCTGGCGGGAGTGAGGCCTATGGAACACTAATGAAACCAGTTCCAGGGCAAGTTGCAAGACCTGTTGGTCTTCCATATTACAAACAAGAATCCATATTATCTAAACCAAGGATGAGGAATTTGCAACCTCGGGCCCACATGTGACCCTCTAGGTCCTCAAGTATGTCTCTTTGACTGAATCCAGACTTCACAGCATTTGTTCTGTAAAACTTGGACTCAGTCAAAAGGCTACACCCAAGAATCTAGAAGGTAATATGTGTCCTCAAGGCTGCAGGTTCTCTACTACTGATCTAAACTTTCTGATCAGGGAAGCTGTTGGGATAGATTCTGGGTGGTTTATAGCTAAGAGAAGATGGGGGAACGAGAACAGGAGCAGAGTTTCCCTTTTCTCCTGGCTACCCTGAATGGGTTTCACTCAGACAAGAATGAAGAAAGAGATAGAAGGGAAGTGGAACATAAAGAACAGCAGGGACCTGGAGCTAGTATAGGGAGAAAAGAAGGTAAAAGAAGCAGAGGGAATTATATTCCAGGTAGTAGCATCTCACCTCTCTGATCATCCTAGATAGATTCTGAACAGTCTCACATCCAGAAAGGGAGAAGAGAAAAAGACAGAAGGTGAAAGGTGGTCTGTGGTGGCTCAGTCAATTCACATGTATTCTGGGCAGCTGGGCCTGGAAAGAGAAGGAAAGAAATCATGGTAGTGGTTCATTCCACTTGCCTGTCTATAAAAACTTTTAGAATAAGAAGACATCATTTCACCAAATAAAATACTAAAAGCAAATAACAGGTACATGTCACTGAATCTGTCAAATTGGTTTATCTCTGGATACAAACTGGAAAGGGGTTAAGACACAAAAATTGGGTCAAAGGATAAGATTACTGCCATTAGATATTACACAAGTGGATATCTCAAAGGAGTCCAGACTTAGTGATCAATGAAAATTATGAAAGGAAAGAATAAAAATTTTGTAATATATCCCTATAAGCTATTAAGAAATTTTAAAAAGCACCTACAAAGTACCAAGCACATCACCTCATAGATAGAATTATATGTCTGAAATTTATTCTTTTTCATAGAATGATAAATAAGAAATCCCTACACTATAAATACAGACAACAAAAAATCCAGGGAAATTCAACCAATAAATTATATTAGAACCTGATGCTTATTATGTTGCCAATAATTATCCAGATAGAGCACTGATCCATAAAAACTTAAAAACAACTTTCTAAAAAATCACCAAAATTATGCTTAATTTCCGAACTGCCTTAAACCAAAAAAAAAAATATTGAATTTAATGACCTACCAGATGAGGTACACAATCATACCTATTATTCTGACTGAATGTAATATACTAAATTAAGTGAGTTAAGTAAGCTTACATAGGATGAGCTTACAACATAATATTTTTATTCAGTGATGAGAAGGAAGTATACTATTTGTCTAAGCAATAGTCTATGGAGCACCAGATATAAAGGAGTAATAAGATATCAAAACAGAATTTTGGTTTGTTCCAGGAAATTTTCCATCTAACTCTTACAGATGATTAAATTCCAGGAATTTTGAGGAATGAGGTATGAAGAGGAGGGGAAATCATGGGAAAATTAGCAACTGAGCAGAGCCTTAAAAGATAAGAATTCTGAGGGATATAGAGAAGAAGGGAATATATCCAGTCATAGGCAACAGCTTTGTGAATACACAACAGCAGGAGATTTTATCTATCAATGAATCAATACCTATTTAATGAAGGGCCATTAATGTGCTTCCCATGTCAATTATTCTATGCACTGTAAAGAATGCATAATAAATAGAAGACACCCCATGTCCCCAAATATTTTACAAATTTAATAGGTAATAGTTATAGAGTACCTTAAGATTTACAAACCATTTTATATTAGCTTACTTGATTCTTTGTGAGGTAGGCCATATTGTCGCCATTTTCTAGAGGAGGAAACTGGAGCTGATAGAGATTAAGTGACTTGGCTAGTCACACATTTTAGTGTGTGGAGCAGGATTTGAGTGTGTTCCTAATTCCTTATCCAGAGTGCAATTTGTTATGCTTGCCATCTAACCACCTCTACTATCCTGTTTGTGAGACAAAACAAAATATAATTAAGTAAAAACCCCAAACCAATGCAAAATATTTTAAAAAAAAGATCATCATGGTCCAAATAGGGATAGGTAGAATAGCTAAGGGATTTATTATAAGAATTTTATTATATACTTTATTATAAGAATTCCAGAAAGTGAGACATAACTGTAAGTTGTGACCATTGTGAATGTTATTACAGAGAAAGTGAAGTTTGAGCTGGCTCTTGAAGGATGGGTAGATTTTGGATGTGAGCCACAAATACCTCTACCATTTTTTTTTCCTTTTGACCTTCAGGTAGCTGATCCCATCTGTTTATCCAACTCCTGACTCTTGAAGCTAAGTTAATTGAATAGCTGTTCCTTTCCTTTTATCTTCTTGAAGTTGGGTGGGAGAAGTTGTCTGGGCATCGTAAATCTCCATCAGTTCTAGTGCAAGGCTATATGCTCACTTCCATTGTAGCCCACTTATATGTTATGATGATTTATCGTTTTAATCTTTTCCCTAAATGAGCACTGAGGCTATGCAACTGGCCCATATTTACAAAGACAACAGCAGCTAAATAAATAAATAAATGATTATCTTAATAACCTTGAGATTAAGATATAATGTTATAAGGCCTGCCATGCCTGAAGAAATGTGCATTTCTCTCCTCTCTCTTGGCACTGCTTCCACACAGTTATTTTAGAACCCCATATTTTTATCTGTGAATAATTAGAGATAATCCTGTATTGCTTTAGCCACAATTGAAGAACAATAGGCTGCTTGCTACCCATTAAGTCAATGTCAGTTCTGGCAATACTTCCTTTCTTTGTCTATGTCAGAAAATAAGGGGATCCACACAGACACAATTTCAGGATGAGCAAAGATTTATCACTTTAAATACCAAACTAAAAAAAAACATATTGTAACCATTTGTTCTGCAGCCTGCCCTGGGTGGGGATTTGAGAGATGTACTTCGTTCGCCTTCCCAGCAGCAACTTTCAGAATCTTTTTAGCCTGTTGCCAGTGCTGCTTGGGACTGACTGACTATTATATGGGGACAATCCTGGCTCACTGGAACTGAATTACATTCCAGATCTGTACCTGTCTCGGAGTCATATTGGAAAGGTTGCCTTGATTTAAATTGATGCACCAAGCAATGTTATCAAATAGGAAAAGGAATAAAAGCAGAAATCATGCTATAGTTGCTTCTCTGCTTACCAGACTCTTCCCTCCTGGCATCTAAATTTGCCACTAACTTTATTCAGAAGACAGAGGTTTTCTGACCTAAATTACCTCATATCCTCTTCTCTGAAGGGTATACTTCATCCTTTAAAACCCAACCCTTTACCTGCACCTACAATAATTTTCTGTTCCTTTTGTCTATTATTTAGTCATTCCCCAATGAATTAGCACCCCACTAATTAGTAATTAATCATGACAAAAAATTAACTGTAACCCTGGTTACAAATTTGGAGTGGAGCAGTAGGAGCTGAATACAGGATGATCTGTTATGGGGTCAGAGGAACAGTGCAATAGCTACGTCCTAAGCCCTGAAAGCTTAGTTTGATATCCTGGTCAACACTGTTCCATACTTCCTCCCCTGGTCACTTTCATATGGGCTAAATTTGTGATCTGGGGTTAGAAAAAAAATGATTTACTATGATTTCTCCATGGGCTTCTCAATCACTATTTGGTCCAGCCCTCTTCTCAGAGTTTTATTGGAATAATTGTGAGGAGAACTGGGTTTTTGTGTTTTCCTCCTCTTCCATCATCATGCTAGTCTTGTAAAAATAGCATATTAACAGCTGTCATGCAGAAAAGTATTTTTTTGTAAAATTTCTTGGTTCCAGAAAACAAAACTAGGACCAAATGAGTAAAAATTATAAGTAGGCTGATTTTGGCTGGATATAATGAAAACATGTCTATCAATCTGAGATATTCAACAATATATGGAATTGGACAGCTCTGAGAATTAGTGAAATACCCATTGTGTAAGGCTTTTTAGTATGTTTTCAATAGGTTCCATGCTTCAGATAGACGGTTTGCTGACTGAACTTTGAAGTTTCTTCTTCACAAGCTTTCTGATTGTTCACCTTGCCTCCAGGCTATTTTTCTCTAATCCGTTCTCTATCCAGCAGTCAAATTGATACTTTCAAATTACATATCAAACCATGTCATTCCTCTGTTCAAGAAAGCTTTATTTCCAATACCAAAAATAAGATTGAATGGATGGAGACAGAATGCTTAAACAATTCCTTCTAAAATGTTCTAACAATTATGTCTTCCTGGACACTAATTAAAGTGTCAGAATATTATACTCTTTGTTTCTAAGGCACAAAATATATAAATGTTTTGTCTTGGACATGTGGAGAGAAGAATGATGAGTGTAATGACAAAAGATTCCTGTGGAAAGCAGAATTGGGTAAGACATTTCAGTAAAGCACCTTGACATCAAAGAGAATTAGAAACCAGGGGCAGGATGGGGTAGATCCTCTTAGCAAAGATAAGTGTTTTGGGTTTTTTTGTTTGTTTGTTTTTAATGTTTGTTTCTGGGGGAAGGATAGTTTGTTTTTTTGACTCTAAGCATTCCTGAAATTTGTGGTTTTGCTTTTAAAAAATTCAGAAGCTCTTAAATTTAGGAGAGCTATTGGTTCAACATCCTTTCCCATGCAGTTATGTCATGCAGAAATTATCTGACTGATTATGAATTATTTATCCACATTTTTCCCCATTCAGGATATATTTTGGTCCTCTTTAAAATATGGACAATATTCCTTATGCTGTTAACCTCAGAAGATTATTATGAGGAGAATTATCTATAAGCATTTAAGTCTATCACCAAGAATGATTTGTATACATTTATGAGCTATAATTTCTTAATTGTTTATAAAAGAGGAATCTCACAATCAACACGTGGAAAACATAATTGATTTGTCATCCTAAATCCATCCTTCTTCCTAGGTTCCCTATTTCTGTAAACAATATCACCATCTTCTATCCACCCAAAATTTTAACCTGAAAGTCATCTTTAACTATTTGATCACCCTCATCACCCCATATCCAAGTTGTTGTTGTTTCCAGAGTTGGGTGTTAAATATTTAACAGCTTACCACTATGTAACAACTCTCTTCTCCATTCACAAGACCACCATTCCAACTCAGATCTTCATCATCTTTTTTCTGAATACTTCATCAATTTCTTAATAATTTTTTTCTGTATCCAGGCCATTAACTCTCTACTCTAGTCAGTCATATGGCTAGAAAATTTGAGTGCTAGACTTGTAGTCAGGAAGACCTGAGTTCATATTTAGCCTCAGATACTTATTACCTGTGGACCTTCGAGTAAGTCACTTGACCTATATCTATAAACCTCACTCTTCTTATCCATAAAATGGGGATAATAATAGCACCTCTCCCCCATGGCGGTTGTCAGGGTAAAATGACTTAGTTGTAAAGTGTTTTGCAAACCTTAAAACACTACATAAATATCAGCCGTTATTATTCTTTTGGTTTATATGTCCTCCAGGTGGCTGCTGAGGTAATATTCCTAAATTATAAATCTGACTACATCACTTCCCTGTTCGAGATGCTCCACTGCTTCCTTACTGCTTCTAGAAAAAAAATCCAACCTCATCTGTTTGGCATTTAAGTCCCTTCATAATCTGGCTCCAGCTTCCCATTCCAGGTTGACAGCATATGACTCTTCCTAGCATACTTTACGTTCTAATTCTATTGGGCTTGGTCCTTTTTTACTGACATGATATTATCTCTCCCACTTCTCCTCTATGCAGCTCAAGTTCTCCACCATGCTTGATATGCTTTTCTTCATTATTTCTGTCCATTCTTTTTAATCTCTAACTTTCTTCAATCATTTGATAGCCACCTTTTCTTTCATCCTCTCAGTTGTCAGACCTCTCCCCTGCACATAACATTGCCATATATTTATTATATATTTAATATTTATTTATTTGTGGACATGTTGACCTCTCTCCCCCAGTGGAATGTAAGCATTGTGAAAGAAGGCTCTGCTTTTTCCCCCTTTACATACCCAGCCCTTAGCAAAGTACTCAGCACAGAGTAGGCACATAAGTTTTGGGACAATTGAAATACATCTAGCTTATGTTTGAACACTCTCACAAACTGCCTTACAAGGTAACTGACTCTATTTCCAGGGAACACAGATTACTATTAATAATAACTCACATTTACATAATCCTGTGCAGGGTGCTTTCCTCATAGCCACAATGTTACATAGAGAGTGAAAATGTTATTTTCATCATTATATAAGAATTTCAGCATCAGTGAAAGTAAAATACTTGCCACAGTGTTACCCAGGAAGTAAAGATCAGGGTTAGGATTTCAACCCAAGTCTCCTAACTTCTAGGTGAGCGTTCATTCCATGACACCAGGCTTCCTCTCTTTTAGGTGTTCTGTCCTTAGATGATCTTACATCTTCTTCCTTGTAACCGGTAGTCATCAGGCCCAGTTCTCTTTCTGGGGTTACATAGTAATGGTACAGTTTATCTTCCATGATAATACATATCTTTCTCATATTTTCCCCCTTCTTCATAAAACCTGATTATTTTCAGAGAGTGTAAAGAAGAAGAAAATATGGCCCAAAAGTCTTAGAAGAAGCAATCAGAAATATGAGAGGGGAAGCAGGAGAATTCACGATTAACTTAATACAAGGTCAGAGAGTTTCCAAAAAGTAGGTACAAGCAACAATGTTAAGTGCATGCTAATTGAGGGCTTGTTGTTGAATTGTTTCAGTTGTGTCTGACTTTTTTGACCCCATTTGTGGTTTTCTCAGAAAAGATACTGATGTGGTTTGCCATTCCCTTCTCCAGCTCATTTTACAGAAGGAACTGAGGTAAACGTGGTTAAGTGACTTGCCCAAGGTCACACTGTTAGAAACCATCTGAGGTTAGATTTGAACCCATGAGGATGAATCTTCCTTATTCTAAGCCCAGTGCTCTATCCATTGTGTCATGTAACTTCCCTTAATTGAGGGCTCAGGATCAATTAAATTTGAGTTAATTGAGTTGATACTACATATGGAGCAATATTTAATAAACTCTCTGAGGCTTCATAACACATATTTGTACCCCTACCCTTGGAGATACCCCAAAGGGTAGCTTTATGATGTGTTCTACATATAGGGAGACATGATTCCCAAAGAGACTTTTGAAAAGGGGACAACAGAGAAAGAGAAAGATACGGCAAGAAAGGATAGTGGACCCCTCAAAATGCACCTTGATCCCCAGTAGCTGAACCTTCAGAGACAGCTAAGGGCTAACTTCTCATATGAGATCATTTTCCCTACTTGAGGTGAAATTTCATCTGTTTTTTTCCTGGATCACAGAGCACCCCTTTACTTTTTATATTCTATTTGGTATTCTTCAAGGCTCTTGATCGTCAATAAAGGTGCTGCATATGTTACTTGGAACACAGCCCATTTGAGCATTAGCGGATGGACTTTGTAAGAGATTCAGAACTCTTGTGATGGGGCTTCTTACATCTAACCAGTCTGGTATAGGGTTGATAGTTGCAAAGTCCATCACATGGAATAAGTTCAAAGCCTTTTGCTTTGTTTGGATCTAATAGAAATTACATTCTATTGGCATAACCTTCAAGAACCCTTAGTGACCCCTAAACCAAGGTGAGTTATTACTGTAGGACATTATAGGAAGTTTTATGTGTCAGTATCAACATATTCCCATATTTCATGATATATTTGTGGTGAAATTAGAGGTAGAAGAGACATTTTAGCATTATAGAAAGAGAATTGGATTTGAAGTCAGAATACCTGGGTTTAATATTCTGTTCTACACTTAATAGCTGCATGACTTTGGGGAAGACTCTTTAACTCTGACTTTCAGCATCCTCATTCATAATATTAGCTTGAAATGACTTAGTATGAATGTGAAAGGATATCATGGGCTTCAAACCAGTATATGAATTAATGGCATTCATTTTTTAAAAGAGATATATCATGGAATTATGGCTGGAAGAGACTCTTGAAGGCATTTAATAGAACATACTAGAGGAAAATTTATCTCAAAGAGTTTATGAGACTTGCCCAGTGTCATACATTAAGTAGGTAGTAGATTAAAGATTTCAACTAAGTTCTTTTGATTCCAAAGCCATGATTTCCACTATACCAAGAATCGTGCACCTGAAATCAGAAAATTATGATGAAAGTCTGAGATCCATAACTGATTAGCTAAGTTTGAACTTAGAAAGTCATTTAAACTCTCAGCTTCATTTTCCTTCTTTACAATTGTATCAACAATGAAATATTCACAACTCCTACGGTAACTATAAATATGTTGATATGTTTATTACTAACAAAATATACCAGGCTCTCTACATGGGCAACAAAGCTAGAACATTATTCAAATGCCAGAAAACTGAGTCCCGAAATCATAAAGTCAAAGCCATCACAGTAGCTATAGAGTTGGCACATGTAGTTAATGCAGTAAACACCCACATTCTCAAGCCTTCAAAACAGAACAGGCTACCTCAGGGAAAGGTTCTCCTCTCCTCATTCACAGCAACTAACTGCTCAGTGCCCATGCAGCTCACTCCCAAAAGCTCCCGCCCCCACAGTTCCCATCCCTGGCAGTCCTCAGCAGGAGTCCAGAGCAGAAATCCTGGCTGGCTCAAAAAAAAAAAAAAAAGGATTTCGTGATACTACTGCCACTGCCTCTGCTGCCACTGTCACACTTCCAGTCACTGCACTCACTTTAGCTTCACTCCAGCTTCCTCTTGCCCAATCTCTTCCTGCTACAACAGCAAGTTCAAGGAGCATGGAAGATCTTCAAATCCCATGACCATTACATTGAGCCCCAAGATCTTTCATGTTGCTTACTTGGCAAAAATACATTAACAATTTCATGTAATTTCATTACATAGGTTAATAGGAGTTTTAGGAGCAAATGGTGTCCATAGAATTTTACAACAATATAAGAAGGACAGCACACAATAAACACAGAAAACAATATTTTAGGCTGGGGCTTGAACACAAGCTCCCCATCATTCCCCCCTGAACAAATGGGGTCCCAAAATCTTGGGGTAAGGGGTAAAGTCTCTCCTTCCATGGCTACTTGCTGCTGAAATTGGATGTAGAACTATCCCTGTCCCAAGGAGTCCCATCTGAGAGGTCAGTTCTTTAGGCAGCATTTTGAATGTGCTTGATGCCAGGTCCAGGGGTGACACATCACAGTTGTAAACAGGGGGTGACATCCAACTTAAGCTATCAGGAATCTACAGGTGGAGGGTACCAAGCTTGCGGAAACAAATCTAGCAAACAAGTTGAACAGACAAAAAGCCAAGAAGAAGCAAGGAGACAATAACCAGAAAGAAGGTAGATATAGATACACCATGCTACTGGAGTCCATGAGCCCACTACTGTAGCCTCACTCACAGCGGAATATATGAGTTAAGGGTACAATTTTATAATCATCTTCTCTGGAATAAACAATAGATACAGTGCTGTCCCTCCCATGTGTTATAATCTCCACAGCCTTTGGAACATCACCTGTCTTCCATTTTACCCATATTTTAGCTCCAATTTTATTCTATCAGTAGAATCAAATCCTTCAGTTCCTCTGATAATTATTTTGGAAGAAAGGTCAGTTTTTACAAATGGTATTGTTTTATAAGGAAATATAATTGCTTGAACTATCCTACTATTTTTATGAATCTGTATGGGCCCTTCAACTAAATTATGGAATAACACAACAATTTCTCCTTGATAATTAGAATCTATTACTCTAGCAAATACATGTATTCCTTTAGCTGTTAATCCTGATTTGGGTAAAATCTGTCTGAAGTGATTTTTAGGGATTCTTATGCATATTCTAGTGGAGATTTTTCTTGTTTCTTTTCTGTCCTACCAAAAGTCCTCTAAACAATGTAAATCAGACCCCACCAAACCAGGTGCTCCTGGGTACAGTGCTGGGACATCTGGCCTCAAAGTCCAATACTCAATATTTGGGATCTTATGTGCTTGTTGTTTTCTAATTTGCAGATTTGGGGTCATCATTCTGGCTAGAGGTGTACTTCCTCCCAATGGTCTATTATTCAAATTACATAAAGCCATGAAAAATTATCCTTCCAATGTTGATACAAATTATTGGAACTTTACTTCCTTAACTGTTCTTTCAATAATCCATTCATTCTTTCAATTAACTCAGATACTTGTGAATAATATGGAATATGATGTATACATTCTATATTGTTTAGTATACAATACCTCTTCATTTCATTACCTTTGAAATGTGACCCATTGTCACTTTGAATATGCATTGGGGTTGCATAATATAGACTTATGAGATTTAGAGTTTTACAGGTGTTTTTCTGGGTTGCATTCTTATAAGGACAAGTCACCAGTACACCTGAACAGGTGTCAACACAAGTACACATAAATCTACATCCTTTATCTTGTAGTAGGGGGCCAATATAATTTATTTGCCACATTTGGGCTGGGGCCTTTCCTCTCACTATTTCTCCAGCTACTACCCAAGGAACAGTTCGCTCCTTTTCCAATTGACGTATATGACATTCATCTGATATTTGTTTCAACAGTGAATGAGAGATACTAATACCTCGATTTTGTGCCCACCAATGTGTGGCCTGGACCCCCAAATGGCCGGCCATTTGGTGGACCCATTTGCCAGATCTTCGGTTGTTTTCAAAGTAGGGACAATATGTTCAGTAGCAATCTTTGCCAGTCAATCAGCATGAGCATTGTACTCACGTTCTGGCATGGTGAAGGTCACATGAGCATCTACATGAAAAACTGACAAGCCAGTGACCAAAGACATGTTCCAAATATCATCCCATAATTCTTTGCCCCCACCTTCTTTGCCATGAATTCTCCAATTTTGATTTTTCCACATGGGCAAACATGTAGCTAACCCATAAGCTACCGCTCATGAATCAGTGAATATATGCCACTGTCCTCCTTGTTCTATTTTGATGGTCAGCATATTGACTATTTCCACCTATCCCCATACTTTCCAAAGTCCTTCTAGTACATGGGTCATAGACTACTACTTTCCAATGACTTTTTTGGCCCAAATATTTCGCTGTCCCATCATTAAAACCTGTGTGTCTCTTTTGTTCTTCAGTTAATCCATCATATCCCTCATGCCATTTTACAGAGGGCTGTACCAACTGTTGCTTTGGCTCAGGGGGTGTGTCATTCCCCTCAGTTTCTATGTTTGCTACAGATTCATGTAGAGTGGAGACTCCACATTTGCCTGTTTTCACTCTATTTTGAATATACCACTTCCATTTGATTATACTAGCCTCTTGGGCATGTCCAATTCTGTGAGAAGCTGGGGTACTCATTGCCCAGTTCATAATCAGGATTCCAAGTCTTAATGTCACTTCATGGCCCAGAGTCACTTGTTTAATCTCCACCAAAGCCCAATATGCAGCTAACAACTGCTTTTCAAAATGTGTATACTGAACTCCAGATGAAGGGAGTTTCCTATACCAAAATCTTAAGGGTACATTTCGGCTTTGTTGTTTTTGCCATAAACTCCAGTTTGTGTAATCATCCTGTACAGTCACTTGTAATTCCACTGGACCATTTTGCATTGGCCATAAATCTAGGGCCAATTGTATGGCAGACTTGGCTTCTCCAAAAGCTTTACTCTGCTCAAGTCCCCAATCAAATTCATATTTCTTCCAAGTGATTCTATATAAAGGTTTCAAAATCTGTGCCAAATGTGGAATGTGGTGCCTCCAGTATCCAAATAGTCTTACGAATTTTTGGGCCTCCTTCTTATTGGTAGGGGTGGGAAAATTCTGAATCTTTTGTCGGGCTCGCAGAAGAATCTCTCATAGTCCCTTGTTCCATTGTATACCCCCGACAATTTACATTTTGAGCTGATTATAGAGTGAAGTAAGCAAAACCAGAAAAATGTATAAACTGATAGTATAAAGAAAAATAAACTTTAAATATAATAGTAAACTTAAAATAAAATTTAAGAATAAACTTTAAAAGACAAACAAAACTTTATCCAATGTTAGTAATAACTATCATGTCAAAGAACCAAGGATAATGCATGTTACTCATTTCCTAGGAGAAAAGCAGTGAAATCAAGGTAAAGACATATATATTTTTTTCAATATGACCATGGTGTGGGTTTCTTTTTCTTGACTTTTATCTATATTGATCCAAATTTTATCCACATTTGGAGTTCATCACTCTAAGAATGTCGATCAGGAAATGACTGCTTTCCACCTAACAATATATAAGCATTCCTGCTGGCTGTACATTGACATAAAAAAATAATTTATTAACAATATCTGTGTTCTATTGCATTTTTATTTATTTTGTTAAATATTTTCCAATTACATTTTAAGCTGGTTGCAGCTACACTGAGAAGTTTTGTTGACCATATGGGTCTATAGGCCACATAATACCTCTAATATTGAGGTTTATACATAGTTGGTAGAGGAAGAATAGTTAGTAACAAAATCATTGCTTCTTGTGATACTGAAGTCAGTAGTTTCACTTCTTATACTATTTTTTTTAATTGGGAACATTTTTGAAAGTAAGAGAAATCTGGAGCCTGCCCAAGTGGCCACTTTTATGGTTTTTTACACGGATAAAGAGAAAGTAAATTTATGTGTGATTGAATGCAAATAGATCAGAAGATCCAAAAACTAAGGCTTAGTATGATAAGAGCAAAATTAAACACAAGATGGATTAAGAACTTGGCAAAAGGAATTCATTTGTCCATTCTTAATTCCACACAGGAAGATTAACTGTTAAGAACAGCATGTCATTTCCATGCTTGTTAATGACAGCCTAATCCATTTTACTTACATGGATTAACAGTGTCCAGAGATTCTAAACTTTCCTGTTATCATGAGATAGTTTTATAGTCTCTACATTAATACAATCTACTTGTCTTTTCCCCTATTTTTTATTCCATTTTCAAGTTAATTTAATTTCTCCTAGTTAATAAAGACAGGATTATTTGTATCTGTATAAGCTAGAGGCAAAGTAATGCAAACATTTACTCATTTACTGAAAGGTTATTTAAATTATGGATTGAAAGATGACAAAGGCAATAAGAGAATGTGTGTATGGAGGGCATAAAATAATTTTCTGCTAAATTTTCCAGTTACTTAACCTTTCTTCTACTTTCTTGAATTCTCAATATAGGAAATTAAGGTGTTTTTTTGTTTGTTTGTTTGTTTGTTTATGTATTTGTTTTTCTCAACAAAAGTTCCTATCTATTAGATTTGACCAAAAGCCAATCCCTCTGATGGGATTCTTCTATCTCAGGCACCAAAGCTTCATGATATTTAGGCTGTCGAGATAACTTCAAGAAATAAATAAGTATTTAATGTGCCCTGTTCTGTCAGATGCTATTGAAAATGGAGTCCAAAGAAATGTCATCTGGTCTAGATTAATTTGGCTAAATGGATTGAATAATGATGCTAAAAATAGTTGGAAGATTTATCTTGATCATATATATGTGTTTGTATATGTGTGCATATATACACACACATCCATTAATTATATATGCATCCATACATATATGTATGTAGTATATGCATATACACAAATATGTTTTATGAATAGGTGTGTGTACATATGCATGCACATGTACATATACATATGTTATACTGTGTTGTTATGTTGTATCACACATCATATCACATATTATTGTTATATTTTATATTATATTACATTGTCATATTAATTATATCATGTTTTATGTTACATTATGTCATGTTGCATTACATAATGTTACATTATGTTATGCTATATTACATTATGCCCTTCTCTGCTCTGCTCGGCTCTGCTATGCTGTGCTATGCCATGTTATGGTTCAGAGCTGTGATTTCATTGGCAAAGAGAACTCCCTTGTAAGGAAATCCTATTATTTAGGTTAGCAACTTAATGTATAATTAAGGAGTTGTCCAAGGATCCCCAAATTAAGTGACTTACCCATAATTTCATATCCTGTATATGTCAAGGACAAGACTTGAATTTCAGTATGTTCTCATTTAATGCCAGTTCTGTATCATTATATCATGCTTCCTCCTGTTATACACACAAATAGACATAAACACAATACCAAAAACTACCTCTACCATTTCCTATCTTCAATGATCCTCGCCATGATTATACAAATTATTCTCTTTTTTGGTTAATTTGTTTATTTTTAGTTGTCAACATTCATTTCCACAAGATTTTGAGTTACAAATTTTTTCCCCGTCTTTCCCCAACCACACACCCCAAAATAGCAATCCTACTGATTACCCCTTCCCCCAATCCGCTCTCTCTTATATCCTCCCCCATTCCACCTTTGATTTGCTAGTAGATCAAGATGGATTTCTATATCCTGGTGCCTGTATATCTTATTTCCCAGTTTCGTGTAAAAAACAATTTTTTTTTAACATTTGTTTTTAAAACATTGATTTACAAATTCTTTTCCTTCTTCCCTCATCACCCACTCCTACTGGGAAGATAAGCTATTCCATATGGGTTGTACATGTGTAGCTATGTAAAACGTTTCCATAGTAGATATATTGTGAAAGACTAACTATATTTCCCTCCAGACTATACTGCCCCCCACTTATTCTATTTTCTTCTTTGACCCTGTCCTTTATCAGAAGTGTGCGCTTCTAACTACCCTCCCCCCCCAATCTGCCTTCCTTTATATCATGGTCCCTATTATCCCCTTTCCCCCCTACTTTCCTTCAGGGTAAGATACCCAATTGAGAGTGTATATTATTCCCTCCTTAAGGCAAATTCAATGAAAGTAAGGTTCACCCATTCCCTTTGGCCTTCCTTTTCTTCCCTCCCATTGTAACAGTTTTCTTTTTGTCTCTTTTATTTAAGATAATTACCCCTATTCTATTCCTCCCTATCTTCTTCTCTCATATTTCTTTCTCACCTCTTAATTTCATTTTTTAAATATCATCCCTTCCTATTTAACTGATCCTTTGCCCTCTGTATATGTATACATGTACTTATATACACACACTCATATGTGTATTTATACACACATACACCTTCCTATATAAACATATATATGTATGTATACATACATACATATATACATATATATATTATATATACTTATTTATTTCCTTCAACTATCCTCATACTGAGAAAAGTCTCATGAGTTACAATTATCATTTTCCATGTAGAAATGTAAATATTTCAACTTTAATGAGTTCCTTATGATTTCTTTTTCTTGTTTACCTTCTCATACTTCTCTTGATTCTTGTATTTGAAAGTCAAATTTTCTGTTCAGCCCCAATATTTTCATCAAGAATGAAAGTCCTCTATTTCATTGAATGACCATTTTTTCCCCTGAAAGATTATACTCAGTTTTGCAGGGTAGGTAATTCTTTTACCTCCAGAATATCATATTTCAAGCCCTTTGATCCCTTAGTGTAGAAGGTGTTAGATCTTGTGTTATCCTGATTGTGTTTCTATAATACTTGATTTATTTCTTCCTGTCTGCTTGTAATATTTTTGATATAATTTGTAATACAGTTTTGATCTGGAAACTCTGGGATTTGGCTATAATATTCCTGGGAGTTTTTAGTTGTTTTTTTTGGGGGGGGGTGGGATTTTTTCAAGAGGCACTCAGTGAATTTTTTCAATTTCTATTTTGCCCTCTAGTTCTAGAATATCATGGCAGTTTTCCTTGAGAATTTCTTGAAGGATGATTTCTATGTTCTTTTTTTTATTGTGGCTTTCAGGCAGGCAAATAATTGTAAAATCATCTCTCCTGGTTCTATTTTCCAAGTCAATGGTTTTTCCAATGAGATATTTCACATTGTCTTCTATTCTTTCATTTGTTTGGATGTGTTTTATAGTTACTTGATTTCTCATAAAGTCATTAGCTTCCATTTGTTCCAATCTAACTTTGAAGGAATTATTCTCTTCATTGAGTTTTTGAAATTCCTTTTCCATCTGGGCAATTCAACTTTATAAGGCATTCTTCTCCTCATTGGATTTTTGGGCCTCTTTTGCCATTTGAGTTACTTTTTTTTTTTGCTTTTTGGAATGGGGGAAGGCAGGGCAATTGGGGTGAAGTTACTTGCCCAAGCTCACACAGCTAGTAAGGGTTAAGTGTCTGAGGCTGGATTTTTAACTCAGGTCCTCCTGACTCCAGGGCCACTGCCACTGTGCCACCTACCCATCCCCAAGTTAGTCTATTTTTAAGGTATTATTTTCTTCAGTATTTTTGGGGTCTCCTTTAGCAGGCTGTTGACTCACTTTTCATGATTTTCTTGCATCATTCTCATTTCTCTTCCCAATTTTTCCTCCACTTCTCTTACTTGATTTTTGAAATCCTTCTTGAGCTCCTCCATGGTCTGTAACCAACTCATATTTTTCTTGGAAGCTTTTTTTTTTTTTAAACAAATACTTTATTAACTTCTGTTTTACATCATTCATTTCCGCCAGATTTTGAGTTACAATCATTTTCCCCCCATTATTCCCCTACCCAACCTCCCAGAATAGCAGTCCCACAAGATATCGCTTCCTCCAATCTGCTCTCTCTCATACCTTCTCCCATACCCCCTTCGACTTTTCCATTAGAGGAAGGTGAATCTTTGTGTCCCAATGCCTGCACATCTTATCTCCCTATTACAAGCAAAAGAGTATTAATAATAGTATTTATATATATTTGAAACATTTAATGTTACGACCTCGAAATTCAGATCCATTTCCTTCCTCCCTTGTCACCCATTCCTTCTTGGGAGATAAGTAATTCAGTATATATTGTACATGTCTAG
Source organism: Gymnobelideus leadbeateri (assembly GCA_011680675.1). NCBI lineage: Eukaryota > Metazoa > Chordata > Mammalia > Diprotodontia > Petauridae > Gymnobelideus > Gymnobelideus leadbeateri. Next base: position 377,989 of record WOXC01005146.1, read on the forward strand.
CTATGCAAAACATTATCATAGTAGATATATTGTACAAGGCTGCTTAAAATTCCCTCCCACTCATCCCACTCCCCACCTGGTCCATTCCCTACATGATCCTGTCCCTCTTCTATAGTGGGTACTTCCAACCTCCCCTCACCCCAAGGATGCCCTCCCATCCATCATCTCTCCTCTCATCCCCCTTCCCCTATCCTGCTGCAGGTTGAGATATCCCATTTAGTATGTATGTCATTTTCTCCCTGAACCAAATTCAATGTGAATGTGGTTTTGCCTTTTTAGCCTTCCTTATTCTCCCCCTCCTTTGCACCCACTTTCCCTACATGAGATAGTTTACCCTACCATGTCTCTCCCCATCTCCTCTTGCCACTTTCCTCTCTCACCTCATAATTTCATCCCTTGAGTACTCTCCCTTCCCAACAAAATCAACCTATGCCCTCTATCCATATATAACTGTAACCATATACACACACATTCACATATGTATTCGTATGACCACACCCCCTTCTTCCATTATTTTCATAGTGGGAAAGATATCATCAGTCACAGATATTGCTTTTCCATATAGGAATGTAAATAGTTCAACTTTGATAAGTTCCTTTTGATTTCTTTTCCCTGATTACCTTCTCAGGCATCTCTTACTTCTTGCGTCTGGATGCCAAATTTTCTATTCAACTCTGGTTTTTTCCTCAAGAATGCTTGAAAGTCCTCTATTCCACTGAATGACCATATTTTCCCCTGAAACAAAATACTCAGTTTTGCTGGGTAGGTGACCCTTAGGTTCATTCCCAGTTCTTTTGCCCTCTGGAATATCATATTCCATGCCCTTCGATCCCTCAGTGTAGAAGCTGCCAGGTCCTGAGCTATTCTGATTGTGTTTCCACAATATTGAAATTGTTTCTTCCTGGCCGCTTGTAGTATTTTCTCCTTGATCTGGGGATTCTGGAACCTGGCTATAATATTTCTGGGCGTTTTCTTTTTGGGATCTTTTTCAGGAGGTGATCGGTGGATTCTTTCCATCTCTATTTTGCCCTCTGGATCTAAAACATCAGGGCAGTTTTCCTTGAGAATTTCTTGAAGGGTGATTTCTATGTTCTTTCCTTGATCATGGCTTTCAGGTAGTCCAATAATTTTTAAATTGTCTCTCCTGGATCTATTCTCCAGGTCAGTGGTTTTTCCATGAGATATTTCACATTGCCTTCTAATCTTTCGTTTGTTTGGATCTGCTTAACAGCATCTTGATTTCTCATAAAGTCACTAGCTTCCATTTGCTCCAGTCTAACTCTGAAGGAATGAATCTCCTCAGTGAACTTTTGAGATTCTTTTTCCATCTGGCAAATTCGACTTTTTAAGGCATTCTCTTGGAAGCTTTTGATGCAGGAGTTCTGACTTTATTGTCTTCCTCCTGTTCCATGCTTTGATCCTTTTTGTCCCCAAAAAAGGAATCTATGGTCTGATTACATTTTCTCTGTTTGCTCATCTTGCCAGTCAATTACTTGATTGTTCAGCTCTTTGCCATGGTAAAACTCTGCTTTCAGAGCTTTGTCCCAAATTGCTGGGATTTTCACAAATATTGTCAGAGGTCTGAGGAGGGCACTATCTTTACAGACACCACACTGGCACTCTGGCATTTCTCACCCCAGGAACACTGCCCAAGACAGCAACCCAGATCCAAGCAGGTTAAAGCAAGAGCTATTACCCTCTGAATGGTCACTTGGTCCCCCTCTGCCCTGCAGGCCAGGAGCTCTGGAGATAGCCACATAATAGCAACTGCAGCCACTGCTCCTCCACCATTTCTCACACCAGAGGCAGGAGCCAGACCACGTCCTTCCAACAGAGTTGGAATTTGAGTGTGAAATATTGGATGTAAAATTGATGGGCATGTAAGTTAGTTTTGCTTTATTTTTTTCTTTCCTCTTTGTTGGAAGGGAAAGCTTACAAGGTGGGGAGAAGTGTTTGTGTGTGTAAGGATGGTATATATGGAAATAGCAAACAACAGATTTCAATAAAACTTCAAGACAAAGAAGGTAACACAGGACTGGGGGTCATTTTATGTTTGTTTTTTCACATGATATTGTCAAAAGATCTGTCTGTTTTTAGTTAAGGTAATCCTTAGTAAGTAGTCACAAGCTGGCATAAGAACCTTCTTTGAAGTTTTTATAGCATAATAGAGTCCTGTTCCTACAGAGTTTCCCACTGACCTTTTATATTCTCTTTGGGTTTTATGGGTTGAGGAGTCTGAAAACCTCTACCAATGCTAGTGATTCACTATCCTGAAGTCTGCTCCGGCTGGCCTGTTGGTCAGAACTGACCTCGTGTGGCTTTCCTGGACTGTGCATGGCTCCCAGCATTCTGCAACAGACCCTCCTGTTGGCCTTCCAGGCTGTCTTCAGTGGAAGATTTGCTTCTCTGTGTCACTTTATGGGTTCTGTAGCTCTAAAATTTGTTTAGAGTCATATTTTACAGGTATTGGAGGTGTTGTTGGGGGAGCTCACAAAAAGTCCTGCTTTTACTCTTTCCTCTTGGCTCTGAGCCTATATAAATTATTCTTCAATAATTTTCTAAGAGTTGGAAAATAAGGTTATATGTTGGTAATTATTAAATTTTCTCACCTTGTTTATCAGTCATAACATTCATGTTTCTCTCAAAGATTTGATGTTCTCTCCTCTTCCAATTTTTTTTTGTTTGTTTTAGAATTGATCCATTAAAACCCTCAAAATTCTGTGGTTTTTAGTATAGATCTCTCACTTGTATTCTTGGTCTAGACAGTCCAGTTTCCCATCTTTCTTTAGTACCATTTCTATTTTGTTAAAGAAGATACCAAGGTCTGTAATTTTACAGTCCAAATATGGTAGTTTCACTCATGTTGAGAGAGAGAACAGTTTGTCAAACTTATGGAACATGTTTGTTTGTTTTTTGTTTCCCTTTCACAACTTTTCATGGTGTTATGAGATGACACATTCATAATCTTCCACTCTGTAAGATTTTATAAGAGCTGAGACTCTCAACCAATCTTTCCTTAGGCACCATTTGGCAAGGAAAAAAAACATTTGCTGGCTAAAGGGATTTTTTAAGGCTCATCTTGATGTGACAATTCAATTAAATAGCACACTTTCTCTATATGTAATCTAGATATATTCCCAGTCTTTAAACCTATAATATATTGATCAGGATGAATGGACTGTGTTTGGTAGCATCTCCAAATTAATATCTCTCTCTCTCTCTCTTTCTCTCTGTCTCTCTCTCTCTTTCTCTCCTGACTATGTCCTTATAGAGAATTTCTCTAGAAAAAGAAGTAACCAAATATAGTCTATGTCAAACACATGTAATAATACTCCTCCCCATATCTTGACAAGCATTTAAATTAAATTTTTATATACTGAATACAGGATAGTTATTATTGCAACTCATAAAAATTTGCCAAAAGTATAGAAAAATCTCACGATTCCATAATCAATGTAAAAAGCACACAGGACTTATAATGACCAATAAATAATTGACAAAAATTTACTTTCTTCTCCTCTGAGTCCTCATATAGACTGCATTTGGGACTGCTAGGCAGGCAATCTTCTCACATATTGGTGAGATCCTCTTTTGGTCCAAAGACCTATAGAGGCATCTTGCCTTATGGAACAATGTTGTGGGTATGGATTTCCCCAGAAGGAAAGGTAACTTGGGGTTGCTGAGATCAATAGCTTACTTCAGTAACTCAGATCAGAGTATTATTTTACTATTCTCTCTTTCTATTCTTTCTTCAAACTTAGTATTAATTTTAATCTTTGTTTTAACAAATTGATGATCTCACTGCAGTGATAGTTAATTCAAGAAGAAAATTAAACAAAAAAAATTATGTTGTTGGTAACTAGTAATTTTCTATCTGTTAAGCTTTTGATTTCTTTTGTGCTGCTGTTCAGTCGTGGATACGCCTAGTACTTTCTGACTCTTTTCCTTCTGAAAGTATTCACAGAGGCCTGTGGTTTCGATAAGATCTACCAGACTTTGTTCACTTCCATTTCTTAATCCTTAGTCATATTTTTCTCTATTTTAACCTCACCCAACAACTATACTGTTGCATTCAAATCAGTGAGTATTGAGTTACATGTTGATTTAATTTGTAGTGTTGTATTAAGTTCATAGAATTACCATACCTTCTCATTCTCTGCAACAGATGTTGGTGCATAAATTAATAACAATAGATAACATTTATATAGTGCTATAATGTTAAGATTATCAAAGTACCTTATACATATTACCTCATATTATCCTTACAATATTCCTGGTTGATGGGTACTACTATTCCCCCTATTTTACAGATAAGTAAACTAAAGCAGACTACAGCAGATTTTCCCAGAGTTACATAGCTAATAACTCCAGCAATTAGGTGAGATGATTCAATGTATAGAGCACCAGGTTTGTAGTCAGGAAGATCTGAGTTCAAATCCAGCCCCAGATGCCAGCTGTGTGACCCTAGGCAAGCCACTTAACTCTGTTTGCTTCAGTTTCCTCATCTGTAAAATGACCTACAGAAGGAAATAGCAAACCACTCCAGTATCTTTGCCATGAAAACTCCCAAATGGAGTCTTAAAGAGTCAGAAATCATTGAAACAACCAAAAAACAACTTCTTGACTCCAGGTCCAGTATTGTCCACTACTTATTGTGTCAACTAGCTACCCCCAAATTGCAGTTGTATTCATGGTGACTGTTTTAGAAATGATGATTATGGCCATTTTAATATGTTATATTCAATGTTGTTTCTCTTTGCCTGTGGGTGCAGAGTAACATTTCCAATTTCTTTATTTGTCTCTCCAAGGATGACTTGTGATCCATCTTTCCATTTGGCTATAACTTTCTTTTGTTTTCTGGATTAATTTATAGTGACAAAGTTAATAGCAATGTATTTATTGTACGTTCATTCTTTAGTCAGTGGAAATGATACACATATAAATTACCAACAGTTAATTTAATTCAAGTTATTTCTTATTCTATGTAAAATACTAAATTAGTGTTTATTAGTGGTTTAAAATAGCATGATGCTTTGGCCTCTCTACCCCCTTTTCTGATGCTATCTCTGTCTCTACAAAAGTGGAATGATCCTTCCATTGTTCAAGAAGTGGGAGAATTTGAGTGTGAAATATTGGGTGTAAAATTGATGGGCATATAAGTTAGTTTTGCTTTATTTTTTCCTTCCCCTTTGTTGGAAGGGGAAGCTTACAAGGTGGGGAGAGGTGTTGGTGTGGGTATGGATGGTATATGTGGAAATGGCAAGCAACAGATTTCAATAAAACTTCAAGAAAAAGAAATGGAAAAAGGTAACACAGGACTGGGAGATATTTTATGTGTTTCTTTTTTTCATACCTTATTGTCAAAAAATGTCTGTTTGTTTTTAGTTAAGGTAGTCCTTGGGAAGTAGTCACAAGCTGGCATAAGAACCTTCTTTGAAGCCTTTACAGAATAACAGAGCCTGCAAGAGCTTCTCCTCCTCTGACAAAACATCTGAATAACCCAGAGTCATGATGCCACAATGAGTCTTCAGTCTTATACTCTGATGATACTTATGTATAAATTAGAAAACTCATGCAATGCAAACACAGGTTATTTCTTCTTCACTATTGGTCTTTGAGAGGATGTTAGATGAACACCTTCTGAGACCATTATAAAAGAGTAATTTTTGAGGTTGGTTGACTTAGGTGTATTATAGCTCCAAGGTACTATAACTACGTTAAATCAGAAAGTCATAGACTTTTAAATCGAATCTTGTGGGTTTTAACTCTAACCCAACATTTAACTTAGTGCTGGCATAGAATAGGCACTTAACTTGACTTTTGGAACAGAATGTGACCTTAAAGGCTACTTAATCAATCTTCTAATTTTCCAAATAAATGAATAGAATTCTAGCTTCTATAGGATTTCTACAACCCTATCACATTTTTGGTGTAGCTAGATGGTGTATCAGATGATCAGGATTGGAGTCAGGAAGACCTGAGTTCAAATCCTGCCTCAGACACTTTCTAGTTATGTATCCCTTGACAAGTCACTTAATACAGTTTATCTCAGTTTTCTAATCTGAAAAAATGAACTAGAAAAGGAAATGGCAAACTACTCCAATATGTTCGCCAAGAAAACTCCAATGGCGTCATGAAGAATCAGATGCAACTGAAAAGACTGAACCAATAACAAAATTCCATATTTAGTATAGCATTTTTGTTGAGTATATCTGTGTGAAAGGGGTATAGAATAAATTAAGAAATGCTTGACATAAGGAAATATAAATAAAGATTTTATCATCCACTCCCCACAACTAAGGAAAACTGATCTTCAGAAACATTGTGACTTGCCCATGACCTAATGGGCTATCAGTCTTTGAAGTATGATTCAAACCCAATACTTCTCCATGGAAAGTTTGGTTTTCTATCCACTTTACATTACTGTGCTGCCTCTAATAATCAAAACAAGTATTCCAGCCCAGGCTCAAATTTTATACACATTTCACTATAATAGGTGTCATCTTTCATCTGATTTTCAATGCTTAGAGGAGAGAGAGCGAGATTGCACAATGAACTGTTATGGACTGGCAGTCAGGAAGGCCTGAGTCCAAATACTGCCTCAGATATTTACTAGTCCTATGACCCTGGGCAAGTTATTTAATCTCTCTGCCTCTGTTTCCTTAATTTTAAAGTGAGGGTAATAATGACAGCTATATCCTAGGATTGTTGTGAGGATCAAATGAGATAATATATGGAAAGGGTTTTGTAAATTTTTAGGTGCTATATAAATGTCAGCTGTTTTCATATAGGCTTTTAATTCAATTTGAAAATCACTTATTCATATGCTAGGTATTGTGAAATGAGATTCAAAGGCAAAAAATATAGTTTCTGCCCTCAAGAAATTTACAACCTACTGAGGGGGGAGGCAGGTGAGAATGGAAGAACATTCACACAAATAAGTGAATAAAACACATCCATAATAAACCAATTATAATTTGGCTCAATCAATAAGAATATATTAGAATCTTCTACCTAATCTATCTATCTGATACACCATCTAGCTGTGCCAAATATGTGATAGGGTTGTAGAAATCCTATAGAACCTAGAATTCTATTCATTTATTTGGAAAATTAGAAGATTGATTAAATAGCCTTTAAGGTAACAGTGCTATGCTAGACACTGGCAATGTGAAGACAACTCCTACTCTTTAAGAGCTTAGAGTCTACCAGAAGAGGTAACATGTGTACATATAATTATATACAAAATTCATAAAAATAAATACAAAGTATAGCTGAGGGAGTGGGTACTGCTAAAGGTTGGGGAGGGATCCTTAAAGATTTCATGTGGAAGGTGATGATTTAGGTGGGTTTTCAAGGGATTCTAAGAGATAGAAGTAGTTTAATAACTCTTTGGGCAAAATTCCAGATGATTTCCAAAATAGTTGGATCAGTTCACAATTCCATCAACAATGAATTAGTGTCCCAATTTTTCCACATCCCCTCCAACATTTGTGGCTTTTCCCCTTCAATCTTTAAAAGGAGTAACAAGTTGTACACAGATTTCCAGTCTCATGTGTTTTATTATACTATGTTATGGAAATTCTTGTTTTATTCTGTGCATTAAAAATAAAATATTTTAAAGGAGACAGAGATGAGTGCTTTCCTGGTAGAGAGTAAGGCCAATCCAATGGTGCAGAGATTGGAAATGGAATACCATGTGTGAGGAACAGCAAGAACATTAATTTGGCTAAATTACAGAAAGAGGAGGAATATATAATGAAGCTGGAAATATAAACTGGGGAGAAGTTGTGAAAAGATTTGAATGACAAATAGAGGAGTTTAAGTTTATTCTAGAAATAATAGGAAACCATTACAGTTTATTGACCAGAAGAATGATATGGCCTGACCTGTGCTTAAAGAAACTCATTTGGGTCACCACAGTAGATGGAGGATGGATAGGAGTACGGAGAGTCTAGGCAGTCAGATCAATTAGGAGGCTACTGGAATTGTACAGGTGATAAAGGACTGGACTAAGTTAAGCAATGAGAAAGGGTCAAATAAAAGTGATAATATAGAGGTAGAAAGAACGAGATTGCACAAGTGATTTAATGTGTGTGGTAAGGGAGAGAAAATTGAAATAACCTTCCACTAACCCCCAGAGGGGAAGTGATTTGCCCAAGATCACAAAGCAAACATTTAGTTATTTCTAAAATGGAGATAGAGTCAACTAAAGCCATCATCTCATAGAAGCAGAGACTAGCAGGGACCTTAGAGAATATCCTGTCTAATCAGTTGTTTTTTTTTTAAATAGAGATTGAAATGGAGAGACAAAATTAGTGTTAGGGCAGAGACCTAGGTTTCCTGAATAACAGTCTTCTTTCATGCAGGATTTTGAAACGTGACCTCCCTAAAGAACACCAGCCCTTTCTAGAGCAATGACCCCAGATCTCATGATTTATAAATAGCATTTGAGTGTATGGAGATGAGAGAGAGGAGACAAAGGGGAGATGAAGAGTTTTGTTCAAGACATTTTCAGTGTCAAATACCTGTGGCTCATTCAATTACAGAAATATAACAGATTATTGGAAACGGAGTATTTCAGTCCAAACTAACTTAAGACCAAAGATATATTTTGCAAACCTTTATACTGATCAAAATTTTCAAAATTCAGAATCTGAATGATGCCTTGAAATAAACAGTAATAAGAGAGAAACTACGGAAAGGCAAAATTTCCATTGTAGTTTCAAATAAACAATATAGTACTTTGAGGTTTTTGTTTTTATTTTTTTAGTCTTTAGAAAAAGCAAAAAAAAAAAAAGAGAGAGAAGTATACTCATCAAAAATGATGAATTGAAGGTTTTCTAAATGGAAGTGGGAGAAAAGAAAGCTGCCAATTTTAGAACAAAATGAAGAGCTTTATAGACTCCTATTAGAATCTTCTCACAAAGAATATGTCAATGATTTCTAGAATCCCGATTAGAAGATAAAAAGGTGTCTTTCTTTTTAAAATATATTTCAAATCTCACCCCTTCTCTCCTTAAATCTCTAGATGTTATTAAGAGGCTCCTGATATAGTAATTATTGATTGACATCTAAATGTTTGGAACAGGGTCACAATCCTTTACAATGTCTTCTTATGCCCCACAATTGGAGCTGGAATAATAGGTCTCAGAAAAGCAGAAAGTAATAAGCCATGTGATTGAATCTGAAATGCAATTTTATGTTGCTAACAGAATAATGTCCTTCTGGATTGATAACTGTCTTACACGTTAAAAAAAAAAAGGATAGACCTTCAGAGAATCATCAGAAATTACCTAGAAACTCAGGAGTTCTAGCTTTGCTCCTAATTCTGAGAGAGTTTGAAAACAGTTTTAAGAGACCCTAGACAGAAGGATAACTTTTGCTGAACTCTCTTAACTATGACTTGACTGAAGTAGAAATAACAGGAAGCATGTAGACAAGGAAGTATGTCATATAAAGGACTTTGGCTCTTTCTCTTTTATCATTCAGACTAAATCCTTAATTGTCTCTTCCTTTTTGACTCCTTTCCAGAGTCTGTCCATTGCCTGCCCTCCCTTCCCCCTTTCTTTCACATTCTCTCTACATCCTTCCCTTTTCTCTCCCTTTCCAAGTCTCTCTCCCTTCTTTCCCTCCTCTCTTTTTACCTCATTTTTTTCCTTTTCACTCTCCCCCCCCCCACACCTTTCTCCTCTTTTTTTTGAAAACTACTTATTTGCAATCTAGCTTCATTGCCTTTGCAGGAATATCTGTACATCTCAAATTGTTACTGTTAAAATTGTTTATTCTATGGATAGAATAGATAGATGTTAATGGTTTTTTTGACCTATACATTTCTCTAAAAGACCATGTTTTTGGATTTTCATAGACTATCGTTATCTGAGTAGAAGAAATGTATGCCTCTTTAATCAAGTGGGGTCTAGCATCTTGGAATGTTAGCTTGGCTACTTCCTCAAGACTACAGGAGTTAATGAATGGGAAAGGAATCTCCTCCAAGCAAGTGTTCATAAAATAGTATTTTTTAAAAAGGTAATATGCCTTTATGGTACTTACTTTGTGAGATTAAAAACTCTGCCCGCTATTTATCACACAAACCAAAATAAAATATTTTGCCTCAACTAGAGCCCTATCCATTGCACCACCTAACTGATTCCAATGACACTTAGCAGTTCTCCATATGTTGGAGGGATGGAGTAACAGAAGAAATAACAATGATTTCAGCCTGGGAGGTTGGGAGGATAGACGTCTCATCAACAAATAAATCAGACTTAGTCTGAGGGGAAAATCTAGGAGGGGTGAAATTTGGAGAGATGATAATCTCAGTTTTGGACAGAGTGGATTACCCATTATAATCAGAAATATCTGATTCTTCATGACCCCATTTGGGGTTTTCTTGGCAAAGACACTGGAGTGCTTTTCAATTTCCTTCTATGACTCATTTTACAGATGAGAAACTGAGGCAAACAGGATTAAGTGACTTGCCCAAGGTCACACAGCCTCTAAATGACAGAGGTTGGATTTTACTCTTGAAATTGATCAATGATTGAATATTAAGAAGGCAAACTGTTGCATTTATATCCCATTTTAAAATTTAACAAAATTATAATTGGTGAAATTTAAATATTTTCCCAACAAATCATAAGTATTTCTAAGAAAATATTTTTTAAAACTCTGAATATAATTGATCCATAACACCTCTTTTTATGGGTACCTTCACTGAAAAGCTTTTGAACTGAAAAAAATTTTTGAACAAATGCTTTATAAACTTCTTGTTTACATCACTCATTTCCACCAGATTTTGAGTTACAATTTTTCCCCATTTTTCCCTACCCACCACCCCAGAATAGTGGTCCCACAGATATCCCCTCATCCAATCTGTTCTCTCCCATATCTTCTCCCATACCCCCTTTGACTTTGCCATTAGGGCAAGGTGAATCTCTGAGCCCCACTGCCTGGACATCTTATGAAACATTTAATTATAAGACTTCGAATTTCAGATCCATTCCCTTCTTCCCTTGTCACCCACTCCCTCTGGGAAAATAAGCAATTCAGTATGTGTTGTACATGTATAGCTATGCAAAACATTACCATAGTAGATATATTGTAAAAGACTGCTTATATTTCCCTCCCACCCATCCCACCCCCCACCTGGTCCATTCCCTACTTTGATCCTGTCCCTCTTCGAAAATGAGTACTTCCAACCTCCCCTCCCCCTAGAATGCCCTCCCCTCCATCATCCCCCCTCTCATCCCCCTTTCCCCTACTCTCCTGCAGGGTGAGATATCCCATTTAGTTTGCATGTGATTCTCTCCTTGAGCCAACTTCAATGAGAATACAGTTTTGTCTTTTTGCCTTCTTGTTCTTCCCCTCCCCTACAACTACTTCCCCTTCCTTTTCCATCTGGCAAATTCTGCTTTTTAAGGCATTCTTCTCCTCATTGCCTTTCTGAGCCTCTTTTGCCATTTGAGTTAGTCTGTTTTTTTGTTTTTTATCAGGCATAGTTCAATTTATTTGTTTACAAACATCTATGTGGTTGCCACAGCAGCTGCCTGGGTCCTCTGGACAGACACTCTAGTATGAGTCTTCACAAGATGGTCGGTGAATTCCTGATAAGGAGATTTAGTGAACACAGTCTCCTTCCATAGGTCTGGGGTTAGATAGCTCTATGTTTTAGAGATGGCATCAAAGGTAGCTTTAGTGAGGTTGCCCAAAGTGGCAGTACAGCCTCTTGCAGAAGTGTAGCAATCATCAATTCCAGCCATCATCAGGAGATTTTTAGGCACAGGAGCTGAGACAATGCCAGTTCCTCTAGGGGCGGGGATCAGGCGCACCAAAACCGACCCACATCGCCCAGTGACCTTGCAGGGTACTGTGTGAGGCTTGCCAATTTTGTTCCCCCAGTAGCCACATCTCACAGGAATAATGGACAGCTTGGCCAGAATGATAGCACCACGAATAGCTGTGGCCACTTCCTTGGAGCACTTGACACCCAGACCAACTTGGCCATTGTAGTCACCAATGGCCACAAAAGCCTTAAACCTGGTACGTTGTCCAGCTCTAGTTTGTTTCTGAACAGGCATGATCTTCAAAACCTCATCTTTCAATGAAGATACCAGGAAGAAATCTATGATCTCAGACTCCTTGATAGGAAGCAAGAAAAGATAGATCTCTTCCAAAGACTTGATCTTCATGTCCTTGACTAACCAGCCCAGCTTAGTGACAGGAACCCACTCCTTGTCTTCAGCATTTCCTCCCCAGGCCCCGCGGCAGCGGCTCCAGCCTTGACCACAGCCCCGGCCTCGACCTCAGACCCCACTGCTGAAGCCACCGCAGAAGCTTCCCCAGGCTCCGAACCCGGGGCTCCTGGGGCCTCCCGCACCTCCTGCAGCACTAGTGTCATCCGCCATTTGGTGTTCACCAGAAGTAGAAGCTAGTCTGTTTTTTTAAGGTGTTGTTTTCCTCAGTCAAGCTGTTGACTGTCATTTCATACTATTCTTGCATCTTTCTCATTTCTCTTCCCAATTTCCCCCACTTCTCTTATCTGCTTCTTAAGGTCCTCTATGGCCTGTAGCCAGCTTGTATTTTCATTTGGGGCTTTTGGTGCAGGAGTTCTGACCTCACAGTCCTCCTCCTGTTCCATGCTTTGATCCTCTTTGCCCCCAAAATGGGAGTCTAATGTTGCATTTTTTCTGTTTATTTTGTTTCCTTTGCCTAGGCATATTGCCACTTAATTAATTGATTTTTGGGCTTGTTGCCACAGTAGGACTCTGCCACCAGACAGGAGAGCTTCCATCCGAAATGTGGGATCTTCACAACTTCTGGAGGGTGGGTGGCTTCTGTAAAGCCTCCACGCACTCTGGCAAATTGGATACCCACCCCAGACTGCCCCCCAAGACCACAATCCAGATCCAAGCAGGTTAAAGCAAGAGCGATTTCAGACCAGGAGCTGGAGCTGCCATTGACACTGCAAAATGGCCTCTGTGCTGAGTTTCCTCAGCAGCTTTTTGCCCCCAGGGGAGGAAGCCAACACGTTCCCCAAATACTTGTCCCAAAGTCCATAGGGCACTAACCTCTTACTTTGTCCTAGGCATATCTGTGCTGATAATTCTGGAATCGCCACAGTTGCTGGTGTTCTGGGGTCCCTCCAGCCGGCTGCTGGCCCAGCTGCCCTGGGGCTAAAACCACAGCTCAAGTGGGTCTGGGCCCGGCTCCCAGAGCACTGTGCTGGCCACTCCCTGCAGGGCTGCTGGGCTGTCCTCAGCAGGAGGTTAGCTTCTCTGTGTCATTCTGTGGGTGCTGGGGCTCCAGAAGTTGTTCAGATTCCCCTTTTACCTTGTTTGGAAGTGGTGTTGGGCAGAGCACCTTGGAAATGCTGTTTCTACACTGCCACCTTGGCTCCTGAATTGAAAATTATTCTACTTAAAAATTTTCTTTGTTACTAGACAGTTTAAACTAATTTGTCATCATCCACCTAGACAATATGATTTTCATATCTTTGAGAAAACAGTGGCAAAGCCCAGAAATAAACCTTAGGTCCCTCACTAAAAGAAGAATGACTTTGAAAATACTTCTGGGGGCGGCTAGGTGGCACAGTGATTAGAGTGTCAGCCCTGGAGTCAGAAGGACCTGAGTTTGGATCCAGCCTCAGACACTTAATGCACACACAAACAAAAAACCTAGCTGTGTGACCTTGGGCAAGTTACTTAACCCCAATTGCCCTCCAAAAGCAAAGCAAAGAAAATACTTCTGAATGTTTCTATCAAAGTAGGATTTTTGGAGATTTCTAGGTGTTTGAAGGCCAGTTGAAGAAATAACATTTCTTTTCTCTCATAGTTTTTGGCATCTGACAGCTACCTCTGAGGACACCTTCCTGATTCTACTACATCAAATAGACCATCCTGGAACACACTGCTCAGGATTAGGGGAGCCTAATATTTTTTTTAATAAATGTATTTTTATTTTAGTTTTCAACATTCACTTTCACAAGATTTTGAATTCCAGATTTTCTCCCCATCTCTCCCCTCCTTCAATCCTAAGATGGCATTTAATTGATATAAACTCTACATATTAATTTATATCAAACCTATTTTCACATTAGTCATGTAGTAAAGAAGTAGAACCAATGAGGGAAAGCACAAGAAAGAAGAAACAAAAAAAAAGGGAGAGCAAATAATATGCTTCAATCTCCATTCAGGCTCCCTAGTTCTTTTCCTGGATGTGGACAGCATTTTCCATTATGAGTCTTTTAGAGCTGTCTTAGATCCTTACATTGCTAAGAAGAGATAAATCTATCAAAGTTAGTCATCACACAGTGTCACTGTTACTGTGTACAATGTTCTTCTGGTTCTGCTCACTTCATTCAGCATCATTTTATATGAGTCTTTTTGGGATTTTCTGAAGTTCTTATAGCACAATAGTATTCCATTACATTTATATGGCATAACTTGTTCAACCATTCTCCAATTGATTGGCATTCTCTCAAATTCCAGTTCTTGGACACCACAAAAAAGGTGCTATAAATATTTTTGTATATATGGGTCCTTTTCCCATTTGTATGATCTCTTAGGGATACAGACCTGGAAGTGGTATTGTGAGGACAAAGTGTATGCACATTTTTATTGCCCTTTGAGTATAATTCCAAGTTGCTCTCCAGAATGGTTGGATCAGTTCACTACTCCACCAATAATGCATTAGTGTTCCAAATTTTCCACATCTTCTCTATCATTTATCATTTTCCTCTTTTGTCATGTTAGCCTATCTGATAGGTATGATGTAGTATTTCAGAGGGGTTTTCATTTGCATTTCTCTCATCAATATTTAGAATAATTTTTCATATGACTATAGACAGCTTTAATTTCTTACTCTGAAAATTGTGTGTTCATATTCTTTGGCCATTTATCAATGACTTGTAGTCTTATACATTTAACTCAGTTCTCTATGTATTTCAGAAATGAGGCCTTTATCAGAGACACTGGTTCTAAAATTCTTTCCCAGTTTTCTGCTTCCCTCCTAATCTTGGTTGCATTGGCTTTGTGCAAAAACTTTTCAATTTAATGTAATCAAAATTATACATTTTGTATTTCATAATGTTCTCTATCTCCCACTTGGTTATAAATTCTTCCATTCTCTGTAAATCTGGTAGGTAAATTATTCCCTGCTCTCTTAGATTGCATATACTATCAGCCTTTATATCTAAATCATGCACCCAGGGAACCTAGTTTTAGAGAAGAGGTGAATGAATAGTTCAGTGCAATTCAATACAATGTTCATGGCCTAAGGGAGAAGGCCCCAGTATTTCATTTCCCAAAATTGTCTGCCTTAGTAAAGAGTGATTGTATCATGGGATAGAGACAGAGCTCCAAGGTCTCCACAGTTGTAGGGCATTTAAAGGGCAAAATGTTTGTCATACAGGCATTAGTATAACAGTAAAAATTGCAGGCTATGATCAGTACAAGACTATTATGGGATTCTTGAACCCAAGATTCAGTTTTGATCCTATGGAGTCAGTGAGATAAATGACTGTACAAAAGAGTCTTCAGTGTATCATCTTTGTATCTTGCTGAAAGTGGAGAGAGATTGAGCTATGAGCATTCAGTTAAGAAAAGTTTACTGGGTAAGATATAGGGTAGTGTAGCAGCAAGCACCCCAGAGTCCCAAGGGTGGCTGCCAACACAGGTTCTTACATCTGCTCTTCTAAAGGAAAGCAACTCAAAATGGGTTATCAATCTTGCTTTAATCAATCAAACATATCATTTACCTAGTTCAGGGGAAAAAGGTCAGCACCCCAAACTTCAGAGTATACAGAGAGAAGCATTTCAAGCAGATAGGCCTCCAACTGTCCAACCATTACATCCATACCAAATCACAGTTACCAGAGAGGGAAGCATCAACATTTGGGTTTTTCAAAGCTGGGAGGATCTCAACGGCTGCCCAGAGTCTTATCTGGTCAAATCACACAACACTTCTCAAAGTGAGCCCCAAAACAAAGTCTCACATCATGGATTATATAGCCTTCTCCTGGGTCAGAGAATTAACAACCCTCTTGACCCACTGCCCAATCAAAAATTACCAAGGTGTGGGCTTTCCTGGAAAACAAGCCTCCCATCACAGGCTCCATGTGCACTTAACCTAGGGGCAGGAAAGATCTTAAAAATTTACATTCCTGTAACAAGTAGAGAAGACTAAAAGCTAAATCATTCCCTACCTGGCATTTGAGTCTATAATTAATCATACATTTTTGTGTATGGGGGATAAGAATGACTGTAAGGACAGCTACAGATATCTATTTAAAACCTAGTATTATTAGGTGTGGTGCTACTGGAAAAACAAGACTAATTAGTTCCTGTCATCAATATGCTTACATTAGGATTGGGGTGGGGGGGCAGAAATAAATGCCCAGATAACTAAATTCAAAATACTTGAAACAAATCTGAGAGATGGAAAAGAGCAATAGAAACTGTCTGGTGCAAGAATCATGATAGGAGGTACCATGAGATGAATCTTGAAGGGATTCCAAATAGCAAAGGATAAGAATGAGTGCATCCAATGAATGTCAGTGCAAAAGGCACAGGGATAGTGTGGAAAACAGTATATGAGGAAAAGCAAGTTGGTCAGTTTGGTTGGTCATTGAGTATGAGAAGTAGAATTACATGCAGTAAATATAAGAAGACAGCCTGGAGCCATATCATGATGAGCTATAAAAGTCAAACAGAGTTTGTATTTTATTCTAGAGACAGGATGGGTCACTGTGGTTTTTTGAGTGAGGAAGTGACATGATCAGATCTGTGCTTTAGGAATATCAATTAATACACATTTATCAAATTTTGCCAGCCACTGTATTAAATCACTGGAGCTGGAAATACAGAAGTAAGACAATCTCTTCCCACAAATTATTTACAATCTTCCAGAGCAGAAAAATAATTTCAGGACTATAGATGATAGCTAGCTGTGTACATAGATGGGTAGATATCTGTCTCTAGGATCTCTTGGTGGAGGTGAAGGGAATATGCATTTATATAGCACCTATTATGTGCCAGACACTGTGCTAAGAGCTTTTGACAATTATTATGTTATTTGATCCTCACAAGAATCCTGTGAAGTAGGTGCTGTTACTATCTCCATTTTATAGTTGAGGAAACTAAGGCAAATAAAGATCAAAAGACTTCTTTAGGATTACATAACTATTAAGGGTTTGAGGTTGGACTTGAACTCAGGTTTTCCTAACCCCAGGCCAGACCCTCTACGCATTGTGTTCCTAGCTATCTCCTGTAAGAGGACTGACTGATACTAAAGTACAGCAAGTTCTACCTCTGATCTGAGCACCTTTGGGCAAGTTATTTATTGCCTTTTGCCCTCAATTTCTTTGTTTATAGAATGAAAGGGTTGGACTAGATAGCTTCTAAAGCCCCATCTAATTTTAAATCTATGCTTCTATGATCCTAAGGCTTAGTTTAAGAGTGGCCTCCTGAAAGAAGCTTTTCCCGATATCTTCAGTTCCTAGTCTCCCTCAATTGTAGTGCCTAGTCAGGTAAATAGATAGGGAGATAGGTAGATAGACAGACAGATAGATAGATGATAGGTAGATAGATAGATAGATAGATAGATAGATAGATAGATAGATAGATAGGATAGGATAGAAAATTTTCCACTTCTATAGTTCCCTTGTTAGAACCTTGTTTTGCAGTCAAACAATAAAGTTTAACTCCCTAGTTCCCCAGCAATGATCTCAACTTGTCCAGCCAGGTACCAAATTTCATCCCCTCCTGAATAATCTATTTTAATATACATCATTAAAAATGAATAGTCCATAGTCCATATAGTCCATAGTCGTATGTCTAGACATACTTCATTAATGTCTGATCTGTTTCAACTATTTCCATTTTCCCCAAAGCTTTCCTTTTCTTGATATTCCAATAATTGTTATCATGACAGGATTTAAAACTGGAAGAAACCTCATAAATAATTTAGTCCAGCTCATTTTAAAGGTAACATAACTGACACCCATATTTAACAGCAATCTTATGGTTAATAGAGGTAACAAGCCATTCCCAGTATTTTGTCTATTTTTTCTTATTTCAGAACAAATTATTTTCCATGATATAATGCCTTTCTCATTACTCCTCTATGGTAGGTCAAAAGTTGAGTTGGTCTACGGTATATTCAACATAATGTAGTTATCATGAACCTTTAGGAACTTTACACAGAGAAGGGAAATGATTAGCTCAAAAGCACAACTCATACAATTACTAGGTTGCTTTGGATAGTAACTTGCTGAAGCATTTAAAAATATTCACCTAAGCCCATATATACATATGTTTACATTCATGCTGTGAAGGCAGAAAGACTATTTTACTTTTCATACTATAAGTAGTCCCATTGTATGTGTAAAAAAAAATCCTTCTATTTTACTGAAAAAGAGTTCTATGTTTTAAGTCTCCTCTACTTCGATCCTTATACAAGGGCAACAAGAAAACAGCCTTCACTGTTTCAAACCCCTGTAATGGAAATGCATATTTAAAGATCTTCCCTGCCCCTAGCTTAAGTGCACCTGGAGCCTGTGGTGGGAGGCTCGTTTTTTCAGGAAAGCCCATACCTTGATACTTTGTGATTGGGCAGTGGGTCCAGAAGGTTGTTACATTCTCTGAGCCAGGAGAAGGCTATATAAACCCTGAGGAGAGGCCTTGCTTTGGGGCTCACTTTGAGAAGTGTTGTGTGATTTGACCAGATGAGACTCTGGGCAGCCATTGAGAGCCCCCCCGGCTTTGAAAACCCAGATGTTGATGCTTCCCTCTCTGGTACTGGTGATTTGGTATTGATGTAATGGTTGGACAGTTTGGAAGCCTGTCTGCTTGATCTGTTTGTTTCTCTGTTTTGAAACTATTGTCTGTATACTCTGATGTTCGGGGTGCTGACCTTTTTCCCCTGAACTAGGTAAATGATATATGTTTGTTTGATTAAAGTAAGCTTGTTAACTGATTTTGAGTTGCTTTCCTTTACAAAAGCAGATCTAAGAACCTGTGTTGGCAGTCACCCTGGGGATATTGGGGTGCTTGCTGCTACACTGAGCTAGCTCTTGCAATGTGTGTGTCAACCTCATTATCAAAGTGTACATCAAAGGAAAGTATATTGTCAAGTTAACTAATCCACAGAATTCAAAGGTATATTTGTTGTAACCAATAGTTCCATGAATGGATGGTGTGGTGCTGGCTGGTGTTAATTGTTAGGCCAAAATTAGTACAAGCAACTCAGAATCAATCCATATTTTGTTACATCTCAGCTTCAGAGGCTGCATTGAGTGCACAATTATCTGCATACCAAAAAAGTCACATACTGTCACTCCCTCCACTTTAGTCTTGGCTTGTCCATGACAGTGAAGGTGTCCCATTATTTTGGATATCTCCTTCTGTAATTGCAAAGACTTTGTTACCTAGTGCTTCTGTAGTACACACAGTTCACCAAACAGAACTGGGCAAAACAGAAGCACCCCAAGGTGTCCCAAAAAGCATCTGTTGACTTTCTATTATTTGCTAGCATTTTCACATATGCTACAGTATATTTAGTTTTAATATAATGTGAGATGGGCTGGTACAGAGGAAGGAACAATAAACTGAGATTCAAGAGACTTATTTTTTTTCATCTTGTCTTTGTCATCTTGTTTTACTTGGACTTCAGTTTCTTCCTCTGTCAACAATGAGATAGTATTACATTCATGATTCCCAACCTTTTTAAGTCTGAGAACCCTATTATGACATTGAAAATATTCTAAGACATAATAGTAAATCATGAGTAGCCCCAGCTTCCTCACCTTTAAAATGGGAAAATAATAGCACCCACCTCAGAAGACTGCTGCTCAGAAGCCAATATAATTCATATAAAGTGTTTCGTAATCCTTAAAGTATATTACAAATGCCAGGTATTTTTATTGTCCTTTCATAAAGTATCTAACGACAAATTGCTACTATAAATTCAACAATACCTGAAATAAATGGATATTTTATAAATTACAATAAAATCTGCATACATTTGAAAAGTAGTAAAACATTTTTCATTTTATCTACAGAAAGTTCATTTATTTGTGAATATATGGACTACTTACAATACTTACATATCCCCCCTTATCCGTCTTAGGAAATACGAAATACACATTGTACCAGAAAGTCTACAAAGTTTTTTCCCACTCTCATGTTATATGATCTAGTTTCCTTTCCATCAATGATATTATCTAATGTCCCTTCCAAGTATAAAATTTTACGTTTCTAGGTGAAATATTTTTTTCAAAGCCAGAATTATATTGAATTGAAAGGGAACATATTTCACTAAAGGTTGATTAGGCAAGATAAAAGTCAAAATGGTGGCTCCTTAAAGCAAAAAAGCCAGGGTGATGCTTTTCTCCTTAAAGGCTCCATAATCAGGAATTCATCAGGTATGGCTAACTGCTCAGGAAGCATTTAATAACACTCAGCATTTATAGAGCACATCCCAAACATTGGATAATACTCACTAGACCCTTTATGGAGAGTTTTAAGTTTTCATTTTTCAATTGGGAAAACTTAACCAGAGAGGTTAGCAATGCAGACCCATACCATAAAGGGAACTGGAGTGATAATACAGGCCCAGAAATCTGAGTGTGATAGCAATACAGAGCCTACATTGAAAGAAGAGAAGGTGGAAAGATATGCTCAAATAATAAGTGAAAGCATATCTAAATGACCTCTTCTCAACATGAGAAGGTAGAGAAGTAGTGTGAAAGTTTTATGTGGACTCTAAGTGCTCCCTAACCAAAAAAAAAAAGTTCAAACGAGATATCATCCACATAAAGATATTCACAATTATGAAAAGAGCCAATCAGGGGAGTTCCCATTGATCAGTTTGTTGAACATATCTCTTCTGCTGTCAAGTGAAGGCCTTTCCTTTTTCATTGTAGAAAGATCAAGGAATATCTTTTCTGCTTGGGATTCAGGCCAGCAGCTATTCACCATGAGTAAGTGGTCAAGATTCAAGAGGCTGAATTGCTCTGGTCAGCCCTGAGCTGCATAGTCAACAAAGGGGACTTCACTCAATCTTTTCACCTTTCTTCCCAAATGTTTTGTTGAGATGAGTGTGTAAAGAAAAAATGTATTTCTATTGATCCTCACCTGTACTTTCAGGGGCGATTAATGACAATTTGAGGGAAGAACAGAAGTATTTGTCCACACATTCTTAGCGAAGAGCTACTGTTCATTGTCCCAAATATCTGTTTCTGTCCTGACCCTTCCCCAACCTAGACCAAATTATTTCCTTAATTCTCTCCTGTTTCTACTTCATAGAATCCTCACTTCCTTCAAGGTGAAGCCATTTCTGATGCCCTTCCTCTTAACTACCTTGAATTTAAATATTTTGTATTTTTTTGAATTTATTCTCTTTACATTTATTCTGTATATAATTATATATGTGCTTATCTTCTCCCCTCTTAAAATAAAAGTCCTTGAGAGCCATCATTTTGACTTTTGAAACTATCTAATTCATCTTTAATTGAATAAGATTCTTGTCAATTGTTCCAATATAAGTCCTTAAGAGTAGGGGTTATTTCATTCTTTGCATTGTATCCCCAGTACCTGCCACATAGAAGGCCATAATAAAGGTTTTAGATAGATTAATTAAATAAATGTCAATGTCATGAGCAATTAAGTCCTGATTCCCTACATCTCTGGTGCCCAGATTATGCTGATATGGGTAGAAAAGAGAAGAATGAGGAATTGGGCTTACTTCATTACACTGTATTTCTATATATGCAGACACTGAATGTGGAAGCCCAACCCTACTTCCATCCATTCAGGTACTTCATAAAGAAAAGTGAAGTGATTTAATGGTAGAGTATGCTAGTAGACTCCAGCAATGCCCAGTGTTAGTGATGAGGAGAGCTCAAGGGAGTTCCTAGATCCTGCACCTCATCATGCCCCCTTCAAACAAATGGGACCCAAATTCCTTTGGGGTAAAGGGAGAAGTTGTCAGGTTCTGAAAGTGCTTCCTGATGGCAAGGGGGAGTAGAGCTGTCCCTGCCTCTCTGGGTCCCATTTAAGTGGGTCAGATTCTGGAACATGGATAATGCCAGGTCCAGTGGGCTAGAGAACTTGGATTTGGTCAGAAATTTACATAACCTTAGTGGTCATCCAGAGGTTGATGGCTTATACCCTGGAGGAGACAAACCAGGCAAGGACGTTAAGCAAATGAAAACGGAAAAGGCACCACCAAGAGAGAGAGTGAGAAAAGACAATTTTCCTGGTTGGAATTAAAGATGACGATGACAAGGCCAAATGCTATCAGATATCCCTTTCCTCTCCAAATTGCTCCATGGACATTTAGCACATGGAAAGCAATAGCAGCCACAGAATCTAATAATTTTCAAAAACAGGCAATAACTCCCAAAGCCTGTTCTCTCCTTCCATCATCATAGAGAATAAAAGGTTTTTCCTAGATTGGGTAAAGCTGGAGTATTGGTCAACTTGGTTTTTGATTAAGGCTGGGAATTTGCTGGAGGCTACCTGGAGACTACAGACAATGGTGGGCTAGGCCAGTACAAGGATGAATTTGATATTTTGATAGGCTCAAGGGTGGGAATCCTAGTAATAGAGGTTTGGGCCCAACCACAAAGTAAGGCTTATTGCCTCATGCAAATGCCTCATCAAAGGGGATGATTTAATCAGAGTTCAAGGTGGGTTCCCAGAGCCTGCACCTCATCAGTAATGGGTAAGATATTTGCCAGCTTTA
Organism: Gymnobelideus leadbeateri; assembly: GCA_011680675.1. Taxonomy (NCBI): domain Eukaryota; kingdom Metazoa; phylum Chordata; class Mammalia; order Diprotodontia; family Petauridae; genus Gymnobelideus; species Gymnobelideus leadbeateri. Next base: position 400,735 of record WOXC01005146.1, read on the forward strand.
TCACCATACATCAGCTGCCTCCTCTCCCTAAAACTTCCCTCATTGCCTATAATCTACTCACACTGGAACATTCTGCCACTCTCATACTGCCCTTCTCCACCTGGTAAGTTTCTTCCAGAACCTCCATTTTGAGGGAGGGCTTCAAGTCAGCCATCTTTCATTCCTTTCCCTATCCTTCCTTGGACTCTCTGGACTTTATCACTGTGCCCCTCGTTGGTTAGAGAGTTTTCCTTTGTTGACTATCCCTGCTCTTCAGCTCACTCAGGTGTTATCTTCAAGCATTAAAATATAAGTTTCTTGAGAATAAAGACTGTCTTTTTGCTCGTATTTTATTATCACCTTTGAATTTTGCATAGTACCTGACATATGAAAAGTGGTTAGGGAATACTTATGGATTGACTATACTCGTTCATCAACAATTTTCAAAAGGAAAGCAGCAACTACAGATCCAGAGAGAAATCTGTCTCCAGAGTCTTCTTTCTGGCCCAGAGGTTCAACAGTCATTAAGGCTTCATGTGGAGCCCAGACATCCAGCATGTACAAGACTGCTCTAGAGTGAATCACACAACTAAACTTCATTTCCCTTTTTATGTCCTGCAACCAAGGACCTCTATACATATTTAGGGGTAGGTGGCTCAGTTGATAGGGTGCTGGACCTGGAGTCAGGAAGACTTATTTTCATGAGTTCAAATCTAACCACAAATCTTATTAACTGGGTGATTCTTGGCAAGACTCTTAACCCTGTTTGCCTCAGATTCCACATCTGTTAAAATGAGCTGCAGAAGGAAAGAGCAAACCACTCCATCCAGAATCTTTGCCAAGAAAACCCCAAATGGGGTCACAAAGAGTCAGAAATTAGTTAAATGACTGAAGAGCAACAACAACAAAAATACATTTAACTGAACTTGGGATCCCTATTGTGCAGTTTCCTTACAAAATATTTTTGTTAAAATGCATTTTAATAAATGTTGTTGAGATCATTCTAGAATAAGAAGACATAATAAATCTCTTTCAAGTGCAGATTATTCTAGAACATTAGGGATGTGTGATCTGCAAGATGAATTAGTGGCCCTGGACATCCTATCACAGGAGGTAAAAGGACACAAAAGAGTAAGGTTTGTAAAGAAGCCTCTACTTAGACCTAAGGACCACTATCTTGAATGTTCTTGGACAGAAAATCTGGTCTGTGATTGTTCCAAACTGCTACTTGTGAATTTTTTATGACATCTTTCTATTAAAAAGTTAAATCTATTAAAAACACTAGAAAGTATAGGAATAAATGGAGCCTTCCTTAAAATAGTAGATAGCATCTATTTAAAATAATCAGCAAGTATTATGTGCATTATTATAAATTATATTATAAATTATTATATATTATTATAAACTAGAAGCATTTCCAATAAGATCAGGAGTGAAACAAGGGTGTCCACTATTACCCCTCTAGTACTAGAAATGTTAGCAGTAGCAATTAGAGAAGAAAAAGAAATCAAAGGAATCAAATTAGGCAAAGAAGAGACCAAGCTATCACTCTTTGCAGATGATATGATGATATACTTAGAGAATCCTAGAGAATCAAGTAAAAAACTACTTGAGACAATAAAAAAAATTGGCAAAATTGCAGGATATAAAATAAACCCACATAAACCCTGTATATCTCTAATGAAATTCAACAGCAAGAGATAGAAAGAGAAATCCCATTTAAAGTCACTGTAGACATTATAAAATATTTGGGAATCTACATGCCAAAACAAACCCAGGACCTATATTATCACAACTACAAAAAACTTCTCACACAAATAAAGTCAGATCTAACTAATTGGAAAAATATCAATTGCTCATGGCTGGGTTGAGCTAATATAATAAAAATTATATATTTAGTGCCATACCAATCAATTTACCTAAAAACTACTTTATAGAGTTAGACAAAATAATATCAAAATTTATTTGGAAGAACAAACGGTCTAGAACATCAAGGGAATTAATGAAAAGAAATGGTAGGGAAGTTGGACTAGCTATACCAGATTTTAATCTGTATTATACAGCAGCAGTCATCAAAACTGCTTGGTACTGACTGAGGAATAGAGTAGTGGATCAATGGAATAGATTGGGTGCACAAGATCCAGCAGTTAATGGGTATAGTAATCTATTGTTTGATAAACCCAAAGACCCCAGTTTTTGGGTAAGAATGCACTATTTGACAAAAACTGCTGGGAAAACTGGAATATAGTATGGCAGAAACTGGGCATAGACCATTATCTAACACCATATACCAAAATCAAGTCTAAATGGGTGCATGATCTAGGTATAAAGGATGATACAGTAAGCAATCTGGGAAAACAAGGAATAGTTTACCTGTCAGATTTGTGGAGAGGGAAAGACTTTAGGACCAAGCAAGAATTAGAGAGCATTATAAAATGGACAATTTTGATTACATTAAATTGAAAAGCTTCTATACAAACAAAGCCAATGTAACCAAGATCAAAAGGGAGGTGGGAAATTGGGAAATAATTTTTACAACCTATGTCTCTGATAAAGGACTCATTTCTAAAATATACAGAGAATTGAGTTAAATCTATAAGAATAAAAGTCATTCCCCATTTGATAAATGGTCAAAGGATATGAACAGGCAGTTTTCAGAGAAAAAAAATTAAAGATATCTATAAGCATATGAAGAAATGCTCTAAATCACTATTGATTAGAGAAATGCAAATCAAAACAACTCAAAACAACTCTGAGGTACCACATCTCTCCAGTCAGATTGGCTAAGATGGCGAAACAGGAAAATGACAAATTCTGGAGAGGATGTGGGCAAATTGCAACACTAATACATTGCTGGTGGAGTTGTGAACTTATCCAACCATTCTGGAAAGCAATCTGGAATTATGCCCAAAGGCCTATAAATTATTTATACCCTTTGACCCAACAATACCACTTCTAGGGTTATATCCCAAAGAGATCATAGAGGTGGGAGGAAGACCCATATGTACAAAAATATTTATAGCAGCTCTTTTCGTGGTTGCAAAGAATTGGAAATTAAAGGGCTGCCCGTCAATTGGGGAATGGCTAAACAAGTTGTGCTATGTGCATGTAATGGAATACTATTGTGCTATAAAAAACGAGGAGGAGACGGTTTTCATATTTACCTGGAGAGGCTTATACAAACTGATGCTGAGTGAGAAGAGTAGAACCAGGAGAAATTTCTATACAATCACAGACACAACATATGTGTGATGACCAACTATGACAGACTGGACTCTTCTCAGCAATGCAGTGATATAAGTCAATCTCGAAAGACTCATGAAGGAGAGAGATACGACATTCAGAGAAATAACTAGAAAGAACTGAGTTCGAATCCTGATGGAAGGAAACTACTTGATCTTTTTCTTTTCTTTGTTTGGTTTTATATCCTCTTTAACATTTTTCATTCCATCTAGTACAATATGCCTTTGTAACCTGACTAATGTCTAATGTGAAAGTATTTGCAGATCTTATGCTGGACTAGGGGTGTGGGGGGAGGGAAGGAAGGGAAATTTGAAACTCAAGGAACTATCGAATTGAATCCTGTAAACTAAAAATAAACAAACAAATTAATAAAAAAGTTAAGTTTATTTATGAGGAATTTGGCTTGTTATTCATTAAAATCTTTTCTGCATTCATAGCTATTGTTGAGGTGTTAGTTTTCTTCATTCTAGATACCCAAATAGTCAAAATCAAGATGTCACATTGAAGGAGCAAAGGATGTTAAAGGAGTGTTAGTTCTAATGTCCCTGGAAATATATTGGTTGAGAAGTGACACCAAGTTATCTTTTGCTACAAAACAACTAAGGAAGTAGTAGTCCCACATGTATCACATATTGAGGCTAGGCCTCTCTATTATGAAATTGATTCAAAACTGTGATCCCCAGTGAGTTATGGGAATGGTTCTGAAGAGATTGTTTTCTATTTATTAACAATGTAGGATTTATTTGATTTAAAATATTTTCTTTCTTAGAAAAGAAGCACCATCTCCCTAGACTAGAACAGAGTTCATAGAGTTTGGTATATAAGGTTACTTTTTTCCTGTCAAGGGAAGAGTTTAAGGACAGCTTTGGATTCACATAGGAAGGTACTTGACTAGAAAAATATGACTGAAGTAGACTAGCTATAGTAGGCAAAGTTTCAAGATTTAATTGAAATAGGGTCTTTCTTTTGACCTTATTCTCTTTTACATTAGATTGATCAGAGAAGCAGAGTTCTATCTCTGTTCTTTCTCTGATAGATTGATCAATAAAAAAATATCATGGTTCAATGAAGAACATAGTAGTTCTTTAGTTACCGTTCAAGTAGAGGTGGATAGAAATTCATTCTTCTGTCAGAAAATTTAACAGAAGTATTTTCATATATACATTAATTTATAAGCATACATATATATGCATGTATGTATATACATATGTATACATGTGTATGTGCATATGCATATACGTGTACATGTACATATATATATATTATACATATTTTTATTTTATTTTCTTCTCTTTAGGACAAAAGATGTGCATATGCCTTAATATAAAGGTAAACCCAGCTGGACCTAAAGGAAATTTCCATCTACCTTTAAAAAATAATTATGTAACTATAAATAGTATCACATATCTAGATATACAAGGGACCTTAGAGGCCATCTAGTTCAAACCTCTTCTTTTTATTTTATTTTTTCTGAAATAATTTTATCTTTCAATTATTTTATTTAACCTCAGTTTAGAACACTCAGTTCTACAAGTTTTTGCATTTTAAATTTTTTTCCTCCCTATTGCCTCCCCCATCCCCAAGATGGAGCGTAATTTGATATAGCATCTACCTATACATTTATATTAAACATACTGTCACATTAGTCATGTTGTAAAGAAGAATTATAATCAATGGAATGCATTGTAAGAAAGAAGAAACAAAACAAAACAACAAAAAGGAGAGAGAGCAAATAGTATGCTTTGATCTGCATTCAGACTCCATAATCTTTCTCTGGATGTGGATGGTATTTTCCATCATGAGCCTTTTTGAGTTGTCTTAGAACCTTGCATTGCTGAGAAGAGCCAGGTGTATCAAAGTTAGTCATCACACAATGTCAAACCCCTTCTTTTTAAAGACAAGAAAACTGAGGCCCAGCAAACTTAATTCACTTCCTCAAGATCATACAAGTTGTAAGTATCAGAAGTGGGCTATGTTCCTAGGTTCTCTAACTCAAAAATTAACTTTCTTTCCAAATTATGTGCTCAAGATTTTTCGTACTATTTTAATTACTCTACTTAAATAATATATCATAGTCCTCCTGTGGGGCATTTCTGGGAAAACATGAACAAGGATCTCAGAGAATTTATGGGTATTTATGAATGTGTTATAATATGCATAGTTGGAAGGAATGTCACAGGTCCATTAGAGTAATCAAAAAGTCATTTTTGACTTCTAAAAAATATTTGAATGATTATTTAAGTCCCCATACATTCTGGGATTGCATGCTCATTTTTAAATTGAGAATTCCCCCTATAGAACCATTCATTCTCTCTCTCTCTCTCTCTCTCTCTCTCTCTCTCTCTCTCTCTCTCTCTCTCTCTCCTATCTCCTCCCCCTTTTCAATGACTCCCTCTACCCCCTCTTCCCCCCTCTCCTCTCTCTCTTCCTCCCCTCTCTTTCTTTCTCTTCCTCTGTTCAAGAAATTGTGTGTGTATCTCATGTTGATTCACATTCCTAGCATCCTAATGATCAATCTCTAGAAGAATCCAAGAGCACTGACCCTCAACAGGTTGAAATCAAACTTGGGAAGAGAAGAGGAAGAAAATCAAGAAGAGAAGAGGGAAAGTTAGAGAAGGGTATTCAGTAATTGTATAGGAATCACACTGGAATAGTTTAGGTGGCAACACATATTCAAAATATTTTCCCACTAAGGGGTGAAATTGAGTCAAGAAAAGCTATTCATTTTTCTATTATGCCAAGTTAGCATTCAGGTCATGGTATAGATATAACTACTTTTATCTCTTTGTCCTTGTACTTTGGAAGGTGTTGCAGGGTGTGGTAGAGAGAGAGATGCACTCAGAGTCAGGAAGACCTGGATCCACATCCTGCCACTGACATATACTGGATACCTGAATAAGTCATCCCAGGCAAACTACCATAACATTGAAATCCAAAGTAGTGAAAACAAACAAAAACATTAAGATCATAAGAAAATCAATTTTAGTCATTTTGGACCCTCATCATGCTCAGCTTCTCTCTCTATCTACGTGAGTTATCTGGAACCCAGCTACTTAAGTTTGGAGAAGAAAATAAGGAGAGTAAGAGGCAGCATGATATAGTGAATAGATTTTTACATTTGGAGCAGGAGGACAGGTTTCTAGCCCTCTCTTGACATGTACTAACAATATGATCTTGAACAAGTTATTTGTCTTCTTTAAATCTCAATTTCATTAACTAAAATGGAGAAAATATAGATAGTACCTATTTCAGATTAGTCAATGTGCATAAACCACTTTGCAAACCTAAAATCACTCTTTAAATATTAAGTATTTTCATTGACCATCAGCAATTGTGCTGCATTTTGTGGACTAAGGGAATTGGGCATTTATTTGTCTCTCCCACCATTATATCCACCTATGACTATGATTTCTACAAGGAAAAAATAAAGCCAGTTGGAAAAGAAATAAATGACTTTGCAGTAGGCAGCTTTGATATTAAGGGAAAAGTGACTCATGAAAAATAAAGCCCAAATGTTTCCAGTTATAATGGTTTGTCTAAAAATCTTTTGGAAGTACAGCTTTAAATGTTTTTCTAGCAGCATGACTTCTCAAAAAGGTATTAATAACATAATTTGTATCATTGTGGACATGATTATTAAAGCCATAGAATGGGCTAAATAGAATTTATTCTGCCATGGCAGTCATTGCATCAGGAATAGTAGAGGCCACTGGCTTACATCAGAAGCATAGTTATTTGTGACCCAAAGACACAGGAATCAAGGAATGAGGGGAAGCATCGAGTAAATAATATCTAGTAAAGAACAAATGGGCAAGGAAAGTAGAATTCTCAAAAAAGGACTAAATTTGGAGTCAGGAGACCTGGGTTTAAATCCTTCATTAGAAGTTTAATAGTTGGGGTGGCTAGGTGGCACAGTGAGTAAAGCGTCGGCCCTGGAGTCAGAAGGACCTGAGTTTGGATCCGGCCTCAGACACTTAATGCACGCACAAACAAAAATCTAGCCGTGTGACCTTGGGCAAGTTACAATTGCCCTCCAAAATGCAAAAAAAAAAAAAAAGAAGCTTAATAGTCTCTTTCTTATAAGTGGCTAAAATGCAAATAAGTTTTACATGACTTTCCATGTATAATTGATATATTGTTTGCCTTTTCAATGGTTGGGGGAGAGGTTGTATGAAGGGTGATAATATAGAACTTAATTTTTTTAATATATCTTAAAAATAAATAATGTTTTTAAGAAAAAAAATTTAATTGTTTAGTAGCTATGTGAATACAGCAAAGTGAGTTTAGTTCTCTGTTTTTCAGAGTATTCACCTAGAAAAAAGAAACAATATTAATATAACTTTCCTCAAAAGGTAGTTTGTGAGAGTAGCACTTGACAAATTTTAAAAATCTAAAGTAGAATAATTCATGTTTATGTATGTAAGTACAAGTAAGGTGGAATTTCTGTTGTTTTCTTTTTAGATTTCAGTTTCCCAGGCTCAGGCTAAATTGTAAACATCTGAAGGACTGATCTCCTTTGAACCCTGATAATTCACAGATATGCTGAGTCAAGTAGGTCCCATACCTTCTGACTCTGAATCAATCAGGGTCAGAGATGTTATATATTCTGGGAAGTTGACATTTTGCTTTGGGGGTTTTCTCATGAAAAGGATCTTTTGATTCCTGGTCGAGACTCTGAGTAGCTGTATGTTCAGAAACTCTGCCCCCCTGCCCCTGCCCCAACTGCTCAGATTTATGTGCTTCCTCAATGCAGTGATATACATAAAGTATATAGCAATATTTCTATATTCAAACAGCTGGAGCCTTGTCTGTTGGTCATTGTGCTAATTTCTCTGCTTGTATTCTCTATACTCATTTCTTTCTTTGTAATGAAAGCAAAATTGTTAAACCTGTTAAAACTGTCTTTCTTTTATAAAGCAAATCAAAAAAAACCTGTGCTAGCTGGTCATCCTGGGTGTGATAGGATGCAATATTTTAAGGTTTACAAAACACAACCAGAGCAAGGAACAGGGGAACTAAAAGATTGAATTTAAAGGGTGGGCATGAACAAAGGCACCATCCTAGTTCAGTGAAGACAAAATGAAGTGAGCATTGCATCAACAAACCAAGGAGAAACTTAAGAAAGCACCATATGCAGGATCTGGATCAAAGTAAAAGCTAAGGATAAAAGTAAGTAGGAAGCCAAGAGAGGGAATAAAAACAGCAAATTATACAATGACAGTTTCTATGGGCATAGGGGCCTTATGAACAGCTGGGTCAGTATAATGCTCATGTATTTCTTAGTCTCCCTCTACACCCTGGAACTCACAAGTCTTTAAATTAAGCTGAATTGAGTTCATTTGCATGAGTTCAATAAAGCTTTCTAAAGTTTCTTAACTCACTGCTAGGTTTTGACTTTTTGCCAGATTTCTTCTTGGGTCTCTACATCTCTCTTTTTTTTCCATAAGAAGGTAAGAAAATACTGAAGAAGGAGTGTTGCTGACTTCGAGAACCATGGATGATCTTTTTAAGCATCCATACAATAATAGTTATTGACCACCACAGGAAGATAACATATTTGTTCCACAGGAAAATTAAAAGTCAAGTCAACAATCATTTTAGGTAAGTATTCTGTGCCATGAACTGTGCTAAATTTGGGAGATACAAAGTTTTTTTTTAATCCTTTATTATCAAGGAGCTTGTAATCTAAAAGAGGAGACAAAATTAAAGCAATTGTGTAGACACAAAATTTATACAGGTAAAATAGTAGATAATTATTAGAGAGAAGGGATTAGAATTAAGATGGGTAAGGAAAAGCTTCTTTTAGAAGATAGGATTTTATCTGGGACTTGAAGAAAATCAGTGAAGCCAGGATGGAGAGATAACGAGGTAGATTTCAGGCATGGGGGACACATCCAGTGAAAATATACCAAGTCAGGAGTTAAAGTATCTTGTTTGAAGAAAGCAAGAAGGTCAAGATTTCTGGTTTGCAGAATACACAGAGGAGACTAAGATGTAAGATTAGAAAGGGTTGTGTTTGTGTGTGTGTGTGTGTGTGTGTGTGTGTGTGTGCGTAGAGAGGTTGTAAAAGGCTTTAAATACAAGAGTATTTTATATTTGGTTCTGGAAGTCATAGGGAGCCACTGGTGTTTATTGAATAGGAAGGTGAACTGGTCAGATTTACACTTTAGGAAAATCAGTGTGACAACATGAAGAATGGATTGGAGCAGGAATGGACTTGAGGTAGGGATATCAACCAGGAAATTATTGAAATCATCCATGGGTGGGGTGATAAAGAAGGTTAAACCAGGTTACTAATAGTGTCAGAGGAGAGAAGGGCTCTTATATAAGAGAGATTGTGAAGGTAGAGTTAATAGTGCTTGACAGCTCATTAGTTGTTGTAGGTGAGAGTGAGTAGTTGGGGATGATCCCCAGGTTGTGACTGAGATAATGGTCTTGCCCTCAAGAGTAATAGGGAAGTTAGGAAGAGGGAGATAGGCAACAAGAAGACAGTGTTAAAGAATTCAGAGGTTAAAGAGATTAAGGATTGAGAAAAGGCAACTAAGAGATTATTGTTAACTTAGATCAAGTCAAGAATCACACTGCAGTTAAGACAGTGAGAAGAAAGAAGTGGAGGTATTGATTGAAGATGGCCTTATCCAAGAGTTTACCCATGAAAGGGAGGCTAGATATAGGATATTTCTTAGAGATGAGTTAAAAAAATAGATGGTCTTTGTGTTTTGGGAACCAATGAGGTATAGACAACACTAAAAATATACAGAGAATCTGGTATCCTCAATATGCTTATTAGACTATGCTGATGCATATAAAGATCACAAAAGATGATCCTTGCCCTCAGTGAACCTGTTATCTAGATGTAGAAGAATGTTATAGATAAACTCATGAAGCTTTTCCCTTAGTCTATTTTTGTATGCATGTATATAAAATGTTTTACGTGGTTATATAAGAAGCATTCAAATTGAAGATGATTGTATGGAAGGTGCATATATGTGTGTGAATATACATAAATATATATGTACATGCATATAAAACCAATATATAATATTATACACAGAACTGTATATGTAACACGTGTTTGTACATGCATACACACATTTGTGTGTATATATATATATATATATATATATATACTTTGAGGTCCTGATTTTATTGCTTCAAGTTCTCCTTCTAGCAGAATAGATACAACCATGTAACAGGTAATAATATTTATGAGTTACATGATTAAAAAAAAAGCATCACCCAGTGACCAGGTTTCTGATGAGTTTTGCTTCCCTTTTCTTGGCTTTGCTTCACTTCTATAGATAGAAACTAGACAATAGTCACACATTTCTTTTCCAGTGCTTGTGATAGGAACAGTAACCCATTCATGTTATGCTTCTTGTTCAATCATTTTGGTTGTTTCCAACTCTTCTTGATCCCCTTTTTTGGGGAATTTTCTTGGCAAAGGTAATGGAGTAGTTTACCATTTCCTTCTCTAGCTCATTTTACAGGTTAGGAAACTGAGGTAAAAAGGATGAAATGATTTGCTCAGGGTCACACTGCTCTTAAGTGCCTGAGGCCAGATTTGAACTCAGGAAGATAAGTCTATCTGACTCCAGTTCTGGCACCTCATCCACTGTACCACCTATCTACCCTACCTAGACCAAGTTAGGATGGGTTTTCCTTAAAATAATATGAAACATTCCTTGAAACTTAATTGACCTAGAGGACTAAAGGCTCAGACTGTTTACATCATTTATTCATACCCCAAGTAAAAAGCAGCCACATAGAGTTCCTGGAGTGCTCTAATGCTTGGTGGATGTATCATAATGAGGCAGTGGAGTTTCATTTGATTAGACAAATCAAATTTCTATGTCTTCAAAACCTGTCCTTCTTGAATATCCTGCTTTGGCTAAATGAATCTCATTTCATTAACTGTCATGTGTCTTACATATATCTCATATTATTTTAATATTTAAACTACCAAGGAAATATAGCCTGACCAGAACCTAATTCAGGATAAGATACATATTTGGGATCATTCCTTCTTTTTATGATTTGGAAAAGGTAATACCCTACTGCATACTTTCAGAAACCAAGAATCATACCCACATCATAATGATGTATCAGAGGAAAATTTTCAATGCTACATGTATTTTTGTGTATTATTTATGCATGTATATGCATGCAAATGTGTATATAACATATAACTTCCATATTTAGTTGTATATTTGTGTGTATATATATTCATATACAAGTGTGCATATATAGATACATACATTTATACATATATAATGACCATTCTCTACACCAAGTTGGAATCAATATAACATTTATTCTGCACACAAAGGATGATATAAAACAGTGGTAAAGAAATATAGAAATATAAGGATAAAGATAAAGCTTAACAGAGTAATAGAAATATTTGCATACACCAGCAAACTGGGGAAGCCCCGACATCTGGGTTCACATTCTGAGGAGTCCCTGGATTCCAGCTCCCTGAGTCCTGGCTGAGAAAAGTGTCTTGGGTGAAGCACGCTCCCATGAGTGAGACTCAAAGGAATATATCAATTTTACCAGATTATAACCAGTTTCAAACAAGAAGAAATTGGTGTGGTGTGATTTAACACCTGATTGGCTTGGCTCCAGGGCCTTACAGTGATTCAGCACAGGACGTGTTTTGTGGCTGTTGACTAGCCTGGAGTTCAAAGGAGCAAGGCATCCATGTTTGATATGGAAAAAACTTCTCTGTTCAAAAGGACATAGGATTGATGCCATATATTCCTAGAAGGGTGGCTAACTCTTCTAGGAAGAGGAATCAACTAGGTATAAGCGGACCTTTTAGTCTTGGGAACTTGGTACCTATTCCAAAGAGAAAGGATAACATATTTAGTCACATAGGCCTATAAATGTACAGGGAAGATCTTTATATTTCATTAACCCTTCACCAGGATATACAATCTGCCCTAAAGCTGCATGGTAAGGGATCCCAGGCCTTGCCATCTGTACTGCTCCTTGAGATCAAGGACTGTCTCACTGTTCAATTACTATTCCCTAGAAGTTAGCACAGAATTTGACCCATAGTATTATAAGTGCTTGGTTCTTACTTTACCTAAGTGGTCCACAGACCTCTGTGTAAAGCCATTTTTATGTCATGTAATTTGCTTCTATCCACCCACTTCCCTTGGCCTATATAACACAGCCATGGAAAAACATGTTTTATGTAAGTCATGAAATGTACTAAAATGTGGACATATTAAGTATTATACCATGATAAACAGAATTATGAAATGAAATGCAAAGTTAATAATAAACTATGCAGAGTAATGTATAATATAGTTAACATAGATGTGTAGTATGTTGCCCCTTCCCCACTCAGTGCATCTAGCTTTTATCACTGAACATTGACTAAGCCCCATTTTTTATGAAGCTATGGAGAGATTTTTGAATAGAAGTTTCTTTTTTTTCTTTGTATATCTGATAATATCAAGCAATATTATTCTCTACTAGACTTAGAACTTTTAAAAATTTTGAATCATTTGGAAGCATCTTTTCTAAACAAAACAAAGAAAATCACTCAAATGATGAAATGCCTCGCTACCTCTTAAACTTTTTTTAGTTCAAACTTTGTTGTGAAGCCTCCCTTTCTTTTTCTCACAATCTGTGTAGCTAGCAGCTCAATCAGATCCTCATTCAATAATTCTCCATGAAACTCAGTCAACTTCCCATGATCCACTTCTAGGTTCAATCCTTAGGCTAATTTTACAATCATGTTGCTCACTTCTTCATCTTTGTCAAATCCACGGACTCTCTTCATTCATGTTACATCTTCTAATGTTTTGACAATATTCTGGATTGCATGGAAAATACTACAGGACTTTCAGAAATCTTCCAAATTCAAGTCTTTATCTGCATCCAAAGCTGCAATTGCCTTGGAAAATTTAGTGGGTAAATAATAGGTCTTGAAACTTGCAATCATTCACTGATCCATAGATTGTAATAATGAGGTAGTAATAGGGGAAAGATAGACCACTTTTAAATTTTCATTAAAATCACCCAGATAGGGAGGATAATCCTGGGCATTATGCAAAATAAGTAGAATCTTGAAAAGAATTCCATTATTATTACAAAACTTCTCCAATTCTGGAAGCAAATGGTGCAGAAACCATTGTTCAAACATGAAAAGGTTATCCATATTTTAGCATTAGTGAAATAAAATACAGGTAGTATTTGCCTCCCTGATTCCTTTCAATACTTGAGGATTTTCTGAGTGGTGCACAAGAAACAGGTTTTAATTTGCAAGTTCCAAATGCAAACCCTCTAAGAGAAGAGTAACTTTATTTTCGAAGATATATGTCCCAGCACAGTATTTTTTTTCTCCATTGAAATGTATTTGTGAGATGGCAATCTTTGATACAATATGCTGGTTTTGTCTACATTAAAGATTTGCTCTGCCAAGTAGAGACTTTCACCTATTATTTTTGCAGGAACTCAGGAAACTTCTTTTCTGCTTCAATATCTGCACCAGCAGTCTCTCCTGACACTTGCACATTATGAAATCATGCACAATATGCAAACCAACCACAGCTTGCTGTAAATACCTTTGTTCTTTCAGCATACTTTGCCTTTAAATTTTCGGAGACTATGAGCCTTGACTGGAATTATCATCAAGCTTAAAGAAATATTCTCCTGAGTCTGGTCTTCTCTCCATATAGTTAAGAGCATCTCCATTTCTAAAACAGCACGTTTTCTTCCTTTTGACAGAGAAGTTGACTTCATGCAAAAATTTCTTTTTGCATTTTCCTTTATCTGGGAAGCATCCTTCATTATGGTGTTCACAGTAGACCTTGTAAGACTAAGTTCACATGCTATCAATGACCTTTTTTACTTCCTTTGTATTTTCTAATTATTTTCATTTCTAAGTCTATTGATGTATGCTTAGTAGACAGTTCAATTTTCCCATCAAGAGTATGTTTGCCACCAGCCATGGTGAAAATGTAAGTATCACTACTGGACAGAAGGAGATACAAAGTATCACTCACTGTCTGCAGGCCTAGGGGGACTGACTTAGAGATGCTCCTCAGAATACAACAATTATTTACAGTGTCCACATCCACATTATAATTTTTTTTCATCATTCAGAATCTGCTCTGCATAAGGAATTTTTGCAAATTTTTGGAATGAAGATTTTCAGAATTCTTTAGGCAAAGTCAAATTTGCACAATGGAAATTCACATATAGTGAGAACTGTTTGTAAATGCTTTTTTCTCATTCATTTAATATAGGACAAAAGTGGGGCAGGGGACAAGATTGCTATTTGCAGTGTCTGAAGGGTCACCAGGAGCAGGAGGGATTAAAAATAGCTACTCCAAGTTCTTGTCTAATATTTTTATGTGTGATAGAGGGTAGGAAGTTTAGAAATTCTAACCCTGAACATGAACCCTTTCATTCTAGCAAACCTTTCATCCTGAGGCCACTGCAGCACGGTGGGTAGGTAATCACCCACCAGAGAAAAACTAGGGTTTTTTTTGCTTTTTGGAGAGCTTTTGGGGTTAACTTGCCCAAGTTCACACGGCTGGGTTTTTATTTGTGTGTGTTAAGTGTCTAAGGCCGGATCCGAACTCAGGTCCTTCTGACTCCAAGGCCAGCGCTCTATTCACTGCACCTCCTAGCCTCCCCAAAAGTAGTATTTTTTCTATGTAAAAGCAGGAGAATTGAACTGAATATCATGTTGCTATGCCAATTCATGAGCTTCATGCAAACATTGGTGCTTATGTTGGCATGATAAAAGTTGGAATGGAGATAGGAGATTTTATTGGCCTTCAGCAATACACCACTTTTATTCAAATACTTAGATAAACCCTTTGGCAGCTGTTTTCCTCACACTCATTATTTATCTGATGTCCAGTCAGCTGATTCATATCCTTGAACAAAGGCTGTTCAGAAAATTTGAAGTATTCATGTGCTTTTGCTTCCCTTGTCTGACCGAAAGTTTGCCAAAGAGGCACAAAAGACTTTCTCAGATGGGAGATTATCAGTCCCCAATGGCAGCTAGGTGACACAAGGGATATATCTCTGAGCCTGGAGTCAAAAAGATCTGAGACTTACTATGTGATCCTGGACAAGTCACAATGTCTCTTTGCCTCAGTTTCCTCATTTGTAAAATGGGAGTAATAATCACCTACCTTACAGAGTTGTTGGGAGGATTAAATAACATTACAATTTTGAAGTGGTTAACATTGTGCTGTATTATTATTTTTATTATTATTATTATTAATCAACTATTTTAAGCAATGGACAAGATTATAAGGGAGGCAGAGTTTGACTCAACTCATGGTAAATCCTGCTTAACCTTAGGGAGGACTAAAAGGTAGAATTGGTTACTTCAAGTGCTAATGGGCTTGTCACTGAATATGTGTTCAAGCAGAAGCTCATTTACCCAGTGCTTAGAGGTGTTGTGGAGAACATTCCTGTTCAGCTTGGTTTCGATCAGGTGGCTTTTGGGGTCCCTTTCAACTCTGAGAGTCCAGATAGATCCAAATCAGACACAGATTAGTAGAGTCTAAATGAACCTGAGAGGTCATCTTCAACCCACACCTGAATAAGGACCCCTTTTACAACATCCCTGGCAATGAGTCCTCCAGCTTACACTTGAGAAAGTACAGAGAGAGGAAACAGTACAGCTGAGGCAGTTCATTCTATTTCTGGGAAGCTCCAGTTATCAAGCCATTTTTCCTAATATCAAGGCTTAATCTGTTTCTTTGTAACTTCAGCTCTTCGTTCCTAGTTCTTCCCCTGGGGATAAATAAAACAAATGCAATCTTTCTTTCATATATCAGCCCTACAAATGAATAATAACAGTTAACATTTAAGGACATTGTACCCAGTCATTCTCTTTTCTATAAAAATCACCCAATCCTTCAGGTAATCTTCATGTGTCATAGTGACCAGCTCAAAATCTATCTGGTTCTTTTTTTATTTGATGCTGTCTAGTTTCTGTGCCTTTTACCATGCGTGTGGGGAGGGGAAAGGGCATGGGTATGAAAGAAAGAACTAACAGAAATATAGGCACATACATCCCTTTTTGAAGTTCAGTACCTAGTACAGTCTGGCTCATAGCAGGTACTCAGTAAATGCACATTGACGCTAGGTGTATTGTGCATAATCATAATCCTTCCAACTAGAGGAAGCTAAGGCTGGTGAATCAATTAATGTGGGGGATGCTGAGATATAGTAGAGTTAAACCCACAGAATATTTGGCTTACATCTAGTAATAACACTGTAAACCACCTGGGCCAAGGGGCCACAGTCTGCCTAAGGAGAGGTAAAATAGACCAGGTTGAAGAAAAGAGAGTAGGGTAAAGCTCTGTACTTATCAATATTGATGTCAGGCCCTTGAGTACATTAAATGTTCTGCTTGATTAAGATAGGGAGACCTAGCCTCAAAAGAAAAAAATGTTTGTTAAGTGAATGAATGAATGAATCCTTTTCACTCAGAACACAAAACTCATGAAGTACTATATAGAATCCACTTGGCTGTAATTCCAAAGGTGTGATTAAATTTCAATGATTTGTAGCACTAAACATAAAAAAAATTTTTTTTGGAGTAATTTAGATATTCTGAGTTAGCACTTTACTCTTTAGAGGAGCTTAGAGACTTACCATATTGTTTTTTTTTTTTTAATTAAACAAATGCTTTATTACCTTCTGGTTTACATGATTCATTTCCACCAGATTATGAGTTACATTTTCCCCCATTTTTTCCTTCCCACGACCCCAGAATAGCAGTCCCACTAGATATCCCCTCATCCAATCTGTTCTCTCCCATATTTTCTCCCATATCCCCTTCGACTTTGCCATTAGGGCAAGGTGAATCTCTGAACCCCAATGCCTGGAGATCTTATGAATCATTTAATTTTAAAACTTTGACTTTCAAATCCATTCCCTTCCTCCCTTGTCACCCACTCCCTCTGAGAAGATAAGCAATTCAGTATGTGTTGTACATGTATAGCTATGCAAAACATTACCATAGTAGGTATATTGTAAAAGACTGCTTATATTTCCCTCCCACCCATCTCACCTCCCACCTGGTCCATTCCCTACTTTGATCCTGTCACTCTTTGATGGTGGGTACTTCCAACCTCCCCTCCCACTAGAATGCCCTCCCTTCCATCATCCCTCCTCTCATCCCCCTTTCCCCTACTCTCCAGCAGGGTGAGATATCCCATTTAGTATGTATGTGATTCTCTCCTTGAGCCAACTTCAATGAGAATATGCTTTTGCCTTTTTGCCTTCCTGTTCTTCCCCTCCCCTGAAATTACTTCCCCTTGCCTCTTCTACATGAGATATAGTTTACCCTACCCTGTCTCTCTCCATCTCCTCTTGCCACTTTCCTCTCTCACCTCTTGACTTCACCCCTTAAGAATCATCCCTTCCTTGGGGCGGCTAGGTAGCGCAGCGAGCAGAGCACTGGCCCCGGAGCCAGAAGGACCCAAGCTCGGATCCGGCCCCAGACACCCAGCACACAAACAAAAACCCAGCCGCGTGACTCCGGGCAAGTCACCCAACCCCTATTGCCCTCCAAAAAAAAATAAGAATCATCCCTTCCCATCAAATTCAATTTGTGCCCTCTATCCATGTATACCTGTGAACATATGGAACACATGCCATGTACCCT
This sequence comes from Gymnobelideus leadbeateri, assembly GCA_011680675.1. Taxonomy (NCBI): domain Eukaryota; kingdom Metazoa; phylum Chordata; class Mammalia; order Diprotodontia; family Petauridae; genus Gymnobelideus; species Gymnobelideus leadbeateri. The sequence continues at coordinate 418,613 of WOXC01005146.1, forward strand.
TCTTCAATTATTTTCATAATGAGAAAGGTTTCATCAAACACAATTATTGTTTTTCCATGTAGGAATGTAAATTTCCAACTCTGATAAGTTCCTTTTGATTTCTTTTCCTTGATTACCTTCTCAAGCATCTCTTGCTTCTAGTGTCTGAATGTCAAATTTTCTATTCAACTTTGGTTTTTTCATCAAGAATGCTTGAAAGTCCTCTATTCCACTGAATGACCATATTTTCCCCTGAAACAAGATACTCAGTTTTGCTGGGTAGGTGACCCTTGGATTCAATCCCAGCTCTTTTGCCCTCTGGAATATCATATTTCATGCTCTTTGATCCCTCAGTGTAGAAGCTGCCAGGTCCTGGGCTATTCTGATTGTGTTTCCACAATATAGAAATTGTTTCTTCCTGGATGCTTGGAGTATTTTCTCCTTGATCTGGGAGTTCTGGAGCCTGGCTATAATATTCCTAGGAGTTTTCTTTTTGGGATCTTTTTCAGGAGGTGTTCGGTTGATTCTTTCAACCTCTATTTTGCCCTCTGGGTCTAAAACATCAGGGCAATTTTCTTTGAGAATTTCTTGAAGGGTGATTTCTAGGTTCTTTCTTTGATCATGGCTTTCAGGTAGTCAAATAATTTTTAAATTATCTCTCCTGGATCTATTTTCCAGGTCAATGGTTTTTCCCAGGAGATATTTCACATTGCCTTCTATTCTTTCCTTTGTTTGGATCTGTTTAATAGTATCTTGATTTCTCATAAAGTCACTAGCTTCCATTTGCTCCAGTCTAACTCTGAAGGAATGAATCTCCTCAGTGAGCTTTTGAGATTCTTTTTCCATCTGGCAAATTCGACTTTTTAAGGCATTCTTCTCCTCATTGCCTTTCTGAGCCTCTTTTGCCATTTGAGTTAGTCTATTTTTTAAGGTGTTATTTTCCTCAGTCAGGCTGTTGACTGTCATTTCATACTTTTCTTGCATCTTTTTCATTTCTCTTCCCAAATTTTCCCCCACTTCTCTTATCTGCTTCTTAAGTTCCTCTATGGCCTGTAGCCAGCTTGTATTTGCATTTGGGGCTTTTGGTGCAGGAGTTCTGACCTCACAGTCCTCCTCCATGCTTTGAGCCTCTTTGCCCCTAAAATAGGAGTCCAATGTTGAACTTTTCTGTTTATTTTGTTTCATTTGCCTAGGCATATTGCCACTTAATTACTTGGTTTTTAGGCTTGTTGGCACAGTAGGACTCTGCCACCAGACAGGAGAGCTTCCGCCCAAACGTGGGGTCTTCACAACTTCTGCCAGTTGGGTGGCCTCTGTAAAGCCTCCACCCACTCTGACAAGTTGGATACCCACCCCAAACTTCCCCCCCAGACCACAATCCAGATCCAGGCAGTTTAAAGCAAGAGTGATTAACCCCCAGACTGATTGCTGGATCTCCCTACAATTCGCAGACCAGGAGCTAGAGCCACTACTGACACTGCAAAATGGCTTCTGTGCATCTGTTTCTTCAGCAGCTTTTTGCCCCCAGGGGAGGAAGCCGATGCGTTCCCCAAATACTGGTCCCAAAGTCCACAGGGCACTAACCTCTCACTTTGTCCTAGGCATATCTGTGCTGATAATTCTGGAATCGCCACAATTGCTGGTGTTCTGGGGTCCCTCGAGACAGCTGAAGGCTCGACCACCCTTGGGCTAAAACCTCAGACCTGGGCTCACCTCTACGTGCTGTGCTGTTGGTTCCCAGCGCGCTGCACTGCCTGCTCTCAGAGCGCTGCACTGGCCGCTCCCTGCAGGGATGCTGGGCTGTCCTCAGCAGGAGGTTAGCTTCTCTGTGCCGTTCTGTGGGTGCTGTGGCTCCAGAAGTTGTTCGGAGTCCCCTTTCACATTGTTTGAAATTTGTGTGGGGCAGAGCACATTGGAAATGCTGTTTCTACTCCGCCATCTTGGCTCTGCTCCCCTACCACATTGGTTTTGATAACAATTTCTTAAAAAGCAACAGATTTTTTATATATACCTTGTTCTAGGATTTGCCAGTTTTTAAGATTAACATATGAGTAAACACTTGTACAAAAGCTCTTTTTTCCTGCTAAGTAGGATGCAAAATTTGATTTGGAGGAATTTATTCAACACATGGATATCAGTGAGTCCATGTTAACCTGCTCACTTATAAAGATATGGTGTGCAATTGCTTCATGGCAACAAAATCGCTTGAGGTTGTTTAACATCCATATTAGAAAAGAGTGCAATCCAGGTCACATGATCATCAAGATGGAGGACTAGATTTTTCTCCAGGTCTCATGAACTGTCAAAATTCCCCCCAAAAGATTTATGTGCATGAGGTAAAGGAATTATAACTGTCTCCATAGGGCAATATAAGTATCCTAAGGTGACAACCTGATGAAATAATAACAGAGAAGGATAATCCCCAAGCCTTAATATATGTGATCAGCCAGCACCCTCATATCCACTACTCTGCTGTTTCTGCTGCTGCAATATCTACCAACACACTCTGCCCTTGCTCTCACCCCACTATTAAGGTAACATGAAACAGATGTTTCCTCTGCTTAGATACTTGTAAAGACAGGGAAGGTATAGGAAAGCAGAAGCATAGTCTGCCTGAGATGGTGGTTTGCTATAACTTTCATATATAGAGGACTAAAGAACAGAATGAACTAGAGCAGATGAACACAATGTATAGGAGACTGCACCAGGCCTAAAGGAAAGGAAACTAGCAAGCAAATGGGACCTTGTAATGGTAAAGAGAATTTGAAGATCTTCCCTGCCCCTTGATATACTTAAGTGAATTTGAGGACCTTCCCCAATTTGAAAATAAAATCTGCCCCTAAAAGACAGAATGTGGTCACATCGAGCCTTTGGCTCGTTTTTCAGGAATGCCTACACCTTGTTACTTTGTGATTAGGCAGCGGGTCATGAGGGTTGTGATGTTCTCTGACCCTGGGGAAGGCTGATGTGAGGTTTTGCTTTGAGGCTCACTTTGGAAGAATTGTGTGATTTGGCCAGATTAGACTCTGGGCAACCGTTGGGCCCCTGGCTTTGAAAACCCAGATGTTGGTAATTCTCTCTCTGGTAACTAAGTAAGTATGGATGTAATGGTCAGATAGCTGGAAGCCCTAACTATTGGTCTGTTTCTCTGTATTTTTTTGTCTGCTTGTAACTTTTGTTTGTATTTTCTCTGAAGTTCAGGGTGCAGACTTTCCCTCCTAAACTATGTAAATGATATACATTTGAATAAGCTAGATAGTTAACCCCTTCTTGAGTTGCTTTCCTTTAGAAAAGCAGGCCAAAGAACCTGTGCTAGCAGCTATCCTGGGCATGCTAGAGCGCTTGCTGCTACCAACCTACACTTTCCTCCCAGAAATTATAAGGAACAAGGACAGGGACCTATGAAAAATGAATTTCCCAATGTGAGAGGAAGCTGAAATAGCTTTGAAATCTAATCTCTGGAGGATTTGAAGTCAAAAGGGAAGGAGTCAGAAAGTGAATGATAGGGGAATAAAAGGAAGTTGCCTTGGTCAATGACTAATTAGGCATGCAAATATATTGAAGTAAAAACTATCTGGAAGAAGAGAAGTAAAATAATAAAATATGTGTGTGGTGTATTTAGGTATACACAATATACAAGGTAAATAAAAATACAACAAATGACTTGTGTCTAAATAAAATGTATTGATCATGATGACTGGTTATATTCAGATACCTTAAAGGTGATAGGACTCCCTGGAACCTTCATTTAAGGAAGTTCTCAAACCAACTATACTTTGTCTTAGGTTAGCCCCTAACTCTCCAGATTACTGTTCATCTTGCTCCTGTATGTGGTATATACTTTCTCCCTGGTTAAACTCCTGGTTTTCAACTTTCTGTTATATGTTGTTTTTCATCATTAGAGTATAAGCTCCTTGAAGCAGGACTTTTAGTTTTATTTGTATTCCCACTGTTTAGCACAGTGCCAGGCACATAGTAAGTACTTAATAGATGCTTTATATAATCTTTATTTAAGAACTTAAGTCACAAAACTTGAACAACATAATGCAAAAAAAATACAAGAAAATTGTTCAGAATTTCTAAACATAGAAAACAAAGTGCTAATTAGAAAAAATAGAAACAACAACATATATTCAGAAAACTACAAGAAAGATAGTAGTTAAATTTAGTAATTCCATTAACAAACAGCAAATTCCACAAGCTACCTGGAGAAAGCCATTCTAGTAACATGAAAGAAAAGAAAGTTGAGTAACACAAGATTGTTTTATACCCAACAGAAATGACAGAAGGGAATGGAAAGGAACTCAAGATGTAATCCACAGTTATAAAGTCTGCAAACCTAAGTCTTTTCATTAGTAAACAAAGAAGAGCACCTAATAAGAGAATAACTTGAAGCATTCTTAAGAAAAACAAAATAGACATGATCATAGTATTTCTAATTGTTTTTTTGCAAACACCTCAGACAACATGGCTATAAAAAGATAGATAAATGCACTTACCAAAGAAAGTAGAAGTAAATAAATCTATAAAATCAACTACAAGAATAGAGGGATCTTTAGATTTCTTCTTAAAAGTTCACAACAAATTAAAGAAGAAAGCAGAAGTTTAAAGAAGGGATGGTGGAGGAATAGGTTTAAATTGAAACACCATGGATTAAATTGTATAATGTCTGTGCTTTGTGAGTGCACATATAATACTCAATTGAAAGATTAAAGGACACAAAAAAGAGGAGAAAGTAAATAGAAGAAAGAGAGGAATGCATAATGTACTCACCAGGTGATGAGAAAGTCTGTGAACCAGGTACTAAACTCAAGAAGGGAAAATGACCTGATAGTCAGAGATAACTGACACCAGAATCTGGGTAAAGAAGCACATCTAGCTTGACTTAACCTCAAAGGAGGAGACATTACCTCAGAGGAATGGTCTGGATATGTCAGTGAAGATCGAACATTAGAGTTGGCGCTTCTCTTATAATCAGAGGGCCATTACGTAGAGTACATCTAGTACTAGAGATCAAATGAGATAATATTTGTAAAGTGATTAGCATAGTGCCTGATACATAATAAGTTCTTAATAATTATTTATCCCTTCTTTATTTCCTGGAAGAGTGATAGTGATGTTGTTGTTAACTCAATGGTTAGCAAACACTCTTCTTCCTTTCTGGCAAGAGAGAGTTCTCTATAAGTGCTAGAAAACATAAGGACCCCGAAAATAAAAGTGTAAGCCAAAGTGCAGTGTGTTGATGATAGAATAGACTTCCAAAAGACAACAAAATTGGAAGGTAGAACTGGATAGGGTTTAGGTAAATGCATATTAAGAGGAGAAATGGTAATAAATCATAGGGGAGAAGAGAAGTTTTCCTGGAAGTCAACAATTCTGTATCACCTGGATTAGGTGAAGAAGAGGGCATTTGCTAGTCAGCCAATCAACTAGCATTTATGAAAAGCTTCTCATATTCCAGACACAGAATTCCTTGTCTATTCAAAGCCCTCAGAGGTAGATTTATTTGTTTCATTAATCAACTCAATTCAGTTCAATAAACTCTATCATATTTTCACATAGGTCCTCTTCTTTCTACTCATATAGCTACCACTCTCATTCAGGCCTTCACTGCCTGCTATGCCATTCCGGTAGCCTTCTTGACTGGTCTCCCTTCCTCAAGTCTTTCTCCACTCTAGTGCATCCTCAAAATAACTTCCAGATTTTTTTTTCCTAAACTGTTGATCTGTTGATGTCATTCTTGCGCTCCATGAGCTCCAGTGGCTTACTATTACCCACAAGATCAAATATAAATGCCTTTATTTGGCCTCTAAATATCTTCACAACCTGGTCCCTTCCTACTTTTCTAATATTCTGGAAGAACAATTAGGTGACACAGTGGATTAAAAACAAAGACACAAAATAATGGACAAGAGTCAGGAAAAACTGGGTTCAAATCAGTCCTCAGATACTTCCTAGTTGTGTGACCCTGGGTAAATTGCTTAACTTCTCTCTGTCCTCAGTTTCCTCACCTATAAAATGGGAATAATAAAAGCACACAATTCCCACAGTTGTTGTGACGATCAAATGAGATAATATTTGTAAAGCACTTAACATAGTACCTAGCACATAGTAGAGACTACATAAATCCTTATTTCCTTCTCCCTTCCTTCTTGCACTGTATTTCCCTCTATGCCCTCTATGACTCAACCACAATATCCTACTAGTAGTTGCTCAACCATGATACTCTCTCCTCATGTCTATACCTTTACAATGTCTATGCCTAAGGCTAGAAAATCTACCACCTAACATTTACCTCTCAACCTTCTCCGACTTCTCTCAAGATTTAGCTCAAGCCCCACCTTCTTCAGGAAGCCTTTACTGGTCCATTTAGCTCCTGGTGTCTTTCTCCCTCAGATTACCTTCTCCATATTCTGAACATATGGATTATACTTTGTAATATACTGTCCATAAACCCTATGTATTTTATATACATAATTATTTATATGTCTCCATCATTTGAAACTAACTTCAAGTATATTATCACTTTTCTAATGTGTTTCAGTGGGGATTCTTTTAGCATGTGAGTTAGGCTGGATGGTGGCTGAGGTCCCTTGTAACTCCCCAGTTCTGAGATTCATAGGTTTTTAGGAATGAATGAACAAATGGATGAAGGAATGAATGAAAAGCAATTCCCAGTTCTTAAGGGACATGCATACAAAAGTATGTTGGAAAGGGAAGGGTGTTTAGGTTCCCATTTAATCACTCAATCAATAGGCTCTTTCCACACACAGAGTTACTAGTGACTTAATCACACTTGCCAAACCAAGAGATGGAAAGCATGAAAAAGAGGGTAGGTATAAGGACAGTAACTTTAGAGGGGTAGACATGGCATCTGGTTGAGTAGGATATGTAGCATAGCCTGGGGTCTAGGGTTAGATATACATAATAGGGAAAAAGGAGAAAGAAGAAAGATGTGTTTTGAAATTATGCATGGCTCTATATTCCTCTGAGCTGTGTGTACCAAAGAAAGGCAAAAACGATAACTGATAATGTCTGATAATCTGGGAAACCCAGGTGACAGCTCACAGTAAGCAATAGATCAGTTTTCTATCACAGAGAACTAAATAGCTTCACTACATCACACAAATTGCTAAATTATGACTACCTGGCAAACTCTAATAATTTACTATAAATCAGACTACAATAGGGCAAACATTTCCATCTGTGTAACTCTTCTATAACAATCTAGCAAAGATCTGTGGGACTGGGAGGGAAGTTGGGAATTTATTGTTGTTCTAAAGAACCATTTGTAATACATCTGTTGATGTAATGCTACAAAATAAAATCATGTTCAAAACATGATTAACTGATTCTAGCATAGGCATTACCTTGAAATTGCTATATGATATTAAACAAGTCCCTTAGTTTCTCAGGGACTCAGTTTCTCCATCTGTTCTATAGGAATAAATAAACTTGATTCTGTCACAGTTCACTGGGAGAGCAACTGGTCCTCTCTCGTGATGAGATGAGCTAAAATAGTGCTTATTCATATAGCATTTAGTCACATAAGTGTTCCCAGAACCCTGAAACATTAATTTCTAATATGCTTTTTTGGTGGACATGAGAAAGTGAAATAAAGAGTTTTATTATGGGATGTTACTAGGGGTAAGACGGGGGTGGAGGGGAGGATCACAAGGCAAATGTGGGATGCAGCTATATTGTTGACTGCTAAATTTCATTTGATTCTAACTGTGGCTCCTAAGTCCTTGAATTCTTTCTGACTATTTGCAATATGTTTTTTTCTTTTTCATGAAAGCTCTGATTTTGGCTAAAAATATTCCTGCATTCTCTTTCAGGAGGGGACTAATGGATTCTTTCAATCTCTACTATACTCTCTAATTCTAAGAGATATGGGGCAGTTTCCTTTAACATTTCTTGGACTATGGAGTATAGGCTCTTGTTTTGGTCCTGATATTTAGCTAGTTTAATAATTCTCACATTTTTTCTTCATCTGTCTTTCATATTAGCCATCTTCTCCTCCCCACCCCCACCCCTGGAGATGTTTTATACTTTCTTCTATTTTTTTTTCTGCCTTTTGACTTTGTTTTCATCTTTCTTGTAATCTCATGGAGTCATTGTTTCTGTTTGGCCACTAAATTTTTCAAACAATTTTTTGCTTAGGTAATGATTTATATTTCTTTTGCCATGTTATTAATTACCTTCTCAATTCTTTCTTCCATACCTCTCATTTCTTTTTCATTTTCCATCCAGCACTATCATTTCAGCAAAAACATGTTGACTCTTTTCTTTTCAATGCTTCCTTTCTCTTTCAGGAATTCTAATTTATTTTTTGCCCAGTGTTTTTCTCTGAAGTTTTGTTTATAGATATTTTGGAATCATTCTCTTTTTCTGGTTTTGGGTTTTCAGTTTCCCTGTCACCATATTTTTTTTAATACCAAGATTATTTTTTGTTTGTTTGTTTATGCATTCTTCCAGACTGCTCCCTGTGTTTGGACATCATGTTAGCGGTAGGCTCTTCATACTTCTGTAGGAAAGTCTAGATTTATTCTACAGTATTGAATGTTGTATTATTCTAGGATCTTGAGGACAGCTGAGGTTTGGACCTGTGAACTTTCTGCTCTCACAAAGTGGTCTCATCCAATACACACTCTGGTTGCTGTTTCTCTGGCCTGAGTTCAGCAAGTTCCTGACCTTGGTCTAAATCTGAGCAACAGTAGAATGTTGGACTCAGCTACCATCAGACAGCTAGGAAGCTCTGTTGGTTCAGAGCAATGAAACTGGACTTCACTGTGCTCTGAGATTCCTGCAGTCTGCCGATCAGGCTGGAGCCTGGAACTGATAGTTTGAATTCATTCTGGGCTCTCAGCCACACTTCTGTTGTTTGCTTCTGAACTAGCTCCTTTCTCAGTATGCTGCCTAGGGCCTGAGACCACTGGGAAAGAAGGGACAGTTTTGTCAGACTGCTCTGCTCCAGTCTGGCTCTGGGATCCTTCTTGCCACAGTCCATAGCTTCTTTATGGGCACTGACAAAAAGCCAGAACAGTTTTGAAAGGAATCTTGCCCCCAATTTTATACTTCTCTGGCATGGAAATGACTATAGTCAAGACAGAATAAGAAGGACAAGCCAAGAAGCTTCTTGAATTAATTAAAAACACCATATGTAGCATACTTTTCTTTTTCTTTTTTTTTTTGAGGGCTATTGGGGTTAAGTAACTTGCCCAAGGTCACACGGCTAGGTTTTTGTTTGTGTGTGTATTAAGTGTCTGAGGTCGGATCCGAACTCAGGTCCTTCTGACTCCAGGGCCAACGCTCTACTCACTGCACCACCTAGCCGCCCCTGTAGCATACTTTTCACCAGGCCTAGTAGGCCTAGTCCCCAGGATCTGTAGAGTTCTCTTCTGTCCCTCTATGATGATTTAGGATGAAAAATTGACTCATTGGGACTTTCTCTTGAATTTCTCCATCAGAATTTGGCCTAGTGTATTTTCCAGATCTATTGGGAGGGTGTGTGTGTGTGTGTGTGTGTGTGTTTTGTTTTGTTTTTGCTTTTGTTTTTTGGTGGGAGGGAGTTCTTGTTGCACTGCCCTGCTATACCACCATATTGACTCCTTATTAATGTTGTTTCAATCGAACAATTCAACAAATATATAAGTTTATGTTTATGTGCTCGGGTCAGAACTGATTCAAATGCCAGTTCTGGTACCTTTGTGACCTTGGACAAGTTATTTGAGCTCTTTTCATTTCATTTGTCAAAAAGAAATGGTTAGACTAGATCATGTCTGAATTCTCTTCCTGTAAATCCTTTTGGGAAATATAAGAGAGAAACAAAAGCCAGGATTTAGCTCCCTAAAAAGAAAAAAAAATAATTACAGTAATTTATAAGAATGACTTATTATTTATGGATAATTAATATGTACAAAACCATTATTATGAATATCACTAACATGTATCAGGTTAATTCAGTGTATTTTTATTTGATTATACTCAGAACTCTGCTTATATGTAATCAGTTTTCTGTTACTTATGTAACATGGTCTATGGATTAAAAAAAAATAGAGTATTATCCATCAGGCAATTCAGTAAAAAACAAAAGTAGTCAAAGAGGTAATTTGCAGTCACAGAGTCAAAAAATAAAACCTACTGATTCCCTCACCTGATTTTAGCTATACTACAGTCATGAGTTCAATTCATATAAATTAATGGTTATTTATCTAATACTTTCTACAAGCAAAGCAATTCAAAGAAAACTAAATCTTGGTCCCTATTTCATAAAGTTCACACCTAGCTGGGGCCGAGTGGGAACTACATAGTATATCCAAATATATGATAACTGCCATGCAGGATGGAATTAAGAAAGATTTTAGAAGGAGAAAAGAGGATTATAAAACATGAGAAGAAAGGTGACTGATTTGTCACAGGCAACAAAAAGGAAGACCCCATAGAAGTTGTAGCATTTGAGTTAAACTTTAACAAATGTACAGGATTCAATAAGTAGACTTGGAGGCCTGGGAGATTCCTTAAAATTTTGATATTCTTTGCTTCTGTGAGGGGAGGGCATTCCATGCATGCCATCACTTGTGTTAAAAAAAAGGGGGGGCGGCTAGGTGGCGCAGTAAGTAGAGCATTGGCCCTGGAGTCAAAAGGACCTGAGTTCGGATCCAGCCTCAGACACTTAATACACACAAACAAAAACCTAGCCATGTGACCTTGGGCAAGTTACTTAACCCCAATTGCCCTCCAAAAAGCAAAAAAAAAAAAAAAAAAAAAAGCACAAAAGGCAGAAAGGCATAGGGAACATAAGGGAAAGCAAGTAAATCAGGTTGGCCAGAGTAAAAGACACATAGTGGACAGTAATATGAAATAAGCCTGAAAAAATAATTAGGTGCCATTTTAGAAAAGGCCAAGTATGCCACCATTCATTGTTCACACCTTTTTTTTTTGGAGGGTGGTTATTATAGGAAATTCAAAGTTTTGGGCAAAGAATAATATGAAGAGAGTGGTCTAGGAAAAAAAAATATATATATATATATAGTCTGGCTTTGGTGTGAAGGACAGACTATAGGAGGAAGAAATTGGATATAAGGAGACTGATCAGGAGGTGCTAAATGTTCAGCCTTGAACTTCTTGTCTTTCTTTTTATCTTTTCTTTCAATTTTCCTCTTGTTTAGACATGATAGACTGACATTCTAAGTCAGTCACAAAAGGAAAGTTCATTACCTTTCCAGCCTTAGTTCTCGTAATTATATGCCACATTACCTCCACTGTTGACAAAATGGACTCCCACACGGTTCATGCCTTTCCACCTAATAAGTTTTTGTGTACACTGTTCTCTATACACTGAATCCCTTCCTCTCAGAGAATCATAGACTTCAAAATGGGGAAGGAATCTCAGAGTAATCAATTTGTATCTACTAAAATCCTTTCCACTCCCCAAGGCCCAAGTTAAACTTTACCTCCTTGAAGAAGCCTTCATTTTGTCCTCTAATTGAAATAAGCCTTCCTCCCTAACACCCAACATCCATATGTAGATTAGAACTAGAAACTGACTCCAGAAACAAAACAACAAGGAATTGTCTAAGAGTGTTTTCCCCACTGTTCCCAAGAAAATGGAAGCTTTCCATAAGTATGGTCCAACTAATTTTAGAACATGCACTGGACCACATTGACTAAATATTTTTTACCTATCCTCCATCTGGTACATTATTAAATACATCACTGCCAGAATCTATTGAAAATATTTCACACTCATAGTCTGAGAGAAGGCAGGCTGAATTTATCCTCCAGATCAGATTACAGATCATAGGAGACACTATGAATAAATCATATTTATTCCCCAGCCATACTTTGAGACCATTCTGCTATAGCAGCTGTAATGACCATTGATTGCAATTATGCTACAGTTCATGTTATTCCAGTGCCAGACTCAAGTTCTCAAAACTAACATCCATTTTATTCAGTTATGAAACTGTTAAAAATTACCACGGAATCAGGAAACATGCAATTTTTCTGTGTTCTGACAGGTTGCAAAAACAAATCTTCAAAGTTAGATTTCTTGTTCCAAGGTAAAACATGCACATCTATTACATGCTACATAAAGAGGCTTATCCAGTGAGTTTTAATTAATTTGGTCTTAGGCAAACTAATTGTCTATTGTTTTAGCTTAGGGCTGTTTCTTGGAGAAATCAAATACTTATTTGCAAGAAATACTGCAAGTCATTCGCTGGGAGAACACAGGGTTCTCTTTGACAGGGGCCATTAAAGAGATTTAATGGAATCACCCAGACTTATTTGAAGCTCGCCTAGGAACATTTTTATACTCAATCTGCACATCAATATTAATTTTTTAACACAGATGGAGGTTTTATTGGTACCCAAGGAAGGAGTACAAAAGAAGATTACTAGAATTTCAAGTTGTGATATGGGTGCACAGAAGGTGATGGACAGTCAGAGGCAGAATAAGGGGAGAAGTTAAGAATCCAAGTCAAATTAAAATGCAAAGCCTGGGGAGGGGGAAACCATATTGTAAGAAGTTAGGGAAGCCACTTGTGACTAATTTTCTCCCCAGCAATGTTGAAATTGAATTCAGGATGCACTCAGAAGGATATTATGCAAAAGCATCCAGCTGCTGTGCTATAGTTAAGGGTCTAGTGGTCATTCTCTTCTAAATGCTATTTGCTAGGGTTTTTAATAGACCTATTAACATTTGATTTGGGATGCACACCTAAGAGGCAATTTATTTAGTAGTCCATATACATATATATTTATATGAGAGGGGGAAAAAGTATGCCACTGAATAGAGCTTATATTCAATTTTTTACTTTGTTCTGGCTGGTTTTGCTATGCTATTTATTATTCAAGGTTGAAACAGCTTTCCAAAGAGTTATTTGGAAAGAGCAGCTAGATCCAACCAATTCTGGAAGCATGGATGAGAATACCATTGGTCTGCTAAGAGTAAGACGATCAGGGTTTGAGACCTATGTCTGAGACCATACTAATTCTGGCAAGTTTTTTAACTTTGTTAATCTTCATTCCATTTTTCTGCATAATAGAGATAATATTTACACTGCCTGCTTCCCAGTATCATTGAGAATAAAGGGTTTAATAAACTTTAAAATAGTATAAAATTTGAGATATTATTGCCAGTTGGACAACTGTTACGGAATTAGGACTCTAATCTTATCTGAAATTCCTCCCTTCTCTCTCATCTATGTTTAGCTAATGTAGATCAAAGAACCATTAACGCTGAATCACAGCAGGACATAGCAACAAAACCTTGCAGTTGTAAGCTCAGAAGTCAGTAAACTAATCCCTAGTTTCTTTCAGGACAGAGTATGACGAAGAAAATTATGCCACTTCTCTGAGCCTTAATTGTTCTACCTTTAAAGGATAGGTGAACGAAAAATCATTTAAGACTTCTTCCAGTTCTATGATCTTAACTCTTATCTTTCTTCCTTAGCCATTATTCATTTAAATTTATTCAACAAATTTTTATTAAGTACAAAAAAACAAAATAGCCCATTCCCCTCAAAAAGCTTTCATTCAATTAGAGAAGAAAACTATTTGGAAGTCAGCGATAAAGAGGTTTCAGGTTTAAGTCATGAGAGAGAGCCAGTTAGAATGAAAAAAGACAAGAAATGAATTAGCTCTTAACTTTTAATTTTAGTCTGTCTCAACACTGAGGCAGTATGGTCTAGTGGGAGTGGGTAGAGAAGTACTGTACTGGAAGTGCAGAAAAATCAAATTTTAAACCCTACCTATGACATTGACTAGTTGTGTGATAATAAGTAGCATTTTAAATTTTTTCTTAACTTCATTCTGAGAAAATAGCCTGCTACAGAGGAACAAGGGCTATCTCAGAAGTCAGAAGCCCAGATTCAAATCCTGACTCTAATATTTATGTGAAACCCAGAGCAAATCTCTTAACCTCCATAGGCCCATTTCCTCAGCTGTCAGATGAGGGAGTCTGACTTAGTGGTCTCCATAGTCTTTTCCATCTCTAGAATGTGATATTAGTTTTAAAGCATGACTAAGATTTAGAAAAGATGGGGTTATGGGTAGATATTTCAAGGAGGGAAGCAGAGAGCACAGACTTTCTCTTCCTCCTCCTTCGCCTACTCCTTCTCTCCCTCCTGCTCCTTCTTCTCCCCTCTCCTTTTCCTCTTTAAATACTTACATGACACCAAACGTAGTGGCTATTTCCTTAGTCCTCATCCCCAGCCTCTCTGCAGTTTTGATAATGCTGATTTTCTGCTACATAACATTTTCCTCTGGATTTTTGTGACAACACTCTGTTCTGGCTCTCCCATTGTCTATCTGTACTATTCTTTCTTCTAATTTGTCTTCTAATTTCACACCCACTAACTTTAGCTATCACCCAAGGTTCTGTCCTGGGTCCTCTTCTCTTTTTGCTATGAAATAGGTCACTTAGTGATCTCATCAGTTCCCCCAAATTCAATTACCGACTCCACGCAAACAATTCCCAGATTTATAAATCCAGTCTAGTCTCTTTCTTGAGCTATAGAGCTCCATCATCAATTGCCTTTTAGATATTTTGAATTGTATATTTTGTAGGCATGTCACGCTCAACATGTCCAAAGTAGAATTCATGATCTCTTCCCTAAAACTCACATCTTAAAATTCCATTGCTGTTAAGAGTATGACCATCCTAGGGGGTGGATAGATGGTGCAGTGAACAGAGCACAGGCCCTGAAGTCAGAAAGACCCAAGTTCAAATCCAGCCTCAGACACTTAACACAAAAAACTAGCTGTGTGACATTGGGTAAGTCATTTAACCCCAATTGCTGTACTTTCCCCCTCCAAAAAAAGCAAAAAACAAACAAACAAGAGTATCACCATTGTCTAGTCACACTGGTATAAAACTTTGATGATTTCCTTATCTCTTTACTTTTATCCATCCTTTAGATGGAACCTGTTTTTCAAATCTTATTGTTTCTAATTTGACAATATCTCTTATGTAAATTCCCCATTTCTCTACTCTGGAAGCTGCAATCCTAGTTAAAGTTGTCAAGAATTCTGACTTGGCCATTTGCAAAAACGTAATTGATCTTCCTGCCTCTGCTCTCTACTCAAACCAACCTTTCTCCATGTAGCTGCCAAAGTGCTCCTTTTCTATTTCATTGTACTGTCTCTTAGATATGGAATACTCTTCTCATATCTATTTCTTAACTGTCCTAGTCGTTTGCAAGACCAGTCCCCTGGCTGTTAGTACCTTCCCCTCAGAGATTATCTTCAATCTATTTTATGTCTTGACTACACCTAGTAACAATGTATGCCTTATAGGCAGTTTCCCCCATTAGAATGTGAGCTCCTTGAGGAAAGATACTGTTTTGGCCTTTCTGTGTATTGTAAGCACTAAGCACTGAACTGGAAAATAGATCCAGGAGAGATAATTTAAAAATTATTGGAGTACCTGAAAGCCATGATCAAAGAAAGAACCTAGAAATCACCCTTCAAGAAATTCTCAAGGAAAATTGCCCTGATGTTTTAGACCCAGAGGGCAAAATAGAGGTTGAAAGAATCCACAGATCACATCCTGAAAAAGATGCCCAAAAGAAAACTCCCAGGAATATTATAGCCAGGTTCCAGAATCCCCAGATCAAGGAGAAAATACTCCAGGCAGCCAGGAAGAAACAATTTCAATATTGTGGAAACACAATCAGAATAGCCCAGGACCTGGCAGCTTCTACACTGAGGGATCGAAAGGCATGGAATATGATATTCCAGAGGGCAAAAGATCTGGGATTGAAGCCAAGGGTCACCTACCCAGCAAAACTGAGTATCTTGTTTCAGGGGAAAATATGGTCATTCAGTGGAATAGAGGACTTTCAAGCACTCTTGATGAAAAAACCAGAGTTGAATAGAAAATTTGACATCCAGACACAAGAAGCAAGAGATGCCTGAGAAGGTAATCAGGGAAAAGAAATCTAAAGGAACTTATCAAAGTTTACCTATTTACATTCCTACATGGAAAAACAGTAACTGTGACTGATGAAACCTTTCTCAGTATGAAAATAATGGAAAAAGGGTATATGGGCATATGAATACATATGTGAATGTGTGTATATATGTTTACAGTTTTACATGGATAGAGGGCAGAGGTTGAATTTGCTGGGAAGGGATGATACATAAGGGGTGAAGTTATGAGGAGAGAAAGTGGCAAGAGGAGATGGGGAAAGACAGGGTAGGGTAAACTATCTCATGTAGAAGAAGCAAGGGGAAATGGTTGCAGGGGAGAGGAAGAACAGGAAGGCAAAAAGGCAAAACCATATTCTCATTGAATTTGGCTCAGGGAGAGAATGACATACATACTACATGGGATATCTCACCCTGCTGGAGAGTAGGGGGAAAGGGGATGAGAGGGGAAGATGATGGAGGGGAGGGCATTCTGGAGGGAGGGGAGGTTAGAAGTACCCATTTTTGAAGAGGGACAGGATCAAAGTAGGGAATGGACCAGGTGGGGGGTGAGATAGGTGGGAGGGAATTATAAGCTGCCTTTTACAATATATCTACTATAGTAATGTTCTGCATAGCTATACATGTACAACACATACTGAATTACTTATCTTCCCAGAGGGAGTGGGTGACAAGGGAGGAAGGGAATCAATCTGAATTTCGAAATTTTAAAATTAATTTTTCAAATATATATAAATGACTGAATAAAATAAATGTACTATTTATAATATTATACACAATACTATTTTACATGTAATTGGGAGATAAGATGTTCAGGTATTGGGGCACAGAGTTTCAGCTCGCCCTAATGGTAAAGTGGAAGGGGGTATGGGAGAGAGCAGATTGGATGAGGGGATATCCTGTATGACTGTTATTCTGTGGTGGTGGGTAGGGGGAAAATGGGGAAAAATTGTAACTCAAAATCTGGTGGAAATAAATGATGTAAACCAGAAGTTAATAAAGCATTTGTTTAAAAAAATTAAAATAAATAAATAAATAACACTTGACTGACTATAAGGTAAGAAAAATGTTTTTTCATCTTACATCTCATTAGATCCTCACAACTTGGTCATGTAGGTGCTATTATTGTTATCATTTTACAGATGGGGAAACCAAGCCCAGGGGTGGGGGAGAGATTGCATGGTTTTACAGTCCTTTGGGCATAGCTCCTAATTACTTTCCAGAATACTTGAATCAGTTCACAACTCCGCCAACAGTGCATTAATGTTTCATTTCTCCCACATCCCCTCCCACAGAATCCCACAGTACCTCAGAATTCTTTTAATTTGCATTTCAACAATCAATAGTGAGTTAGAGCATTCTTTCCTATGGCTATAAATTACTTTGATTACTTCATCTGAAAATCAAATGACTTCATATTTTTTGATAATTTATAAATTGATGAATGATTCATTTTTATAAATGTGACTTTATTCTCTATATATTTGAGAGAAGCTTTTGTCACATAAATTTGTTTCAATTGTCTCACCCCAGTTACTACTGCTGAATGTATTTCCTTCCATCTTATTCCCTCCCCCATTTATTTTTCTCTCCCTCCTTTTGCTCTCTTCCTCCTCAAAAATGTTTTTCTTCTGACTACCCCCTCTCCCAATCTGCCCTCCCTTCTATCACTCTCTCTATTCCCTATCCCCTTCCCTCCTACTTTTCTATAAGGTAACATAGATTTCTATACCCAATTAAGTGCATATGTTATTACCTCTTTGAGTCAATTCCAATGAAATTAAGGTTCACTCACTCCACCTCACCTCTCCCCTCTTCTCCTCCACTGTAAAAGCTTTTTTTGCCTCTTTTATGTGAGATAATTTATCACATTTTACCTCTCCCTTTATCTTTCTTCCAGTACATTCCTTTCTCACCCTTTAATTTTACTTTTAGGTATCCCTTCATATTCAACTTACCTATCTATCATAATAATGAGAAAGGTGTTATGAGTTAAAAAATATCATCTTCAGGGGCAGCTAGGTGGCACAGTGAGTAGAGTGCTGGCCCTGGAGTCGGAAGGACCTGAGTTTGGATCCGGCCTCAGACACTTAACACAAAAAACAAAAAAACCTAGCCATGTGACTTTGGGAAAGTTACTTAACCCCAATTGCCCTCCAAAAAGAAAAAAAATCATGTTCCCATGTGGGAATATAAACAGTTTACCTTATTAGGTCCCTCATGATTTTCCTTTCTTGTTTACCTTTTTATGTTTCTCTTGAGTCTTGGTATGGATTAAATCAGGGAAATAATTACAGAAAAACAACCAATGAGAAAACTATTGAAATATAATAATCAGGGGTAGCTAGGTGGCACAGTGAGTAGAGTGCTGGCCCTGGAGTCAGAAGGACCTGAGTTCAGATCCGGCCTCAGACACTTAACACACACAAACAAAAACCTAGCCACGTGACCTTGGGAAAGTTACTTAACCCTAATTGCCCTCCAAAAAGCAAAAAAAAAAAAAAAAGAAATATAATAATCAAGGAGGATGAGGGCCTGAACTAGTGTAAGAGTATAGCAAAAGGACCAATGAGAAGATACATCGTAGAACTAAACAAGATTTGTGGGAAGAGAGATGAGGAGTTGAAGCTTGAAAGACTTGGTGGGTGGACGGATGGTAGTGCCTGTGACAGAAATAGGCAAGTTAGAACAATATAATAAGTGTTTTTTTGGACATTTTGCATCTGAGATTCCCAACTAGGTCACATTTCTATACTTCTTTAAACTTTATAAGCAATTTACCCCCATAACATTTCTATGGATTAAGTAGCCCAGTCTTGTTTTTGTCTATCTTTACAGACAAGAAAAGGTAAAGCGACCTTATATAAGGTCATATAATTAGGGTATTGTAGAGCATGGATACATAGCTAGGTATTTTAACTCCACCTCCTACTCCAATGATCTTTTTACTACATAACGATTTTACAGAGGTGCTAAACATTATGATGACTAAAAGAAAGAAGAAAAAAAGTTTAATTTATTTATTACCTTGAAGAGACCTGTTGAAATAGATGGGGCACTCCATAAAACAGATTTGTGGAGTCTAACTACTGGGGAAAAAATAGACATCAAGAAAACTACTAGAGAAAATGAAAACTATTTTTTCCTAAAAGTTTGGTTCCAAAAGGAGTTGCAAGGCAGAACATGGTCAGATATAGATATTCCTGGAAAAGGGAGAAGTCAGAGTATTTATAGGCAGAATGTGAGGAGCCAGCAGAAAGGAAGAGATTGAAGATGAGAGAGAGATAGTTGATTGGGGACAGTCCCAAAGAAGGCAGAAGTACATGGAATTAACAGCACAGGTGGATGGGTTAGTATAGGCAAGGGGATCAATGGATGATTAATATCTCTCTGCAGAACAAGATTTCAAGTTTCAAACTTTCATTGGTCTAGTGAAATGTCTCCCATGGAGCAATAGACAACAAAGCATGTGATGATATTGGTTCAATTAAAACGTCGATTCTCTTTTATTTTCTTTGTACAAAGTAATAATCCCAATCCAAACATTTCACCTTGACTTTGTAAAAGTACTCTGCTCTGGAATATTTCATAGCATCATAGATTTAGAGGAAGAAGTAACTATGGAGGCTATAAAACCCCACTTCTTCATTTTATAGATGAGCAAATTAACACAAAAATTAACTGACTTATCCATGGTCACAAAGCTAATAAGTGCCTCAGTTTTCAAACTTAGATTTTCTTGATTCTAAGCCTAATTTTCTATACAACAAGTCACCTACACGACTGGGATTTCTAGGACTCAGTGGCAAGTCAGTCAGCACTAAGAAGGTATTGGTCTTGATGTTTTAGTGTGACCTTTCTCTTATCAGAAAAATCAGGGAGCAGAACTTGGTCCATCATAAGCAGTAAAAAATAGTCAGAACCATTCAGATAGTATTCTCTGCATTATTTCTACTATCCTTTACAATATCATTAATGTCATCAACCTAATCCCTGCCTTAAATTTACTCTTCTTAATGCCTATTTTTGTCAATGACAAAGCCATCCTTCAAGTCAACTAATTTTGTAACTTTGGTACCCTATTCGGTACCCTATTTTGGTACCAAACTAATTTTGTAACTTTGGTACCCTATTTGGTACCCTATTTTCATTCTCTCACATCCCTTATATGCAATAATTTTTCTAATCTTATTTGTGTATATATATATATATATATATATATATATATATATACACACACACATATATTTTACCTATATATCTATATCTATCCACATATCTATCATTTATCTATCTGTTTATCTATATATCCCTTTATCTCTATCCCCATAGCCACCACCCAAGTTCTGATCTTCATAACAGCTCTGCCAGCTCATTTCAATAGGCTTCTTGATTTTCCTTCTTTGCATATCTCTTCACTCTCCAATCCATTCTCCAAACAGTTGCCAAAGGGACATTTCTAAAGCATTTCTGATCATACCAGTCCCCCTAACTCCAGTGGCTCTGTATTCTCTGTTGGATCAAATATAAATTCCCTTTTTTGAAATTTAAAGCCTTTACAATCTGGCTTCAATCTACCTCCCCAGGTTTGTAACTAGTCCTCTTCATATAATCTTTGATTCAGTCAAAATGTTCTTCTTATTGTCATCAATTAGACCATTCCATTTCTAGTCGCTTGCTTTTATACAGATCTGGTATGCATGCCCACCTCATTTCTATCCCTTTCAGTCTAGTTTCTTTCAAAGCTCAGCTCAGGCAACCTCTCCTATATGAGATCTCTCCTGTTCTCCTCTACTAGAGACTAGTACTTAAACTTCCTCCCTCTCCCTCACCTTATATTCTGTACAAACTTGTATGTGTATATGTTACCTTTCCACATAGAATGTTAGCTCCTCGAGGGCAGGAATGTTGATTTTTTTTTAATTCCCAATGACTATTACTTCCACTGTATTTCCTTTGTATTTCCAATTAATGTATACATATAGTAGATGCATAATAAATGGTTGTTGATGGATTTTTTGTTGATAATTTGACAGATAGAAGGCCAAAGTGTACAACAGCTAATTAAACTGAATATGATATTCCTAAAGATTATTAACAATAATATCTTTACTCTTTAGTCTTTCTTTGATTCTACCCTGTGGCTTAGAAATTTTAGGATACCTAAGATCTCAAAGGTTATGTCATTGAAGCACAACTTTGACACAGCTGGTCAAAAGAAAAGCTAGAAAGACATTGAGTGCAAGCTTGGGGATTGTCAGTGTATCTTTTTTTCTGAGAGCCTACTTAGCTGTGTTCAAATAGGTCCATCAGCATGTCGAACCAAAAACTGATGGGTTTCATTGATCACAACAATTCTGGAAGACCAGAGCTGTACCTAGGGATTCTGGCATCCAGGTCAAGAACTACAAAATACATTCCAGGACAAATAGGACAAAGGTGTTCGCAAATTATTTTTTAGGAAATATTCATTTGGCCAGTGGAGATATGGTATTTGGAGAAAGGCATAAGACCCCATTAGAATATGGACCCCAAGATAACAAAAGGTTAATGTTGAAAAAGCTGCCCCAAGGGGAAAGAGCAGGTCAGGATCACTTAAAAGTGGCTTGCTATTTCTATGAAGGAAGAGAATACATAGGTATCTGGCATTTATACAGCATTGAGTTGATGTCCCCTTCACAATTCCTGTAGGAAGGTGAAGCTGTAAGTATTATCCTCATATTAGGGATGAAGATACTGAGGCTCTCAGAGGTTGGTAACTTGACCACAGTTATATAACTTATAAGTACTTATATCTAGGATCAAAATTTAAATCTCTGAGATCCACGCTGACTCTGGGATATTATAATAGAACACTGATTTGAAGCCAGGAGATCTGAGTTCTAGCCCCTCTTATAAACTAATACTTGGTGGAACTTTATAACATGGTGCAACAAAACCCACAGGTTATATTCAAAGAGTACTTTGGGGGTTTAGGAATTTAAAAGTACATTCCTCATGATAATCTTACATATGCTAGAAATGAGGATGACAGGGTTTACCTAAGTAGCACAAGGTCATACAACTAGTAAATTTTGGGATGAAAATTTGGAACAAAGCAATGCACATACACATACACACATGAATTTTAAAATCCTTTTATAGTACTTTGTATCTATGAGATATTAGATAATTGACTTAAAATTTCTGGCCTGTGTTTTTCTCAAATGTAAAAATAACAACCTTAGATTAGATGTCTATGTTGCTTTAAAAATGACAGAGCCCTTTGATATGATAATTTATTTCTCTTAGCTTTAGTTCCATCACATGTAAAATGGAAGACAGACATGATCAGTAAAATCTTGATCATTTCAATGAATCTGTCATGCAAGGTTGAGATTATTTTTCTGTTGTTTTTTTTTTTTTTTTCGCCCCTTACAAAGGCTGGCAAGCAGGGAACCTTTATTAAAATCTTACTATGTGCTAGGCACTGTGATAAATCCTAGAGATACAAATTCAAGAACAAAGGAAGCCCCTCCCTTCAAGTAGTTTATATTCTAATTGAGGAAGAAAACAGATAAAAGAACCAGGAAAAATGTGGGGTAGGTGTGGCAAAACCTATGAAGTTAGAAACAAATGTATAGATTTGTTGTCTCCAAAATGAATGCCCTAAAATTCACCAGTTACCTGAATGACTAATGAATTTTTCATGATGAGAAGGTCACAGGCACTGAGGGAAGTTCCAGGGTGAGAGGTCAATAGAATCATGGAGTCATCAGTCAGAAGCATTGATGGTCAGACCACTTATCAAGGACTTTTGAAAGGTCTATGCCTTCCATTTTTTTCCATTATGTGTCTAAAAATAAAATTATCCCAAAGACTATTGTGTGGGGTGAAAAAGCCCATTCAAAATTTAATCAAGAACATGGAGATTGGGGTGGCTAGGTGGCGCAGTGAGTAGAGCGTCGGCCCTGGAGTCAGAAGGACCTGAGTTCAGATCAGGCCTCAGACACTTAATGCACACACAAACAAAACGCCTAGCCGTGTGACCTTGGGCAAGTTACTTAACCCCAATTGCCCTCAAAAAAACAAACAAACAAACAAAAAGAACACAGAGATTTCTCAGGATAAAAACAGGAAACTTTTATTCTCTTTCCCCATGGTAAGAGGGTGATCCTCTCCATAGGGGCTCAGGAAGAGACATGTTACAGAAGACAATAACAAGAATTTATACCCTAATACAGTCAAGGCCCTCCCACTGCTGTCTCTTCTTCCATTGGCTGGGAGGCAGGCTTACAACCTGAGAGCAAAATCTCTTCCAATAATAAGGAACAAAGAAGCCCACCACTATCCCCTATTGGCTGGGAGGTGGCAGGGAACCAGGGTATTGTTCATGTCCTTATGTATCAAACACCAGCAAGGGTGGAGGATTGAAAACCCTTAAAGGGCCTAATGCTAATAAGGGTGTGGCAAATAAAGGTGGAGATCAGAACACTCCTGAAGAGGGCTAATGCTGACTTGGCAGTGGTAAAGAAGGGGGGAAAGGGGACAGATCCAAGATGGCAGAGTAGAAACAGCTCATCCAAGCCACTCTGCCCCCAGATTCCCCCCAAACTATGTAAAAGGGGACTCTCAACAACTTCTGGAGCCCCAGCACCCACAGAATGACACAGAGAAGCTAACCTCCCCCTGAGGACAGCCCAGCAGCCCTGCAGGAAGGACCAGCGCAGTGCTCTGGGAGCCGGCAACGAGCAGCGCACAGAGCATGGGGAGCCAAGCCGAGCTGAGCAGAGCTCAAGTCCCTGTAAGCTGAGGTTTTAGCCCCAGGGCGGCAGGGCCAGCAGCTGGCTGGAGAGACCCCAGAACACCAGGAGCTGTGGTGACCCCAGAATTATCAACATAGACATGCTTAGGACAAAGTAAGCGGTTAGTGTCCTATGGACTTTGGGACCTGTATTTGGGGAATGTGTCAGCTCCCTCCCCTGGGGGCTAGAAGCCGCTGAGGAGACACGCCATTTTGTAGTTTTCAGAGGCAGCTCCGGCTCCCAGCCTACAAATCGTGGGGAGATCCAGCGATCAGTCTTGGGGGGTAATCGCTCTTGCTTTAGCCTCCCTGGATCTGGATTGTGATCTAGGGTGGAAGTCATGGGTGGGTTTATAGCTTGCCAAAAATGGAAGTTGCCCCCCACACGTTTGGGACGAAAATTCCTCTATCTGTCCTTAAAGCCATGGTGTGGCAACAAGCCCAAAAGTCAAGCAATTAAGTGGCAACATGCCAAGGCAAAGGAAACAGAAAAATGCAATCCTAGACTCCTATTTTGGGGGCATAGAGCAGGAACAGTACTGTGAGGTCAGAAGTCCTGCTCCAAAAGCCCCAGGGGAAAACATGAGTGCGTTGCAGGCCATAAGAGGACCTTAAGAAGGACTTTAAAAATCAAATAAGAGAAGTGGAGGAAAAATTGGAAAAAGAAATGAGAAGGATGCAGGAAAAGTATGAAATGAGGGTCAACAGCCTGACTGAGGAAAACAACACCTTAAAAAATAGACTAACTCAAATGGCAAAGGAGGCCCAAAGGGCAATGAGGAGAAGAATGCCTTAAAAAGTCGAATTTGCCAGATGGAAAAAGAATCTCAAAAGTTCACTGAGGAGATTCATTCCTTCAGTTAGACTGGAGCAAATGGAAGCTAGTGACTTTATGAGAAATCAAGATGCTGTTAAGCAGATCCAAACAAACAAAAGATTAGAAGGCAATGTGAAATATCTCATGGGAAAAACCACTGACCTGGAGAATAGATCCAGGAGAGACAATTTAAAAATTATTGGACTACCTGAAAGCCATGATCAAGAAAGAACCTAGAAATCACCCTTCAAGAAATTCTCAAGGAAAACTGCCCTGATGTTTTAGATCCAGAGGGCAAAATAGAGGTTGAAAGAATCCACCGATCACCTCCTGAAAAAGATCCCAAAAAGAAAACTCCCAGAAATATTATAGCCAGGTTCCAGAATCCCCAGATCAAGGAGAAAATACTACAAACAGCCAGGAAGAAACAATTTCAATATTGTGGAAACACAATCAGAATAGGCCAGGACCTGGCAGCTTCTACACTGAGGGATCGAAGGGCATGGAATATGATATTCCAGAGGGCAAAAGAGCTGGGAATGAACCCAAGGGTTACCTACCCAGCAAAACTGAGTATTTTGTTTCAGGGGAAAATATGGTCATTCAGTGGAATAGAGGACTTTCAAGCATTCTTGAGAAAAAACCAGAATTGAATAGAAAATTTGACATCCAGACACAAGAAGCAAGAGATGCCTGAGAAGGTAATCAGGGAAAAGAAATCAAAAGGAACTTATCAAAGTTGAACTATTTACATTCCTATATGGAAAAACAATAACTGTGACTGATGATATCTTTCTCACTATGAAAATAATGGAAGAAAGGTGTGTGGTCATATGAATACATATGTGAATATGTGTGTATATGGTTACAGTTATATGTGGATAGAGGACATAGGTTGAATTTGTTGGGAAGGGAGAATACTCAAGGGATGAAATTATGAGGTGAGAGAGGAAAGTGGCAAGAGGAGATGGGGAGAGACAGGGTAGGGTAAACTATCTCATGTAGAAGAAGCAAGGGGAAGTGGTTGCAAGGGAGGGGGAGAATGGGAAGGCAAAAAGGCAAAACCACATTCACATTGAATTTGGTTTAGGGAGAGAATGACATACATACTAAATGGGATATCTCAACCTACAGCAGAATAGAGGGAAGGGGGATGAGAGGAGGGATGGTGGATGGGAGGGCATCCTTGTGGGGAGGGGAGGTTGGAAGTACCCACTATAGAAGAGGGACAGGATCAAATAGGGAATGGATCAGGTGGGGGGTGGGATGAGTGGGAGGGAATTATAAGCAGCCTTGTACAATATATCTACTATGATAATGTTTTGCATAGCTAGACATCTACAACATATACTGAATTACTTATCTCCCCAGAGGGAATGGGTGACAAGGGAGGAAGGAAATGGATCTGAAATTCGAGGTCTTAACATTAAATGTTTCAAATATATATAAATACTATTATTAATACTCTTTGCTTGTAATTGGGAGATAAGATGTGCAGGCATTGGGACACAAAGATTCACCTTCCTCTAATGGAAAAGTCGAAGGGGGTATGGGAGAAGGTATGGGAGAGAGCAGATTGGAGGAAGCGATATCTTGTGGGACTGCTATTCTGGGAGGTTGGGTAGGGGAATAACGGGGGGGGGGGAATGATTGTAACTCAAAATCTGGCGGAAATGAATGATGTAAAACAGAAGTTAATAAAACATTTGTTTAAAAAAAAAGAAGGGGGGCAAAAGGGGAAAGGGGGACGTTGAAATTCTGGCTTGCTCCCACAGGAAAACTTAAGGGCTGAGAAGCTTTAACTTTTCCCATTCACTAGAGTATAAAAATAAAATGTAAATACAAAACTTTTACAAGTAAAATCAAAATGAATTATAACCATTGTCCACTTAAAGGAACCTTTAGGCATTCCTGAAGAATCACAGGAACTTGAGCTCCTTCACCATATTTCTTGTGTGAAGGGACATAGATTTCATCCACAATAATCTTTTCTGTGTCAAAAGTGTCAATGAACATTTTGCTGGGCTCGAGTGCTATTTACCACTCATTTATTGAGCATACACTGGATATAAACACTGTGTTAGATTCAAGGTAATCACAAAATATGGTCCCTGTCCTTAGGGATTTATAAACTCATTGGAAGATAAAACACACAAATAATAACTGAATAACAATGCAAAATATCATTCATTAAATTCAAAATTATTTATTAAAAACTTTCTAATTCTGCATAGAAGGCATTATTCTAAGAGCTGAGAAATACTAAAATAAAAATGAAGAAAATCCCTTCCCTAACAGATAATATTTTTAATTGGGGATGGGAACACTAGCTGTACTGATAAATTAATGCACAATCTATTTCTGAAGCCCTCTTTAGGCTAACCTCAACTCACTCTCATAAGTTGGGTTCCCCTTGGGACTAATACCAGGACCTAAGTATTCTGTATTTCTAAACTATACTTTATGAATTCTGACCACTGTCTTTTGTTCCGACCAAGATAACTTAATCTGCTAACCTGTCAATAACCTGGGGGGTTGTAGCAGCAAGCACCCCAATATCCTCAGGGTGACTGCTAACACAGATCTGCTTTTCAAAAAGAAAGCAACTCAAAATGGGTTAACAAGCTTACTTTAATCAAACAAACATATATTACCTAGTTCAGGGGGAAAAGGTCAGCACCCCAAACTTCAGAGTATACAGACAGATCAAATAGACAGGCTTCCAAACTGTCCAACCATTATCAATACCAAATCACCAGTACCAGAGAGGGAAGCATCAACATCTGGGTTTTCAAAGCCGGGGGGCTCTCAACGGCTGCCCAGAGTCTCATCTGATCAAATCACACAACACTTCTCAAAGTGAGCCCCAAAGCAAGGCCTCTCCTCAGGGTTTATATAACCTTCTCCTGGCTCAGAGAATGTAACAAGCTTCTGGACCCACCGCCCAAATCACAAAGTATCAAGGTATGGGCTTTCCTGAAAAAACAAGCCTGCCACCACAGGCTCCAGGTGCACTTAAGCTAGGGGCAGAGAAGATCTTTAAATTTGCATTTCCATTACAGGGGTTTGAAACAGTGAAGGCTGTTTTCTTGATGCCCTTGTATAAGGATGGGAGTAGAGGAGACTTAAAACATAGAACTCTTTTTCAGTAAAATAGAAGGATTTTTTTTACACATACAATGGGACTACTTATAATATAAAAAGTAAAACAGTCTTTCTGCCTTCACAGCATGAATGTAAACATATGTATATATGGGCTTAGGTGAATATTTTTAAATGCTTTAGCAAGTTACTATCCAAAGTACCCTAGTAATTGTATGAGTTGTGCTTTTGAGCTAATCATTTCCCTTCTCTGTGTTTCAGTTTCCTCTTTTATCTAATGAGACAGTTGAATTAGATGAACTCTATGGTCCCTTTAAGTCTCTATTTGTAAATTTTAATTTTCACACTTTGGGTTTTCTTAAAAGTAGAGCTGCCTCTACAAAGAAATGGACATCACTGAACTATGGCTCATTAGCATCTGAATCTCAGTCCTTCCCTCTCTGGTGGGCAGTGTATATGAAAATGGTCCTAAATGAATATCTAAAGAGAGTAGATAATACTAAACTGTGCATTTTGTCATATTTTTTTAGTTGCTAAGTTACAGTTACCAAGGTAATCTTAACTAAAGTTATACATTTTGTTTCCAAGTAAAAATGAACTTGCTTCTTGCTTTTTTTTTCAGCACAGGAAAGTATTTTCCTCTTGTTAAGTCAAGTCAATAAGCATTTACGGAAACAATCCTGGCTATAAGAGTTCTAGTTTGTATTTACACAAAATGTTGTCCTTAGAAAATCCTTTATATGTATTATTCCATTTAAATCCCATGACCTAATGGTGAGACAAGCAGCAAAAGTTTAATTATATACTATAATGGAAAGTGGAAAATAAATAATAGAATCTTGGATTTGGACTAGGGTTCAAAGTTCACATCAGCTCCTTGCTAGTTGTATGACTTTGGGAACCCATTTCAACTCTCTAAGCCTCAATTTCCTATACTATAAAATAAAGGCAAATAGATGTTCTCAACCTTTGGTTTTTGAACTTTAAAAAAATATTTTGATGATGTTTTGATATGTAATATTCAGCTATTTACATCTACATGACAGATTTATCAAATACATAAATGTTATCTGTGTTAATAATAATTCTGCCCTTACAAGTATAATTATGAAATGCCTCAGCTTGATAGTACAACTTTCAGACAGTGGGTTGAAGGATGGACTCCCAGCCCTGTGCTGGAAAACTTCCATCTCACAAGAGTTGTCCTGGGCCTTTACATTGCAAACAAAAGAACACCAGGCAACATAAAGTTCAAATTAACTAAAAGTGTTATAAGAAATAGTATCAAACTTGCCAAATGTGTTTTTTAGTAGAATTTTTAAAAAGTAAACATTAAGTGGAGCTAAAGTGATTAGCCAAGGTAGCATATAGTAGATGCTTAACAAATACCTGTTTTCTTCCTTCCTTCTTTCTTCCATTCCTTCCTTCCTTCCTTCCTTCCTTCCTTCCTTCCTTCCTTCCTTCCTTCCTTCCTTCCTTCCTTCCTTCTTTCCTTCCTTCCTTCTTTCCTTCCTTCCTTCTTCCATTCTTATAATTTCCCTCATCATTATAACTGTCTTTTTTTTGCCTTTTTTTTGGTGGGGGAAGGCAGGGCAATTGGGTTTAATTGACTTGCCCAAGGTCACACAGTTAGTAAGTGTTAAGTGTCTGAGGCCAAATTTGAACTCAGGTCTTCCTGACTCGAGGGCCTGTTCTGTTCACTCTGTTCACTGCACCACCTAGCCACCCACCTTATAATTGTCTTTTATCAGCCTCCTGGTCATTACAATTTTCTCAATGATTTTAGCCCCTGTCTCATGGTTTCCTTTTTATCCAGACACCTGTTGAGGTTTAGGATTTAGGGGTGCTCAAGACCCCAAATACCAACCTGCTGGGTCCTCCTAAATGAATTCAACTCAAGCCTTCTCTCAGCTAAAGTAAAACAAAGTTTATTAAAGATTCACTATAATGCATAGACTCTTAAGGAGTCTAGAAGTATTTGTATTAGACAAGCAGGTCAGAACAATCTGACACAGACTAAGTCTGAGTTAGATTGAATCTCTGCCACTTCATGGAGGCAGGATGGATCTTATATATAGAAAGACTGTGGGAGGGATCTGGGGGTAGTCTAAAGGAGGGGTTTTGGAAGGATCTTGAGGAGGAGTCTAGGGAGGCTCTTGAGTAGACTGAGGTCAGACTCCAGGAATGGAATTAAGGTTGGGAAATAGCTGAAGGTTACCTGGAGAGGAGAGACAATGGAGAGCTAAGCTAGTTTAAGGGTAATAGATCTGGATATAGATATTTTTGGAGGATCAGGGGTGGGAAGTAGCTGGACAATGGAGGGTTAAACTAGGTTAAGAGTAACAGAGATTTGGGCCTAGAGACAAGGAAAAGCTTATGGCCACAGGCAACTGCTTCAAGTGGGAAGATTCAAGGAGAATTCAAGGAGTTCCCCAGCACCTATACCCCATCACACCTACCATCATCTTTAAGGACCTCAAAATCCATGCTAATGGTCTCTTTAACAGCCTGACTTTTCTGTTTCCTAACTTTTTGAGTTTTAACAAATTTCTCCACCACCACTTCCCCTACACACTGACATAGCCATGACTTCAACTATTTCAGCTTTCAAAATGGCAACAGCTTCAAGAAGCAGTACATGAAACTATATTTTTGCTTGCTTGTGTAATGGCAAGCAAAGAAGTATTTAGCACCTTGTTTGAGCCTTGCCCTGATTATATCAAGTCTTTGTTAAGAAACAGAACTTGTGATCCCCTGTTACTGATGCAACAGGAAGGGGTGGAATAGGGAGAAGCTTAATGACCATATATAAGGAGAAGCCCAGGCTGGGAGAGAGCAGAACTGAGAGAGCACTTGTGGTAGCAGATTTTGAGAAGGGAATATTTGTGGTAGTAGCACTCTGTCTCTTCTGTCTGTGTTGATTTTTGTTTATGATGTATGTTGAGTTCTCAGACCTTGCTGGTGGATCTGTATTGATTTCACAAGCAGATAGTGAATTGATGATGGTGCTGGCAATTTGCATGAATGTCATTGTGGCTCTTTTAAGCTTTTTCTTCCCAGAAACAAAAACTGTGAAGGACTTGAAGTGGACTGGACCCTGTGAGCTTCAATATGGAACAGGAACTGGACAAAGAACTAGACGAGGAACTGGACAAGGAGCTGGACAAGGAGCTGAGAGCTTCCTGCCTTTGAATCCAGGTGACAGTTGAGTAGATTCAGGCAGGAGCTGAGACCATGGAGGTGGGACCATGGGATCTGAGTGTCAGCTTCAAGTCAAGATGAAAAGATGTCTTATTGGGTACCTAATACTGAATAAAATATTATGATTTACTGTGCCCTAGGGGTGGAGAACTTTGGATTTTTTACTTTATGTCCCTTAAGGAGGGCTGCTACTTAAGGGTGATTGAGTTAGGGACTTACTGAATGATATCTTTTGCTTAAAACTATGTGGCCACTGTGGTGAAAACTATGTGGCCACTTTAATGATAAGTTGTTATGTCATAACATTGTGAATGCTTATATTGGTTTCTGTCAATGTTTTGTCTTAGTTTCTTACTGAATAAGTAGAGTTCACTATACTATGTAATCAGAACCTTGAAGCTGTTCACAGCAGCAGTCCTCTGGGAAGCTGCTTATGCTTGGCTTTACAGATTGCTAACTCATACAAAACCTGTTCTCACTTGGAATTTCCCTGAATGCCTGTTGCCTCTTCAACCTGCAGCATTTTTGTACTATACAAACTCCTTTCTCCAATGATAAGTTCCTTCAAATGCTTACATTGTCAGGAGGGGCCCCTCATAATTGTCCTTCAGACTCTCTGGAATTCAGCATTATTTTTCAGTTGCAGTATCAACCTAGGGTCTTCTCACCCTGGTATATCCAGTCACCATGCTGGCCTCCTTCACCATGGTTGAGTTTTTCCTGGTACACCCATTTGGAGAAAGGTTTCCAACTAACCAAACTTCATCCTTCTCCTGACTGTGCTTCTGACTTTCTGAACTTTGGCCCATTCCTCCGCCTTAACCCCAATGGAAACCTTCACTATCAGCACCAATTTTTCAGCTACTAACCTTTTCATCTATCTTGTATGTATTTTTCCCCAATTAGAATGTTTTTTGAGGGCAAGGTCCTTTTTGTTTGTATCTGTATTTCCATTGCTTAGCAGAATGCCTTACACATAGTAAGTGTTCTTACTGTGTAAATAGTAAATGCTTCTTAAGTAAATGCTTCTTACCTCACCTTGCTCTTCAATATTATCAAGAACTCTAGTCATTTGAACTCTTCCTATCCTTTCAGTTCATCTCTTTCATAAGAGTTTCATTTGCTTTTATATCCAGGATCTACCTCAAGGTCAACAACTATAACATTACATCAGCTTCTACCTTAGAATTCTTCACACTCCTATCTTATGATATTCCTGATATAATTAACATCACTGTATGAAGGTGCTCTTTGGCTTTTATAAAGAGCTTTTAGCTCTTAATAACATAAATCATAATCATAATAAAAGAAGGCACTACCAACCGCTCTCTAAAGTGAACAATTAACATTTCTAGAACACTTGAAGGTTAACAAAGAATTTTCTTCATAACAAAGTGGTGAAGTATGTAAGTGAAAATATTGCTATACCAATTTAAAAAAAAACACATATTACTATCTTTGTTTTATTTTACCTTCATTTCTCCTTCAGTTTACTACATTATACTGTCTTCGCTAGTAGGCTTTAGCAGCACTATCTAAAGAATATCCATAAATGATCTAGAAACCACAGATGGTCAGAGAAACATCTCTACAAATGTGCTTGATATACCAATAGATGTTTGAGAAACACACAGGAAATGCTTGCCAGACACCCGAAGGTCATGGACACTACCAAAGGACTTGACATTCGTAAAACTACACTTATATTGAAATTGATTATTCATTTTACTGTCATTTTGGTTCTTTTTAATCTGTGTGTGTATGTGTTATGGACCTGTTACTTATCCCATAAGCTGCATATCATTTATGCTTGAACTGATAGCCTCAGGAAGCTAGGTGGCTTGGTGGATAGAACAGTGGGCCTGGAGACAGGAAGACTCATCTTCCTAAGTTCAATTCTAGCTTCAGATGCTTACTATCTACGTGATCCCAAACAAACCACTTAACCCTGTTGTCTTCAATGTCTTCATCTGCAAAATGAGGTGGAGAAAAAAATGACAAACCACTTTGCCAAGAAAACTCTAAATGGGGTCATGAAGAGTTATATATGACTGAATACTGAACAGCAGCAATAGCAAAAAGCAATACCAACAACGACAAAATAAAAGCCCTTCCCCCCAAACTATAATTGCAGTTCCATGTGGACTGCCTAACATATGTGTATACTCTGGATGATTGGTATTTGTTAAACCTCATAATACAATTATTCTAATTTCCCTCCAACTTAGGTGTCTAGATTTGACCCTACATTATGTATGAACAAGACATATACAGAAGCAAATAAATATTGGGGGTGGGGGAGGTTGTCCCAGATGGAAGACACTAGCATTAAAAGGAAAGAATTCTCAGAGCGGCTAGGTGACACAGTGAGTACAGTGCTGGCCCTGGAGTCAGAAGGATCTGAGTTCGGATCCGGCCTCAGACACTTAATACATGCAAACAAAAACCTAGCTGTGTGACCTTGGGCAAGTTACT
The DNA here is from genome assembly GCA_011680675.1 of Gymnobelideus leadbeateri. Taxonomy (NCBI): domain Eukaryota; kingdom Metazoa; phylum Chordata; class Mammalia; order Diprotodontia; family Petauridae; genus Gymnobelideus; species Gymnobelideus leadbeateri. The sequence goes on from WOXC01005146.1 coordinate 451,906, forward strand.
TAACCCCAATTGCCCTCCAAAAAGAAAAGAAAAAAAAGGAAAGAATTCTTGTAGGATCCCAAAAAGATTTAAAAAAAAGGAAAACGACTTATTTGTACAAAAATATTTATAGCAGCTCTTTTTGTAGTGGCAAAGAATTATAAATTGAGAGGATGCCCAACAATTGGGGAATGGATGAAAAGTTATATGATTGTATATTGATTGTAATGGAATACTACTATGCTAGAAGAAATGATGAGCAGGTTGATTTTGGAAAGAAAAAAACCTGGAAAAATTTATACAAACTGATGCAAATTAGAGTAAGCAGAGCCACAAGGACATAGTACATAGTAATAGCAATATTTTATGGATGATCAGCTGCAAATGACTTAGCTATTCTCAGCAATACAGTGACATGAGAATTCTGAAGATCTCATGATAAAAAATGCTATCCACCTCCAGAGAAGGAAATAATGGAGTTGGAATGTAGATTGAAGCATACTATTTTTCACTTTCTTTATTTTTTTAGGTTCACAGTTCCTTTGGGTCTATCTTCTTTCACAACATAACTAATGGTAATGTTTTTCATTATTGAACACGTATAACCTATATCAAATTGCTTACCATCTGAGGGAGGGGAAGGAAGGGAGAGAATCTGGAACTCAATTTTTTAAATGAATGTTAAAAATTATCTTTACATGCAATTAGGGAAATAAAATATTTTTTAAAAAATTAAAAGCATTCTTGTAGTAGGTGAGACTTAAAGGAAACTAAGGAAGCCAGCATTTAAAAATGCGTGGGTAAAAAAAAAATCCACTCATGGATATAGGCACTGACGGTGCCCACAATTGGGAAATGGTATATCTAAGGTGAGGACCAGAAAAAAGACAAATGGCACTGGATCATATAGGATAGAGTATATGTGCACATCTATATGTGAAAGAGGGAATGATGTATTTAAGAAAACTGAAAAGTTAGTAGGGGGTCAGGTTATATATGGCTATGAATACCAAGTAGAGGATTATATATGAGGTCCTGATGGTGAAAGGGCGCTGCTGACCTGATGTAAAGGTGAAATGACTAGTAATCCCATAAAATGTTTCATATAAATTAGCAAGCTTCATATACAATAGTAGTAGGAAATACACTATTTTGTGTTTTAACTCATTTTCAATTCATAATTATGAATCATGCTTTTTTCTTAGGTTCATTTTGGAAATTTTATCATTTCCTTAATGAGAAGAAAATAAATAGCTGTCCCTTTCCTTATTTTCAGTGTATATTTAATCCATTTCTACTCCATTTTCAGGCTTTGGGATAGGATAGGAAAGATTATAGAAAAACATCCTTACATCTGTCTTTAGAGGTCAGTCTCCCCTAGGAATGAACTTCACCTAAGTCCTTTATGAGGTACACTAGAGATTCAAGGCTCCAAGAAGGAAACATAAGCAAAAGTCAGCCAGAGGCACATGGTCCATACTCATACTTGCCTTTTCAATCTATTTGCCCTCTGCTGTGTATAAGCAGCTGTATTAACTCTTATTCTCCCCACCATCCCTCTTAAAGGAAGATCCAGAATCTCCTCCAACCCCTCACACATCCAGCATGTGGGAAAAGAGAAGGAAGAGGACAAAAACAGAAGTTGTCTCTCCTAAGGTTACTGAGTAAATGGCTCTCCCTGGCTCTGTGGCTAATTATGATTGTTGGGAGCCCCTGACCCAGGACTCAGACAAGTACCTTGATATCATAAGTGCTGGACACTGAGAAGTCCACGGCATATGATGATGATAAAAATAGCAAGTTCATCTCTTTGAGATGCGACTTTTAACTAAGTTAGCTTCTGAGTTCTTTTGATATGGGTTGCATTTAAAAGGGTTGTTTAAGTTCTGAGACCAACAGGCTCTGTCCCAAGACTTTAGTTGTTCAAAACCTAAATATTTGAATTCTTAGGTGGTCAGTTTCTATGCAGATGTACTTGATGATGCAGCTTTGGCTTCAGCCCTTGAAGCCAGCTCTCAAGAGCATCCTTGGTAATGTGACTGTATAGGAAAGGAGGTAATTGACTTTTCCTAAGACTTTCTGGCACCTAGAGAACAAACTGCCCTGCTACTTCCAGGATATGACAAAGATAATGATATTAATACTTGAGATTCCTTCCTTCCCTTCCTTTGTCTCATTGCTCTATACAAATCTTGTCCTAAGAATCAATAAAGGGAGTTTATCCTTCTTCCTTGAACTACCCACATGGCCTGGTCATTTCTTATTCATGTCTCCAGTTCATGCTAAGTGCTGGACACTGAGAACTCCACGGCATATGATGATGATAAAAATAGCAAGTTCATATTTGTATAGTTCTTTAAGGTTTGCGAAGCACTTTGCATATAATATTGACTCCACAACAACTGTATGAGATAAGCATTATTATTATTATTATTCCCATTTTACAAACAAGACAACGGAGGTCAGTTTTCCTTTAACCAAGGGCCCCCTTCCCCTTCTGTCATGAGGACCAAGGGCATGGGTGGGGAACCTGTGGCCTTAAGACTACGTGTGACCTTCTATGTCTTTGGGTGCAGTCTTTTTATTGAGTTCAAGTTTTCTGGAACAAATCCTTTTATTAAGGGGTTTTGTTCTGTGCAGTTTGGATTCAGTCAAAGGGCCATACTTGAGGACCTCGAGGCCCACATGTAGCCTCAAGGCTGCAGGATCCCCACCTCTGACCAAGGGACTACTGTATAATCAAAAAATCTTTCAGCACTAAGCACATGGATTTCCATAAATGGCCACATAGAACTCTATTCAGTTGTACCATGGTACTCTACCCTGATGTAGTCATAATTACACACTATTCGGTTTTATTTATTTGTTCCTTTTGCATTATTTTAATCTTATTCCCATTTAAAATCTCTATGAAGTCTACATAGGAGTAGGGGAATATAATTCACATTATACAAATGTCACCAATGGTAGTGTTCTTATATCAAGTTAAACCATTTATCAACAAGTATTTAATTAAGCATCTATTATATGCCAGTCATTATTGTTAGGCACCAGGGATACAGAGGCAAAAATGAACCAGCTTTTGCCTTGAAGGAGATTTTGATATTTTCTGGGGTAAAATAAATAATCTTGCTTTCAATTCTCTTCTTCTTTACCTTTCTCACAATTATGTCTACTTTGATAAATTTGGTTTCACAAAAGGGATGTTTAAGACAAATATTACAGCATTTATTTTTATAGAAGACTTTCATTCTTCAATGGCTCTCTATTGACCTTATGTCACTATTCCTGGATCACAATCCAACCATGCCTTCTCATTCTGTATAATATTCATGCCCTTCTAAAAATCTTTCCCAAAGGATCTCCCCATGCATTGGAGAGATTTCTGAAGATCTTTTCATATTTGAAGGATACCAGCATATCAATCACATTGTCCTTCTGTAATCTTCTTCTATCACTTATTCACCTTTTCTAGTCATTAACATCCTTAATGGAATTTAGTGCCATTTCCATGCAAACAATAGCTGGTAGAATTTTGAGGTTTACATTCATCATATGCCTTTCTATTACTTCCTTAACACTCATTTTTAGTTTTTGTTTTTAATGTTTGAGTGGTTCATGGTAATATCACAGGGTGAATCAAATCTTTAAAGTCTTGGGTTTCACAATAGTGAAAAACATCTGATCATTGAAAGAGTTGCCCAGTCTTCCATATGAAATCTAGAAAATTCCCATTTACCAACCAAATCTGTGCCAAGCTCATTGTCCAACTATAGCCCCAGACATGCCAACTCAATTGGCTATATTCACTTAACTGCATATTATAATCTGAACAATATTTGTTTTGCATTATTTTTATTTTCTTTTGTGCACTGCTAGGTCTATCTCCTCTTGTTTTGGATTGACCTCAAGGGACCCTGTACTATTCTGAGGCAAGGTACATCTAGTCAACAGTGTCAATATAAATGGAAGCATCTAGAAAACCCTTCACTAATAGGGAACTTTGTTTCCATTTTGGGCAAGACATCCTCCGTAATACTAATGAATATCTTTGGTGAATACATTTATGCATATATATGTATACATATACATATATATTTACATATGTATCTTTACATATACATACATGAATGTATATGTATACATGCACATACATACATATAGATAAAAATTGAGGCATACATAGACACACATTTTATGCCTCACTTGATATTGATAATCAAATAATAGTTGAGATGTGCTTGGTATCTTCCTTGCCACTAGGACTAAAAGAGATAAGCTAAGGATTTAACCCAAATGGAGAATTTAAAGCAATGAAAAAGAAGACCTATAACTTAGGAACTGCTAATATCTTCTAATTACCTTTTTCTGGTAATAGTTATAACCATGATTTTTTTGTAATTGTACTTTTTGGTGTTTTATATATTGTTAATTAGTATATATAGTAAACCTGCGTGGCTTCTGGATGCTATCTATCTTCTCTTCATAACAAAATCTCTTTTGTTCAGGTTGATTCAATTTCTGAACTTTTTTGAGACTTATAATGGTGAATGCTTTCTATTAAGACCAAAATGGTGATGACCTAGGTCAAAGTCTATATTTTAATACATTCTACACTTTTTGGAGTCAATATCTGATTTCAATAGGTTGAATTGAAATTGTGATTGCTCACATGCTTTCTTAACTTTATTGTATTTTTGGACCTTTTTTGTCTAATCATTTATGTCACACAAAAAGCTGAAACCACAAAATCTCAGATGCCCTGCCTTTAAGATAATCAATTTACTTTTTTATATTTGCTGCTTCTTTCATTTAATGTCTTCTAAATTTTCCTTTAATTTTTAACTTTTAAAAAAATTTAAAGCATGCATTATCTTTCCCTACTATCCCAAAAAGCCTGGTAAGAAATATTCATAGTCAATTAAATCAAATTCTACAACACCCACGTAAAAATATATTTCTCCTACATCTTAAATTGATATCTTCTCTGTCAGGAAGTGGTTGGTGCATCTAATGATTTTTATTCTGGAAATTTGGTTGCTAATTGCATTTATCATCATTAAAATATATATTTTAGTCATGAAAATTGTTTTCTTGGTTCTGCTAATCTTATCATTATTACTGTTCAGTTGTTTCCAACTCTTCAGGACTCCATTTGGGGTTTTCTTGGCAAAAAATACTGAAGTGGTTTGCCATTTTCTTCTCTATCTCTTTTAACAGATGATGAAACTGAGGCAAACAGGGTTAAGAGACTTGACCAGAGTCAACTAGATTGACTGGGACCAGCTACAACCAGCAAGTGTCTGAGGAGGTCAAATTTGAACTCAAACCTTTCTAACTGCAGGCCCAGAGCTCTATTCACTGTACCACCTAGTCTATTAACCTTAGTTCTCCATTAGTTCATGGAAACTTTCTCAGATTCCTATGAAATGATCCCCTTGTCATTTTTTCTGGTCCAAAGATACTCCATTATATCCATATAATGTAATTTACTCAGCCATTTTCCAATTAATGAGCATATCTCCTCTCCCATGTCCAGTTCTTTGTACCACAAAAACAACAACTATAAATAATTTTCTACATATAGGTCATTTTTCCCTTTCTGTAACTTCTTCAGGGTATAAGCCCACTAGTGATATTGCTGAGTCAAAGAACATTTGCATTTCAGTAAATTTTTAGTCATGGTTCCAAATTTCTTTCCGGACTGCCTTGACCAATTCATAGCCCCAGATTCTTGTGAGGATCCCTGTAATGGTAATGTAATTTGACCCCTTTGTAGTGGCAAGTAAGCAGAAAATTAGCACTTAGTAATTGATCAAGCCTTTGTTGGGGAACAGCAGGAAAGGGGTTGGCTGAAACAGGAAGCTAATGCTGTGTTTATATAAGGAAAATCCCCAGAGAGGAAGGGTCAGAATTTCTTGGGACCAGCATCTGGAGGCAGAGAAGCTACAGAAGAGAAATGAGAATCTAGAACTGAGTCAGAATTTCCTGAGAACTTGTGGTGGTGGAGCTTCTTCTAAAGAGGAGCCCAGGAGCCGTCCCCCATCCTCCCCAGGCTGCATAAGGTGATTCTGATTTTCTGAACGAGCTGCAGAAGACTGAGGAAGCATGACCAGGATGCTAAGACTGTCTGTGGCTTGGTAGAATCTTGAATTCCCAGGAACAGAAATTGTGAAGGATTTGAGATGGACTGGACCCTGTGAACTTAAGTGTGGAGCAGGATACACACGGAGAGCTGAACAAGGGACTGGGAGCTGTCTGCCGTAGAATCCAGGTGACTTTGGTGGATTCAGGTAGGAGTTGCCTGCCTCGAGTCAAGATGAAAAGAGCTTTCCATGGGTACTGAGTAGTGATGAAATTGTAGTTTACTAGTGACCTAGGGGTGGAGGGTTTGTGTATTTTCTAATGATTGTACTTAGTGATTAATGATACTTAGTGATTGATTGCTGCATATAATAAGTGACTAAGTGAATTAACTTAGTGTGCCCCATGAGTGGAAGACTTTGACTATTGTACTTTGAGAGGATTGTTCTTTGTTCTAAATTTTGTGACCACTTTGGTGAAAACTATGTGGCTATTTTAATGATAAGCTGCTATAAATACTATATTGTGATTTTCTGAGATAAGTTGTAATATTGTGAATGCTGTACCTTGATTTTCTGTGAATGTTTTGCTTTGATTTGTTATGGAATAAATAGGGTGTTCACTATACACTGTGATCAGAACCTTAAAAGCTATTCACAGTAGCATTCTTCTGGAAAGCTGCTTGTGCCTGGCATTGCAATTAGATGAGATAATATGTATAATGCTTTGAAAATGTTGAAGCATTATATAAATTCAAGATATTAAAATGTCAAGAAAAGGGATTTATCAGCATAATTCACCGTATCAATAACAAACACATCAAAAAACCACAGGATTATCTCAATAGTTGCAGAAAAGGCTTTCCAACAAAATGCAACATGCATTCCTTTTAAAAAACATCAGAAAGAAAGCATCAGAATAAACTGATCTTTCCTTAAAACTATAAGTAGTACCTAACTAAAATCATCAGCATGCATTATGTGTAATAGAGATGTTTTCCCAAAAAGGTAAGAGATAAAATGAGGGTGTCCATTACAACCACTATATTTCAGTATTGTTCTAGAAATGTTAGCTATATCAATAAGACAAGAAAATGAAATTGGAGAAATTATTATAGGCAATGAAGAAATGAAACTGGCATTCTTTGTAGATGACATGATGGTATACTTAGAGCATCCTAGAGAATCAACAACAACAACAGCAAAACTAGTTGAAATAATTAACAATTTTAGCAAAGTTGCAAAATATAAAATAAGTCCATGTAAATCATAACTATTTCTATAAATTACCAGTGAAGTTCAGCAGGATAGAAAGATAAATTCCATTTAAGATTGCTGCAGATAGCATAAACTATTTGTGAGACTGTCTGCCAAGACAAACACATGACTCCATTACAAAATCCTTTTCACACAAATAAAGACAAATCTAACCAATTGGGAAAATATTAATTGCTCATGGATAGGTCAAGCTAATATGTAATAAAGATGGCAATCCTACTGTCCTCAAATCAATTTATTTAGTCATACAAAACCACCAAAATCATTTTATAAGGCTAGAAAAATTAGAAAAAAATTCATCTGGAAAAAACAAAATATCAAAAATACCAAGGTAATCAATGAAAAAGAAATGGGAAGGAAGGGAGCCTAGCAGTACCAGATTTCAAAGTTGATTTTGAAGAAGTAATAATGAAGACAATGTTTGGGGTGGCTGGGTGGCACAGTGAGTTGAGTGCCAGCCCTGGAGTCAGGAGGACCTGAGTTCAGATCTGGCCTCAGACACTTAACACTTAACTAGCCATGTGACTTTGGGCAAGTCACTTTACCCCCAGTTGCCTCTCCAAAAAAAAGAAAGAAAAAGAAAAAGAAAAAGATAATGACTAAGAAATAGTGTTAGATCAGTGGAATGAATTACATACGAAAACACAGTGGCAAAGTACCACAATTATCCAGTGCTTGATAACCCAACTATCCAAGCTTTTAGAACAAGAACCCACTATTTTACAAAAATTGCTAGGAAAACTGGAAAGCAAGTTGACAGAAACTAGGTATAGACAAACACTTAATACCATGTATAAAGAAATGGTCAAAAGTGGTACATTATATAGACGGAAAGGTTACTACCATAAGCACTTTAGGAGAGCATAGGAAATTTTGCCTGTCAGACTTATGGATAGGGGAAAAAGTGATAGCTAACCAAGAGACAGAAAGGATCACAAGAAGTAAGATGGATAATATTTATTATATTAAATTAAAAATTTTTGCACAAACAAAACCAATTTAGTTAAGATTAGAAACAAAACAGAAAAATGGAGGAAAATTTAAAGAAAATTTATCAGATAAAGGCCTCATTTCTCAAAGATATAGGGAAATGTGTCAAATTTATAAAAAAAATATATAAGGATGGGTGAAGCCAAGCAGGCAACAGCCTGATAAAGAAGAACCCCCAAAACATCCTTAAAAATAGACTAACTCATGAATAGAGCGCTGGCCCTGGAGTCAGTCGGAGCTGGCCTCAGACACTTAATCCACACAAACAAAAACCTAGACATGTAACCTTGGGCAAGTTACTTAACCCCAATTGCCCTAAAGGGGCGGCTAGGTGGCACAGTGAGTAAGAGCTCCGGCCTCGGAGTTGGGATGACCCGAGATCAGATCCGGCCTCAGAAAATGAGCACCCATGCATAAATAATGACTAGCCGTGTAACCTTGAGCAAGTTACTTAACCCCAATTGCTTTAAAAAAAAAAATAGACTAACTCAAAAGGCAAAATAGGTCCAAAAAGCCAGTGAGAAGAATGCCTTAAAAAGCTGAATTTTCCAGATGGAAAAGGAATTTCAAAAACTCACTGAAGAGAATAACTCCTTCAAAATTAGATTGGAGTAATTGGAAGCTAATGACTTTATGAGAAATCAAGATGCTGTTAAACAGATCCAAACAAATGAAAAAATAGAAGGCTATGTGAAATATCTCATTGGAAAAACTACTGACCTGGAAAATAGATCCAGGAGAGATAATTTAAAAAATCATTAGACTACCTGAAAGCCATGATCAAAAAAAGAGCCTAGACACCACCTTTCTTTCTTTCTTTTTTTTTTTCTTTTTGGAGGGCAATTGGGGTTAAGTAACTTGCCCAAGGTCACATGGCTAGGTTTTTGTGTGTGCGTTAAGTGTCTGAGGCCGGATGCGTACTCAGGTCCTTCTGACTCCAGGGCCGACGCTCTACTCACTGCGCCACCTAGCCGCCCCCTAAACACCATCCTTTAAGAAATTATCAAGCAAAATTACCCTGACATTCTAGAACCAGAGGGCAAAATAGAAATTAAAAGAATTCACTGATTGCCTCTTGAAAATGATTCCAAAAAGAAAATTCCTATGAATATTATAGCCAAATTCCAGAGTTCCCAGGTCAAGGAGAAAATACTGTAAGCAGTCAGCAAGAAACAATTTGAGTATTGCAGAAACACAATCAGGATTAATAATAAGACCTAGCAGCTTCTACAGTAAGGGATGGCAGGATTTGGAATATGATATTCTGGAGGTCAAAGGATCTAGGAATAAAACCAAGAATCACCTAACCAACAAAACTGAGTATAATGCTACAGGGGAAAATATGGTCATTCAATGAAATAGAGGATTTTCAAGCATTCTTGATGAAAAAAAAAACAGAGCTGAACAGAAAATTTGACTTTTAAATACAAGAAGCAAGAGAAGTATGAGAAGGTAAACAGGAAAAAGAAATCATAAGGTTCTTTTTAAAGTTGAACTATTTACATTCCTACATGGAAAAACAATAATTGTAACTCATACGACTTTTCTCAGTATGAGGATAGTTGAAGGGAATATATGTGTATATATAGGAGGGTGTATGTATATATAAACATATATGTGAGTGTGGGCATTTGTATATTCATGTATACACAGAGGGCACAGGATGATTTGAATACAAATGGGGTGATATCTAAAAAATAATATTAAGATGTGAGAGAGGAATTTATTGGGAGAAGAAGAAAAGGATAGATAGAAGAGAAGGAAGGTGAAAGGGAATGGGACAACCTTATTCTCATTTAATTTGGCTTAAAGAGGGAACAACATACACACTCAATTGGATATCTTACCCTACAGGAAAATAAGGGGGTAAGGTATAAGAGGGGGGAGGGTAAAAGGGAGGGTAGATTGGGGGAGAGGGTAGTTAGAAGCAAACATTTTTGAAAAGGGACCGGGTCAAAGGAGAAAACAAAATAAGTGGGGTTTGGGATAGGATGGAGGGAAATATAGGTAGTATTTCATAATATAACAAGAAATGATTTGGGTAACTACACATGTACAACCTATATTGAATTGCTTATCTTCTCAGTGGGGGCAGGTGAGGAAGGAAGAAGGGAAAAAATCTGGAAAAGTTTCAAAAAACAAATGTTTAAAAAATTTTACATGCAACAGGTAAATAAGATATACAGGCACTGGGGTATAGAAATCCACCTTGCCCTACCTTGTTAGAGGAGTAATGGGGGAAGATATAAGAAAGAACAGATTGGGGGAAAGGGTATTCAGTAGCCTTGCTATCTTGTGGTGGGGTATGGGAAAGAAGGGGAGAAAAAATTGCAACTCAAAATCTTGTGGAATTGAATGTTGAAAACTAAAAATAAATAAATAAACTAGAAATCTTTCTTTACTACAAATAATGCACATTCTCCAATTGATTAATAGTTAAAAGATATGAACAGGCAGTTTTGGGAAGAAGAAATTTACCCTCTAAATCTCTATTTTAATCTCTAATTCTCTAAATCACTATTGAGAAAAATGAGCATTAAAAGAACTCTGAGATATTACCTTATACCTATCAGACTGGTAGGTAAATGTTATATAGTGTAGGGAATTTGGAAAAAATCGATACACTAATGCATTGTTGGTGGAGTTGTGAACTGATTCAAAGACTCTGGAGAATAATTTTTAATAACATCCAAAGGGTTATGAAACTCTAAATATCTTTTGACCTTGAAATGCTACTACTAGGTTTGCATACCAAAAATGTCATAGAAAATAAAAAGAATCTGTATGTACAAAGATATTTATAGCTGTTCTTTTTGTGATGACAGACATTGGAAGTTGAGAGGATGTAAATCAATTGGGGAATGCCTGAACAAGTTGTGGCATATAATCATGTTGGCATACTGTTTTGCTATAAGAAATGACAATGATAATTTCAAAAAAACCAGGAAGACTTACATGAACTGATACATAGTGAAGTGAACTGAACCAAGAGAACACTGTACATAATAACAGTAATATTGTATGATGGTCAACTGTGAATGACAGCTATTCTTAGCAATATAATGATGCAAGAAAATTCTGAAAGATTCATGATAAAAAAAAAAAAAATCTTGCCTTCTCAATGAGTTTGAGAGAGCCTTGAGGGAGAAGATCCAGAACTCTTTTTTTCTTTGCTAAATTTTTTTTGTTAAAAATAAAAATGTTTAAAGTTTAAAAGTTGCTGTGTGAATATGAACTGTGCATCAATATGTCAGTTTACCCATAGCTCTTCCAACATTCACCATTTTGCTTTCTTAAAAACTGCCAATATAAACAATTCAACTTTAATAAATCCCATATTAATTAGCTAATAAGACCCTTAAGTCCTTTCCTGTTTACCTTGTCATACTTCTCTTAAGTCTTGTATTTGAGAGTAAATTTTTTCTCTTAAGCTCTCATTTTTTTCTCAAGACATCAAATTTCTCTCATTGAATGTCAATTTCCCCTTCATTGATTACACTCAGTTTTCCTGGATAGGTGATTTTTGGTTTTAATCCTTACTCCTTTGACCTCCAGAATATCATTTGCCCCTCCAAAAACTATCTTTTCATGTAATTGGAAAAAAATAATATTAAAATATTTTTTCAAAGGAGCTGAGAGAGACCCCACCAAAAGCAAAGAAGGCCTTCATTCAAGTCCTGATTGTATCTTCTTAGTGTCACCAAAAATTCTTTAAAACTATAAATACCAAATTTTTACTGATAGAGTAAATTTTTATATGGGGGGATTTTCTGTAATAATGAAATGACAAGTGTGGTTTAAAAAGTTTGAATAAGTTGTGTCAAACTCTACATGAAATCTTCCCTGATTCTCTCACTTGGAGTTGTTCTGTCTCTCCTCTGAACTGTCACACCATTTAAAAAAATTATTTTATTATTTATTATTTATAATATTTAAATTATTTTATATATTAAATTACATTTAAATTAAATATCCAAACATCAATTATATTATAAATATTTAAACAAATATTCATAATAATAAAAATTATTATTTATTATTATTTATTTCATTATTATCTCATATGGACTTGTCTACACATGCTGAGTAAGGCCCTACCTAGTTTTTTTGTGGATATAGCTTATTTTCTCTTGTAACTTGTTAAAAAAAAAAAGTTGCTTACATGAGGTTTTGTTACAGTATGTCACTTTAGCCAGGAGGCAAATTGAGGTTGATACCTGGCAAAAGAATTTTATGTAAATGTTGGCTCCTCCCTTTGGTTCAGTCTATTGTTTTCACTATCTAAATGCCACTGACTTTTGACATCAGCTCTCAGACAAACTGGGTACTAATCTAAACAATTTAATCAGGTGTGTAAAAATCTTTTCAAGTTACAATAACAGGTAAAATAAAGATGCTAAAAACCCATAGTTTGGCCTGTCTGCTAGGAAGCAATGACTCCTAATTGGATTTCTATTGGCATAGTGCTATGCTCTAGTAAAAATACATAAATAAGAGGCTACATGATTATGTTTTTCTGACTAAGGAAAAATTTCAAATTTCCTGTTACAGCTTTCATCTCTGAATCTGAAGAAGAACAGCAGGGAGACAGAATGTGCCTTTCAAGGCACCAGCTAATAACTAAAGTCAGTTTAAAATGATTCATAACTAGCTTTCAGATGGAGTGAGAAGGAATGGCTAAAATGATGGAAGCTTAAGAAAAATTCAGCAGGATTATATTAATCAGGACTCACCATAGAGGTTATTTGAACTTAGGGCAATCATTTCATATCACTGGGTCTTGGTGTCCTCATCTATCAATGTGAGTAAAATTGTGAGTCTCTAATATCTAGAGGTATTCAATCAGAGCTTGAGTCAATACTTGTTAATGATATTATAAAGTTATTTCTTTTTTCCTTTTTGGAGGGGGGAGGACAGAGCAATCGAGGTTAAATGACTTGCCCAAGGTCACACAGGTGTTAAGTGTTAAGTGTCTGAGGCCTGATTTGAACTCAGGTCCTTCTGATTCCAAGGTTGGTGCTCTATTCATTGCACCACCTAGCCGCCCCTAGAGTTGTGTCTTGGTCAGAGAGTTGGACTAAAATGACCTTGAGCTCTGAGATTATGTAGCTCTGTACTTCTGGGGATGATAGGACTTCCCAAGCAGGGAAAACCATGTGATAGACCCATTCTCACTAAAAGAACTCAGAAAGAGAGTGGGTAGAGGGAGGAGTTTATTAAGCTTTTCATGAGGAATCAGGTGAAGTGCTCACTAGGAACACCCACACCATATAGAAGCAAGAGCAAGCTTAAATGTAGTTAGTGTATACTGAGTCCTACCCTCAGAGAAGGGATTGGTCCAGAAATCTCAGGGTTACAACTCTTCCTTACACTCCTACTACTTGTCATCATTAACATATTCCCCCTCCTAGATCATATATCCCAAGATTAGAAAATGGTGGAATCTCCACCCTTTGGGCCTGTAAGTTAATATTAATGAGGTTAGTTGAGCAGGTGCAGTAGTGAAGACACTTGTGACTGGGGCATGATCCCTAGTGTTTCAGTCCTTTGTCCCATCACAACCTTTCTAGTCCAGGATGTGGATCACCACCATCCTTGCAAAGCAGGATATGCAAGCTTATCACAAGCTCCTAGTCTAGGAGCTTTACTATTCCTCAAGGTTATCAGTTGGAGCAAAACAAAATACCATAATACACCTACTTACAATAATTATAATATATTATAGTCATTTATGTATTAGTTATAACTCACACTAACCCCCACTACATTGTAATCTCCTTTTTTTTAAAAAAGGAAGTCTTACTTAAACATTTTTCCCTACCATCATCTAGTGTGCTTTTTCAAAATCTCCATATCTTTTCTATATGAACTAATATCTAGCTACCCTTTCTCCATTCTGTATTAGTACCACTGATTTGCACTAAAAATTAGATGTAGAACTTTACAGTTATCAACCAATTTACAAGCATTTATTAAGAGACTATTATGCTTTAAAACTGTGTAATACTGTTACTAGGTCTATACACCAGGGAGATTGAACAAAAAAGAAAAAAAAACACCCATATATACAGAAATATTTACAGCATCTCTTTTTTTGTGGTAGCAAAGAAATAGAAATGAAGGCAATGTCCATCAATTGGGTAATGGCCAAACAAATTATTGTATATGAATGTGATGGAATACTGTTGTACAATAACAAATGCTCAGAAGCATGGTTTTAGAAAAATCTGGTAAGATTTATATGAACTGATGCAAAGTGAAGTAAACAGAACCAGGAGAACAATCTATATATTAATAGTAATATTATAATCAACTGTGAAAGACTTAATAACTCTGATCAATAAAGTGATCCAACACAACTCCAAAGGATTCATGATGTAAACTTCTATCCACCCTAGGTTAGTGGACTGATGCATTGAGAGCACAAATTAAAGCATTGTTTCCTTTATTTTTTTCTTGCTTTTCTTTGGAGGAGAGGGGCATGACTACTGTAGAAATGTTTTGTATTACTTCTTATGTATAATGGGTGCTATATTTCTTGCTTTTTCAATGGATGAGGAAGAAAAGAGGGAGATAATTTAGAACTGAAGATAAAAATAAAATTCTTTAAAAAGAATATTTGTTTTTGTTTTGTTTATTTTGATCCTATATGTCAGATACCAGGCATTGTACTAAGTACTGGGTATATAAAAATATATAAATGAAAAAAGTCCTTCCTTTCCAGGAACTTATATTCTCTTCGAGGACATAGCTTATACATATAGAGGTATATACAAAAAATAGAAAAAATAAATATAACACGATTGGAAGAGCACTAACATCTGAGGAGGATGGAGAGAGGGCTCAGGTTGAAAGTTGTATTTGAGCTGAGCTTTGAAGAAAACTAGGTAGTTTAGAAGTGGAGTTCAGAAGGAATTGTATTCCATGGGTGGGGTGACTGCTGTGAAATAGAGTAGGTCAGTTTGACTAGACTGATGAGGGTATGAAAAGAGTGCTGTATAGAAAGGTAGGCTGAAGCCAGGAGTGGGGTGGAAAGAGAGACTCACATGCTAGCTATATACCTGCTAGATGCAGCTCTGAGAAAATCTTTCTGTAATCACTTTCTTCTTAAAGGTAATCCACTTGCAGAATGCCTTTGATCAAAATGAGAATGTATAAAATGATGAAGTAGAAAGCATCAATGCTATAGCCTCACATCAAGAGTTGCCAAATCAGAAGGCAACTTTCAGTCTTGTCAGAGATGTGGAAAGAAGTTGTGGGAGCCAGAAACACCCTTACCCTGCTATATTTATATCTGTCATTGACTTTGGAGATTTCATGAAAGCTGATTGTGAAAACAGAGGAACTTAGATCTGGGACTGTTTTTGTATATGTCATCTGTATTTGTAGCTTTTCATTGTCTGGAATGTGAACATGACAAAGGTAAAGTTAGCTGTGATCTCTTCCCCAATGCAGAGTGAGGTACAAGAACCATCATTCTGTAGTTGTGCCTATGGAATTCTGTATTTTTAATAGGCTTGTCATAAATCCACTGTGACCTGACAAAAGGCTTTATCAAGCTACATTTTAATGGACTCAGATAAAAGCACACACACAATCTTTTCATTTTCTTGTCCTTTTTCTTCTGGGGAGGCATTGTCTTGCACAAGATGTCACCATTATCAGCTCTGTGTAGATAAATACAAACAAATTTTGTAAGGCAAGGAGTACCACTTTTGAACTCTGTATTATTCAACCTTCAAATTGACTTCAATAAAAATAAAAAACAGTTCACACACACTTATTAAGTGTTTACTATGTGCCAGACACTGTGGAAAGCACTGGGAAGGATACAAAGAAAGGCAAAAACAGCCCCTGCCTTTAAGAAATGTAAGAAGATGTAATAGAAGCAAGAGTTTCATAGACCCAGTTCTTTCCCCTGAAAACTTGTTTTTTCCATAAATTAATTAAACATAAATTAATTTCAAAGTAAGTTCAAATTAATTTCAAAGCACTATATTACCCTATACTTAAATCACTTTCTCACATATCATTGTGATGTGTAGATTACCCTGCATGTTCCTAGGAAATGCCAAGAGAGTTAAACCTCAGGCAGGTTCAACCATGATGGAAATATTTAAAATACAGAACTAGTAATAATCAGTGTTTGAGTTCTCCATAAAATTGTCTTTTAGGCAACCATACCTTTGACATTCTAACAGTTTGGCATATGTGGGAGTGATTAGAAGAAGAAGAGATTAAGTGTAAGAAGACTAAATATAAAGGCACTGCAATAATCCAGGGAAGTGATAATAAGATCCTGAACAAGAGTGGCACCTACTGAGTGATTAAAAAAAAGTGAGTCAGTCACCCGTGTAGAGATGAAGCCAAGAAAGAAAAGAGAGCCAAAAACTGAATCCTGGGGAACACCTGCCTTAGGGATCAGCAAAAGAAAACACATCATGGCTCTTCCTCAAATCTCCTAGAAAAATCAGTCCACTGGTGCCCAACGATCATTTTTTTAACACTTTAAAGTGAATTTTGTGCTCTAGAGCAAGAGTTCTTTGGTCTTTTTGTGTTCTGAACCTCTTTAGTAGTCTGAGGAAGCATACAGACCCTTCTCAGGAATATTTAAGCATTAAAAATGCTTACAATAAAATATATAAGTTTGCAATGGAAGTGAACATTTAAACAATAAACATTTTTTAAGTTCATGCATGCATGTTTAAAAGTGCTCACTAGAGAAATTGTATACATTTCAGGGAATTAGAAAAGGGTTCTTAGAGATGATCTAAACCTGGAGGAGAAAAATAAGGACCAAAGAAGAAAATGATGAACCTATATTCTCTGATTCTAGGTCAGTTATATATGACCTAAAATATTGCATTATCAGAGGCTTTGACACAGGTTCTATATATCACATTGTGTATAGCATGAAGGACAAATTTTACAGTCTACTTCAAGCTAGAAGACCTGACTTGGATCCATGTTACCTTGTATTCACTGTGTATCCTTGTGAGAATCCCTTCACTTTTGGGAGCCCCATTTTCCTCAATTCTAAAATAAAAGAACTAGATTAGATGACCTCTAATATGTCTCCTTTCCCTAACATCCTGGGATTCAGTGATGAATCCAGAAATAGAGATTCTGTGGCAATGAGGAAGTTCATTTTTTTCCCTACTTGTTCCCTTCCCCAATAAATGAAAAATGAAAACCAAAAAAAAAAAGAAAGAAAGAAAAGAAAAGTATCCATCTCCATAATAATTGAACGAATCCTACTTCATGATGTGGTTAAACAAGGGAACCAAATGAACCCCATAAATATTCATGGAATGGGATTAGCAGTGACATCATTGACCTTCTGTGGATAGCTGTAAATGTGGGGTTTTGTTCTCATAAACAATGATTTGCAGCAAGAGGCACAGTTTATGAGCAGTGTCTTAGAGAAAGGCTCCCACTAAAGTGAAGCAGTGATACTGACATCTTAATACACCATGACTTTGCCATGAATAATTCCAGTCCAACAAATATCACTGTAATTAATAACAATTAGCCATTTAATTTAAAATGATGCCAACAACTTTGACATGGGATAAATGGGCCTGTGCTATGGCTTGGTATTCTCTTTCAGAGCTAATTCAGTTTATAGAGAAACCTGATATTTGAACATCTGTATTACAGAGGAAAATTTAAAAAAAAAGCCAAGGAAAATACAAAGTAAATAAACTCAAGTCTGGGTATCAGGATTAGGGCTACTGTCCAAATCGACCATGGAGTATCTGCAGTGATAGATCATTATGGAGTTTACAGAAACTCAGAGTCAGAAGGAACCTCAGAGGTCACTTAAATCAATCTGTAATCAATCATAATTCATCTTTACAATGATCTCAGAAAGTACTTATTCAGCCTCTTATTGAAGACCCCTAATACTTCCTCAAGACAGTCATTGCCTCTCTGTAATTTTCATCCTTTGTTCTGCCCTTTGGGATCAAACAGAATAGGACCAGAGAGTTAAACCTGGATGTTTGAGGACATTGGTTCTAATCCTTATCATTTTTACAGTTGAGGAAACTAAGGAATAAAAAAAGATAAGTGACTTGTCAAAGGACATTCAGGTAATAAGTTGCTGACAAAAGATTTGAACTGAGGTCTTCCTGACTTCAGTCCAATACCCAATCCACTATGTCATGCTGCCTTCTAAACCATTTTTTAAATTGACAACATTTATACAATTTGAATAAGAAATTGCATCCCACCTGAACTTTTTCTTCTTCAGGTTAAAAATTTCCATTTCCTTCATCTAATTGGCATGTACATATGGCAGTACTCTCACCATTGTATTTTTATCCCATTTTCAGTAGATTCTGTCTTTCCTTATCATGCCATAGATACAGCTTCTGAACCATTCTCTTATGTCCAACACTACCCTGGTTAGTCTGATTTCTTGTCAGTGGACATACCAAAGAAAATTTTCCAGCTCCACTTGTGTCTTTGATTCTCTCTTTGTCCAAAAAGCCCCCTACAACATCATGCTTCAGTGGCATGTCTTTGTAAAGTAAAACCAGTTTCCTATTCTTCCCTATAGCAGCAAGCATCTGGGTTTTCCAAGCCCGGGGGGGATCTAAACAACTGCCCAGAGTCTCATCTGGTCAAGTCACACAGGACACTTCTCAAAGTGAGCCCCAAAGCAAAGCCTCACATCAGGGATTATATAGCTTTCTCCTGGGTCAGAGAATGTAACCACCCTCTTGACCCACTGCCCAGTCACACAGCATCAAGGTGTAGGCATTCCTGAAAACCAAGCCTCCTGCCACAGGCTCCATGTGACCACATTCAGCCTATTAGGAGGCAGAGTATATTTTCATATCAAAGAAGTTTCTCAGAGTCTCTTAAGTCTATCAAAGGGCTTAGGGGCAGGGAAGATCTTTAAATTTGCATTTCCATTATATTCCCCTACCTCTATCCTTTTCTAATACTCATTTTAACATCTTCTACAACAGTGCCACACCACAATCCCCAAGTCTTTCAAGAGATTGAAGCAATTTTCATCCTGTCTTTGCTCAGATCCAGGCCAAGTGGCAATGCATGTCTAAGTTTCCTGTTTTTTCAAAATCCTCTTTGCACTCTAACAACTACATTATGCTATTGCCATGATTTTTTAGTGATAATCGCTGGTATTTACATAGTGCTTTAAAGTTTGTAAATCACTTTACAAATATTTAATTTGATCTTCTCAACAGTCCTGGAAAGTAGGTAACATTATTGTCTTCATTTTGCAGATGAGGATCCTGAGGCAGAGACTGATTTGCCCAAAGTTATACAACCAGTAAGTGTTTGAAGCTAACTTTGAACTCAGGTCTTTCTAACTCTAAATTTGGTATATTGTACACCATAAATCCTCGTTGATACTTATTTCCCTTGTATACATTTTAGTTTGCTTCAGGCTTCCTATCTTTCTGTTTACCCTCTCCCTACTTCCTCCACAGTTTTCTCCCACACAGTTCCTAGATTTTGAATGTCTCAGCTTTCTCAAGTTGGATTGTCTGGAGGCCAAGCTGGGTCTCTGTACTGTGTAAACAGCACTAGAAGTAGAAAAGATGCATTGAGCATTCTAGGTTCCTTTTTAGGCACTGGTCTCTTCTTATCTAACTCACTTTGCATTGTCATGTTTCTTCCCTCCCAAGAGAAACCCCTTGCCTTTAAGTTATTGTCCAAATTCAAAAAACTTCCCTCTCTTTCTTCAGGATACACTGAGTACTTCCTCTACCATGCCCCAGATCTTCATACTGAAGCTTAACTCCATCCTTGGAATACACTTTAGAAATACCCTCTATCCCAATAGCCTATCCCACTGATTGGATGATTCCTCTTATCTAGCTGTCTATCTATCTATCTATCTAAGAAAGTAAGACCAAAACCATCTACTAAATTGTACAAGGGTTACAATGGGCATTGTAAAAGGCACTATCCCATCCTCAAATTAAACAAAATTACATACCCCCACAGTATTGAAGTTCTATATAGGAAAACTAAAATCTCCATATGATACTTAGAGGGTAAACAACAACACAGGAGGTTGAATTTTTCTAGCTAACTATTTATGGCTAACTATTTCTTCAGCTTGAGCAAATCAGTACCACAAATCAATCATGATCCCCATTCACATGCTCAAGGAAATAAAGAAATAAAAATAGTTCACATTCTTTTTTTCTCCTTTCAGTCAGCTTCATGGCTATGAATATGTTGTCTCTTACTTCCCTGCTCTCTTCAACTCCCCACCCCCTGAAAAAGAAGGTCTTTAAAATGTTCTCTCCTTATTTTAATCAAGGATAGTCTCAGTGAATGAATATTTTAGTCTTATAAAGATTTTATAGAAATAAGTTCTTAAACATTTAGGTTGGTAGTTATCCACATATTTTATATCACTTTTGTGTGGTAAAAAATGCCATCTATAATATTTTGCATTCTTTTGAATAGTCTTAGCTAACCCTAAAAGCAGATTTCTAAAAGTCTTTAAAATTGCCTCATAGGCAGCAACATAATTTTCAGTATATACCTGGTCTATTTCTTTTCTCAATATCATCTTCTTAATAGCTATTTCAGCTTTCCCATATAGTACATTGAATAATAATGTGATAGAAGTAAGCAAATTTATATTATTATATCAATGAGGTTGGGTTTGGTCCTAATTTGTATACTCACACACACACATATTAGGCACCTCTTTCTCTAGCTGTTCCCTCAGCTTTGTTATCAGCAACCTTGTACTGTGCCATCCCTCCTTTCCTATTGTATTTCATCTCACATTCAAGTTCTGGGGACACAACTTGATTTGTGGAAAAGGTAAACTCAACTTTGAGAATATTGATCCATGTTATATAACCAAGATCATCTACTGTTCATCTAGAGGATACCCTCCAAATCTCATTTAAGAACAGATTAGCCCTTTGGTATTGGGGAGGGGGTGTCTTTTATTCAGATCTTCCTGGGTTTTAAACAGAATTTTGATGGGGTGTTGTTCCCACCAACTTCCTCCTTCCCTACTCCACTAGCACTGTACACATAAACATCTGCAAGGAGGGTGTGCAAATTAGAACACCCAACTAAGTTAGCTTTTTCACACACATTAAGCAATAGCTTAATGCAATTTAATAATTTGACAATTAAAAGTATTAATTTTCATGGTAGCTTGGGTTTAAAAAAAAAAGAAAATATTCACAATGTTAGTTTGAAACTTTGAAGTCCAGGGTGAGCTAAGGCTTTGATCTGTAAATCAGGACAATGAAGTTAAAAGTGTTTGCAAGTCATTACCTGGGTTTGCAGGTAATTAACATTCATCCAAATTTGGTTGGGCACTTCTGCTGATGGATTAGCATATCAAAAGATTTAGAACAGGAAATGGCTCAGATCTCTTTACAAGGAAACAAGATGCAGGCTGTTAATTACTTGAAGGTTCTCTGTACTTGCATATAAACTGCATAGCATTCCTATGATCTGGACCTCTTGGAAAGGATGATTCTTGAAGACTGCATGCTTGAGAAGATGTATCCTGGGCTATTCTAAAGATGCATGTATAAAACAATATTTAGACTACCATTTGATACTTTATAATTGCTTCTCTATCCAATTCCAGCACAGTGACGTACATAGAAGTCACTTTACAATACTTGTTAAAAGTAATAACATGTCCCAAGAGGAAGATATTTTCTTTGGGGCTGGAGGACCTGGATTCAAATCCTGCCTGTCTCACTACCTCTGAAACCTTGGGCAAGTCACTTTTGAGTGAAATGTGTCTGGTAAAGACTTCCCTGAAATAGCATCCTGGCTTCTCTAGAAGAAGTACAAAACCTGGGACCCCTTCTCCCTGTCTTTCTTTGTCCTCCTTTTTCCCCTGGCAGCTTTCTCCTTAAAAAAAAAAAAAAAAAGATTCTCTCTAAAATTCATTCTTTCCTGGTGAAAACCGTTCTAGCTTTTTGCTCCGGCCACCAGTTGTCTCAAGAACTCCCTAGACTTCTAGACAAGGAGACCCCTAAGCAACAAAGACACTCCTAGGCAAAGAGAGACTACTAGGCAACGAGAGCAAGAGCCTGGAGACTAGGCAGCGAGAACAGGGACAACTAACTCTTCCTTCCCAACCAATGGGAGAGAAGAATAGTCTCAAATGTGAACTCACCTCTCAGCAAATGAGAGAAGACAATAATGGCTAGAGAAACCATGCTAGAGGCCTTCTATACTTAGGCGCCAAACTGCTGGCCACTTGTGCCTCCTCACTAATAAGGATGAGAAACGACCCTGCTAGTTGGAGGATCCTGCCCCCTCACCAATAGGAGGCAGAACTGTCCAAGCCCTTCCCCCTCTATCCCATACACTTTTCCCATCTTGAAATTGGCAGCCCTCCCCTCAACCAATGAGAACAGAGAGGCGAGGGACAGAGAGAGAGAAACCGGATCCTACTGGATCAAGATTTAAAAACCCTTTTCCTCCATACCCAGTAGCTGCCTTTATTCAGATTCCTTTGGTGAAGGAAACTTCTGGGTGATTTGATCAATTAAACATTCCTGTTCATTGCAAGCCTGCTTCTGACTTTATTTCTTTGGGTAAATGGTTTATTCAGTCCCATATACTTACCTTTCTGGGGTTTTTTTTTCCTCATGAATAAAATAAAAAGGTTCAACTGGATGGCCTCTGCCTTTCAATATACATCAATGTATTGATGTATATATGATCCTATGACCCAGAAATCCCATGATGAACACATAATTTATATATTTGTAAAGACATACACATTCATGTATGTTTTGTGTGTGTGTGTATATATATATATACTTATAACCTTTCTGGAAGAATTTAAGCTTATATCCCTTTATGATCCTTGAGAA
This sequence comes from Gymnobelideus leadbeateri, assembly GCA_011680675.1. Classification (NCBI taxonomy): domain Eukaryota; kingdom Metazoa; phylum Chordata; class Mammalia; order Diprotodontia; family Petauridae; genus Gymnobelideus; species Gymnobelideus leadbeateri. Next base: position 475,094 of record WOXC01005146.1, read on the forward strand.
AGTCATTTCCTATTGCTTCATTTGTTGTTCTGCTTGATTAAGAGTCTTTTCCTTTGAATAAATGTATACTTTCTGGTTTGCTTATCAAAATCAAAGAAACAGAAGTATGAATATGTACTTGTGTCTGTATGAATGGGTATATATGTCTATATCCTGCTTATGTGTGTATATATTATATGTACATATATATGTATAATATATAGAGACAGACAGACAGACACAGAGATTGAAAGAAGAGAGTATATAATGCACACACAGCCATACATTAACATTTATATGTGTACATAAGCAAAGATTTCACCAGAAAGCACCTCCTATACCCCTGGTTTGATACCAGCATGAGGTAATGCATTTAATTAAATAATCCTGCTTCGGTACCAGGCCAACTAAAGACCTTTTCCCTTTACGCCAAAAGAATCTGAGCCCCAGTTGGTCCATAGGCCCTGGGAAGCCCCCGCCTTGAATTCTCCCTGAATTTTCCCAGTTAATCTGACTTTTTCGTGACTAAGTCTGTTACCCTTAACCTAGACTAACCCTCAATTGTCTGTTACCTCCAGATTCATCTCTGGCTTCTTCCTATCCTTGATCCCATCAAAATCCTATTGTCTTGGGTCCTGGGAATCTGACCTTTAGTGAAGACAGTTCCATGGAGATCCTCCTTAGACTCCTCCTCAAGACCCTCCTTTAACTCCTCCTCTATTCACCCCAGACTACTTGGCTACCCCTAGATCCCTCCAACAGTCTTTCTGTATATAAGAGCCATCTTGTCTCCATGATGGTGCTCAGATTCAATCTAGTTAAAATTTAATCTGTACTGTTTCTCAATACAAGGGTCACACATGCTTAGATTACTTAAGAGTCTATCCAATATGATGATCTTTCATAAATTTTGTTTTACTTTGGTTGAAAGAAGATGACTGTAATTCATTTGAGCAGGACCCAGTTTGTTGGTATTTGGGGTCCCAAACACACTTAAAACCTCAAGATTTTAGAGCCCAGCAGTTCCACCCACCCAAATACGTAGTCAAATGTGATATAGCCCGGCAAGCCAGTAGCAAGTAGCTAGTGCAGCACTCTAGAGGCCAAGGGAAGCCCCACCTGAGCTGGAGGTTTTAGCCCCAGGGCTGCCTGACCAGCCACTGGCTGGAGAGACTTCAGATCAACAACAGCTGTGGTGATTTCCAGAATTATCAATACATAGATGCTAAGGACAAAGTAAGAGGTCAGTGCAGTGTGAACTTTGAGATCTGGTACTTTGGAAGTGGGGTCAACCTTTGCCCCAAGGGCGAGAAGCTGCTGAGGTGCTGCAGCCCTGCAGCTGCCACCAGGTGGCAGCTTAAGCTCCTGGCCTGCAGCTTGTAGGGGGACCAAGCAACCAGTCTGAGGGATAATCGCTCTTGCTTTAACCTGCTTGGATCTGGATTGTGGTCAGGGGTTGAGGTCCTGGGGTGTGCAACCAGATTGCCAGACCATGTGGAGGCTTCATAGAGGGCAGCCAACTAATACCTTTGGCAGCTAAGAAATCCCCAGAATTTGGGATGAAGCTCCTCTGTCTGGTGGCAGAGTCCTACTGTGGCAAAAGGTTAAAAAGTCAAGTAAGTGAGTGGCAACATGAGCAGACAAAGGAAGCAAAGCATACAGAGCAACCCAATAGTACACTCCTATTTTAGGGACAAAAAGGATCAAAGCATGGAACAGGAGGAAGACAATGAAGCCAGAACTCCTGCACCAAAAGCTTCCAAGAAAAATATGAGTTGGTTACAGGCCATAGAGGACCTTAAGAAAGATTTTGAAAACCAAATAAGAGAAGTGGAGGAAAAATTGGGAAGAGAAATGAGAAAGGTACAAGAAAATTCTGCTGACACTAAGTTCTTTCTGAGTCTGTTGCCAGCAATCTACAAATGTAAGGGGGTAGAGAGAAGCAAAGATTACAATGGTGGTCAAGCCCTGAAGCTGGATAGCTGTCTTTGCTTCAGTCAAGTAGGTTATTACTGAATTAAATCTATCATGTTCCACAGTTGAGATACTTGCAGAATGTGCTATTTGAACTAACAATGTTCTCACCTATAATATTAAGGGACAACCCCTATTCTGTGAATAAGCACTTACCCTGGAGCCTAGCCATTTGAGAGCTATGTGATATCTATATGTTATTTAATCTCACTGAGCTTCAGTTTCCCCATCAGTTAAAATATTTCTATTTGTATGTAATAAAAGGGGCCTTGAAAACTGTTCTGATTCAATTATATTGCCAGAGGAATTTACTACCGATGAAGCTTGGGTTTAGACTAGGGCAGATTGGTTCTTTCCTCACAGAGGAGCTCTGAGGTACTTTCCATCATTTCTTGTATGTGCAATAGTCTGGAAAGAATTAAGTATCCTCAGGCTGGCTCTAGGATTTTAATACCTGATGAGTTATTTTATCAACTCTTAAAAATGTAGTAAGTAGAAGAGCCAGTGTTTGAATCCAGGTCCAGTAAATCCAAATCCAGTAAGGTTTGTTTTTTTTTAAGGATTTTTTCATGTTTTCCCTCTTTGAAGGGTAAATGAATTTAGTTGTGTGGGTACAGACAGTCTTCCATGTATATGGAATTAGAATTACTTACATTGTACTATGTGTTGTATCAAAAGCCTACGTGAATAAAACATTTTTTTCGCCATTTGCAGATGGACTTCCTAACATTTAATTGACTTAACATTTAATAACTAACACCTTTTATGTGTAAAGATATGACAAGTATTCATCTACCTGGTTCTCAATTTATGTGTCAAAGGAGATCAGATAATTCCTGAGATTTTCTTTTCCTATTTAGTCAGTCTCTGATTTTATAATTACACACTATGATTAGTATTACTTTATTAGCCTCCGTTGCTTTAATAAAGTGTAATATTTTTAATTAAAATATGAGCGTGGAATTGTATAATGAAAATGGGACTGAATTTGTCAGTGCTATCCTCTTCCCCAGGAGATTTTTCGTTCAATTTTCTTGGTTTTGAAGTAATTGCCCACTGAGATGGATCTTTTCTTCAACTGCTTATTCATTTCTTCTCCTTAGTCAGCTTTTGTCTGTCTTAATCAATCACTCTGCTGATTTTTCTATGTTGTCATTGTGTAAATGTGCTTACCACTATCATTTTCCCTTTGGAAGGCTTATGGCTCTTGTGCTCCTCCCTCAGCCCTTACTGCCTCTTTTCTCTTCTCAGACATCCTTGGGATAGATGGAATATTTTCCTTCAAGGGGCTAAGGATGTTCAGCAGGGGAAAAACTGTAGGAAAATTCTGAATGTCCTCTGAAATAGGACCTAGGCTACCATTTCAGTTCCCAAGTTGGCCTAGGGATTAGGCAAGAACAAGTCTAAGGACAAATCCCATAGGAATGCTTTGAGAATATTTTGTAGTTTGCTTTCCTTTCATCCTTCTCTCCATCTGCCAGCTTCCAGTTTTCTCCTAGGATGAATTAATTGCTTTATTCTTTCATGCTTTTTTCTGATCTAACTCTTCTTTTTCCACCTTCTTGATCCTCAGGATCCATACCTGCTTAGTTTCTTTCTTCTCTAGCCTATGGGCTGTCATGATTCCTCTGCTTTAATTCCTTCTGGTGGTAGGCTTGCCCCTGGGACAGTCTTATAGCTAGCTTCAAAGGCTTACCACTATTGTTGCAGCTGTGTTTCAGCTGTATTTCCTTGTGCCCAAAGGCTATGGTGAAGGATAAGGGGCTCTGTGACACATTTTGACACCTACAACTTCAAACATTGGGGCGTCCATCACCCCAGGCAAAAGCAGAGGAATCAACTGCTTATAATAGTAGCAGTCTTTAATTCCTATGGGTTGCAAGAGTTTTAGATCCATAGCTTTGGTTGTAGGAGCCATGTAGGGCTGGAAATTTGGGGGGTGACAGGAATCTAGACTGGGGAGAGGCCTTTCCCATATCTACTTTTCTATATGAATGAATTTGTTGTGAATTCGTTCATTCATATTGTAATTGATGAGATCCCTGAATTGCAAGAGGTCTTGTGTGTTGAAGGAGACTCCCTCCAAAGAAAAAAACCCACTTCCCAGGATACCTTTTGCCTACTGTTTAAGTCTCAGATTTTATTGTCTCTGAAATCAAATTATGATACCTAGTTAGCCAGAATTAGTTATAACCGGAAAATGTCTGATGGCAAGATTCTGCCTCTCAGTTGCAGCCTCTCAGGTAAACTGCTCCTTTTCCTCCCATCCCAGTGATTGATTTACTGTATCCCAGGGTCTCTGTATCTCTCAACTTAGTTTGTGTTGAGCACAACTCCACCCTCCCCTTCACCTAATTGATCTGTAAACAGGCAACTCCACCCTTCCCCTCCCCTAATTGATCCTTGGGCTGGAGTTTCAGCCTTGGGTACACTTCATGCTGGTGGGAAATTCAAATGTACACTGACCAATCACTGAGTATACTTTCAGCTTACATAACCTGGCTATTGAATCTCTTTAAAAACCAGCAAGCTGTCCATGCCAGTACTGTCTGATTTGGGCATGTAACCCTGACAATCCCACGGTAATAATAAAATCAACTTCCAAATTTAATCTCGGGGATTTTCTGTCTCCCTCCTTTAAGCTCAACAGTTTGTCTTTAAAAAGTCTGCCTTTTTATTCTGTCTTACCATTGTATAATTTTTTAAGCTTGACACGAGCATACATAAGGCAAGTTTTGACTTTGAACTGAAGTAGCAACCTATCGACTCCTGAAAAGGTGTATAATAGCCTGAGTGAAGTAAAAGTAGAATGTAGCCTGCTGTTGAGTCTGTCTGCCTCAAATCTCTCCCCACTTTAGTCCATTCTCCCTTCAGCCACCAAAGTGAATTTCCTGTAGCACAGGTCTGATGATGTCATAACCCTCCCCTCCATGCTCTAAATCAATAAACTCCAATGGATCCCTATAGTCTCCTAGATTAGTTACAAAGTCCTCTGTTTGGCATTCAAAGGCCTTCACAGTCTAGCCCCCTCCTCCCCTTCCAATATTTTTGCACCTTGTTCCCATGCAGAATGAAGTCCCTCTTCAACTCCTTCTAACTTCCCTGGCTTCCTTTAAAATCTCAGTTCAAATCCCATCTTTTACAAGAAGTCTTTCCCAACTTCTCTTAATTTCAGTTCCTTCCGTTTGGTTAATTATTTCTTATTCATTTTGTATATAGCTTGCTTGGTATAGATTTATTTACAAATTGTCTCTCCCAGGGCAGGGACTGTCTTAGTCTCATTTTGTATCCCTGGCAATTATCAAAGTGCCTGGCACATAATAGGTGCTTAGTAAATGTTTATTACTTTATTCTTATTGGTTGACAAAAGGAGACTCTTGCTTTTCACTGCTAGAAACAATGACATAATAAGAAGATCTTGGAACCAGAAGTAGCAGGGTTAACCCAAGCTTTGACTTTAACTTACTATATGACTTTCAGCAAGTCATTCAACTTTTTTGAGCCAATTTCTTACAGAACTAGAGAGTTATATTGCTTAAGTTGTCTTCCAGCACTGACATTAATTGATGTTTTTATGACTTTTTTTGTCTGGTATTGTTAAGTAGGAGACCTCCACCCCTCTTTGTCATTTCATTGTTCTTGCTGACCATCAGGAATGTAGCCACATTGAATGATAAGGACTGTATGCTCATGCTATCTCAATGTAGTGCAGGAATTAATCAAATTAAGAATCTAAGCCCAATCACCATACCTTATAGCTGGAATTATGAACACCTATATAATAAATGGAAAAATTCATCCTTACCTTAGACCAGGTGAACTCAGAACAAAGTGAAATGAATTAATGACTGATAGTTGAAGGATGCAATTTAAGGAAATAAAGTCAAACACTTAACTAATTTTGGTATATCCAATACTATTTTACTAGATGATTGACTATTGGGTGGGAAATCAGAGGAGATGGGTTAGAATCCTACTTCTAAATGTTACTACCTTTGTGACCTTGGAAAAGAGGGAAAAATGATTCTATAACTTTAAGTTTCTACTTGAAGACTCAAATGATGCTTCTAAGAGGGTATATAATGGAATCTTGTTTTGCTCCCACAAAAGTTATTGGAAGATAATCAATAGCTGTGGGGAAGCTCTTACTTTACTAAAACCCTGGTCTTCCTGGAACTATGCCAATGGCCAGAGGGAACTAGAAAGGTGGGGATATAGCACACAGCTCTTACCTTAGAAGAGAAGAGGTCAGGTCCTGGTCAGATCTCAAGAATTCTCACTACCATGCTTCTGTAATCTACATATAATCTGCATATATTAAGGGAATGTAGAATGTATAGAAGGAAATAAAGTGAGGAACACGAGGAATTTGACTAATCTTTGAGAAATTTTACTATATATCTCTCTCTCTCTCTCTCTCTCTCTCTCTCTCTCTCTCTCTCTCTCTATATATATATATATATATATATATATATGTATGTAAGGAATTTGAGAAATTTAACTAACCCTAAGTCTACTAGGAAGGACAGAACTTGTAGACCCTCACTCCTGTTTCAGTATGAGTGTGGCTGTATCCCTAGTGAGTACCACACCCTCTTCTCTCCTGGAAGTGTAAATAAACACCTTCCTCTGCACACTCTGTTTCTGTGTTCTTTCAGTGAAAATGGGTTTATTTTAAGGAGTACATCATGCGGAAATTCCTAAGGGTCCCCAAAAAAGGGAAGCAGTAGGCAGCAGAAGCTTGTCCCAGTCTAAATCTCTGATACTACCTGGGAGGTCCTGTGAACCCCAAAGGCATGTTTCTCAAAATGCTCAATAAAAGTTCAGAGGAAATCCTTCCTCTTTCCTCTTTAACATATTCCTCAATTTTTTTTTTTTATCTGTGGCTTAATCAACTCTGAGACCCAGGAGAATTCACAATATACAGTATTTCTGATTAGATGATGCACACTAATATTTATAATTTAAATATAGAGAAATACCAGTTGCACTAAATGATTGGGCAAAGCTATATTTCAAATTCAGAGTTCATAATATTTTTATAAAATTGAGTTCATAAGTATTTTGTTAATAGCATCTTCTCTGATGAAATTCCCTTCAACTGGTATCACCACATTCCCTAAATCCAAGAGAAAGCAGCATGGACTTTTTAGCCCAAAGACTGTGAAAGCTTTAAATCTGATCTTTCTGTCATGGCATTAAATTACAATGTCAGAAATAAGAATCTAGGGCCCATTGGTGGTATAAATAACCAGAGAAAGATTACAGTCTAAAACTGGCTGCATACATATTTAAAAAGCGCTGTGTATACAGATTGGAAAAATAGATAGCACTAAATCTAATAGGCCCATCTTGCTCTCTGGCCCTTAAGCAGTAATTTTAAGTCTCAGTGTTTTGGAGGGTGGGACTGTAAATAGCATGCACATATGTAAAGTGATACCTTCTAATAGCTCATATGTTACAAACAAAGAGATGTCCCTTACTGAGATAAGAACAGAAAATAAATATTTCATTGTGCCCCTGCTATTTCTTACTGCAACAATGAAGTATTTGTCCCATTTAATTATATAAACAAGATGTTGCTGCCAGTATCAGGTTTTGAAAATGGTCTCATACTCCGCACTCCTCCCTCTATAATAGGATCCACCACAGGCTTCAACAGTGAATTTTCTGAGGTGTCAGAGAGATTTTTCAAACTTTCCCAGATAGTTGCATTTCCTTCCTTTATTCCATGGTTTCCTTTTACTGAAGGAATATTTCCTTTGCCAAACACATTACATATTTTGGAGAGAGGAAAAAAGAAAAATTGATGACTTTATAATTATAATTTTCTATATTCATAAGGAAAAATTTTTAAAAAGAAAGAGTTAGGGGCGGCTAGGTGGCGCAGTGAATAGAGCGTCGGCCCTGGAATCAGAAGGACCTGAGTTCAGAGCCGGCCTCTGACACTTAATCCACACAAACAAAAACCTAGCCGTGTAACCTTGGGCAAGTTACTTAACCCCAATTGCCCTAAAGGGGTGGCTAGGTGGCGCAGTGAGTAAGAGCGCCGGCCCCGGAGTTGGGATGACCCGAGATCAGATCCGGCCTCAGAAAATGAGCACCCACGCATAAATAATGACTAGCCCTGTAACCTTGAGCAAGTTACTTAACCCCAATTGCTTTAAAAAAAAAAAAGAGTTGAGCAATCATGCTGTTTCCACCAATATCACCATCATCATCATCGTCATCATGTGGGACCAGGATAAGATTCATATAGTCCCCATTGTCCTGTCTCCTTACTAGAGTTGTGTCAAGTATGCTTTCAAAGAGCTTATAGAATATATGCCTATATTCTATTCAACTATGAAAAGCAGTTACATTACCCACCTGTGCAACAGTCTATAGTACATTAAATATACGAGAATAATAAGACTGACTTGTCTCAGAATGATTTCTATCTGAACCTCCATCGAAAAGGATGAAAATGAGAAAATAACTCACATTTTGATAGTGCTTTAGAGGTTACAAAGTGTTTTACATAAATTACATCATTTGACACAAGAAAGAGTAATAGACTGGAAGTCAAGAGACCCACTGGCATGAGTCTAGTCCTAGGAAACCACTTACGTTATCATAGAGAAGTGACTTTTCACTGTCCATCAGTTCACATTTCTCTGTAAAATGAAATAAAAGACTAAGACTAGACGAGCTTTAAGGTCCCTTTGAGGTCTAAAATTCAAAGTCATCAGTCAAATACCAATTTTATTACAGCTTTCCAGTGTATAGCAGGATTCTCTGCAAAAAATATGTTTTGGAGGAAAAATATGGACTAATCAAAAAAGTGAGATTTATATCAAATGTGTTTTATTTTCTATAATAAAAGTGGCATTTCTCTGAACAGAATACCAGTGTTGGTGTTGGTTGGTAACTTATAAGTTTCAAAATGTCATCATTTATACATTTATTTTAGAGTTTAATTTCTTTCTCCATGGATATTTTCTGTATTTTTTTTTTGTGGAAATCGAACAAATGTTATTAAAATAGTGACATCTTAGAAAGTTGAACCAATTGGCACACAGATGACTAAAGATGACAAAGATAAGGATGAGGTAATAGGGAACGATTTTATTTTACAAAAGGCACACAGGGGTGGCTAAATGGTGCAGTGAATAGAGCACTGGCCCTGGAGTCAGGAGGACGCAAGTTCAAATCCGATCTCAGAAACTTAACACTTACTAGCTGTGTGACCTCGGGCAAGTCACTTAACCCCAATTGCCCTGCCTTCCCCTTCCCCTCCCCCCCAAAAAAGCACCAAGGCAAGACACTCTATCAATATAGATAAATATTTCCTTTGCAACATAAACATTTTTAGAGAACTATCAAGAGCAGTGAGAGGATGTAAAACTTACTCAGCGTTACCCTGAAAAGATGGGTTAGAGATAAGACTGGAATGCAGATCTTCCTGGTTTCTAGGCTTGCTTTTTATCCACTATATCATACTGCCATGGTAAGAATAATGAAGATGAGGGGTTCAGGTAGCAGTGAGTAAGAGCGCCAGCCCCAAAGTTGGAGTCGGAGTCGGCATGATTTAGGATCCGTCCCGGCCTCAGAAAATGAGCACCCACACATAATGACTGGCCGTGTAACCTTGAGCAAGTTACTTAACTTTAATTGCTTTAAAAAAAAAGAATAATGAAGATGAGAATAAAAAGTTTATAAATATGTACTTTGTAGCAGCATGTATTACTATTTTATATTAATGTATTGATAGTATTCTCATTTTAAAGATGAGGAAGTTAAAACTCGCTGCATTTAAATTACTTACACAAAGTCATACAACCAGTATGAGTGACTGATAGGACTCAAAAACAGATGTTTTGACTTCAAAATCTATATTCTTGCTCTAGTTTGGAAACAAATTTTATCAGGTACCTTTCACAATCATGACTACCGGTTCAATTCTTCACCAAACAAGGGATAGAATCAGTCATTTAAAAAAAAGAGATAATTTTAATTATGTGAAAAGGGAATAAGCATTTATTAAATATCTACTATGTGCCAAGCGCTGTGCTAAACACTTTCCAAAACCTCATTTGATCCTCATAATAACCCTGGAGATAAATGTTATAATTACCCTTATTTTATATTTGAGAGAATTCAGGCACAGAGAGGTTATAAGTGACTAATCTAGAGTTAGAAATCAGTAAATGTCTGAGACTGAATGTGAAATTAGGTCTTCTTTAAGTCCAGTGCTCTCTCCACTCTGCCAACTGGCTGCCTTTTGGGGAGGGAATAGAGAGGGGGGCTTGCAAGAATAACATTAATTCAACCAAGGTGAGAGAAGTGATTGATATGGAAACAAAAATCTTTGTGTCCAACATATCTTTTATATCCCAATTACCCACACTATATAATAAATTAACAAAGAATTATAATATCAAAAACCATTCTTTAATTTATGTTTTGAAAGATAAGAGCAAATAGCTTTTAAAATAATTCCAAACTATTAACCATATAAATGAATGTTCTCAACCATTAAATATAAAAGAAATGCCCATTAAAATAACTTCAAGGTTTTGTCTTGGGCCCCAGAAATAAAAAAAAAATACAAAAGACTGGAGTAATCTAGGCAGGAGGACTTGTAAAATGATAGGTACACTAAGATCTACTTCTAGTGCCATGAATTAGTAAATCCATTTGGAATTATGCTAAGAAAATGATTAAAATATCACTACCCTTTGACCCAGAGATCCTGCTACCAGGCATTAGATCCCAAGGGGGTCATTAATAAAAGAAAGTCTTATAAAGACCAAAACATTTAAAGCATCATGTAACATGGTAGCAAGAATTGAAAAAGAATGAACGAGATGCCCATCCATCCAAGAATAGCTAAATAATTTTTGCTACATTAAAGTAATACCATAATTGCAATGATAAATATGAAGTATAACAGAAACATAGGAATATTTAGATGAATTGATGAAAAATGATGTAAGGAAAAACCAAGAAAACAATATACACAAGGACTACAACAATATAACTGGAAAGTACAACAAAACAATTGAAAATAAATACTGTGAGTTTATCATTACTAAGTTGGTCCCACACAAGAAATGGGAAATGATGCAGCCCCCATTTCTTTACAGGGAAGGAGGATTATGGATGTAGCTCCCTCACAATAGTATCAGCTTTTGTTCAATGTGTTGGTTAGTTTGCTGAACTTTTTAAACTTGTTTGTTTTATTCTGTTATAGGTGATAGCTGGGAGTGTGAGAGGTAGAAGATACATTGTGAAATATACATAATGTGAAAACCATTTTTTTAACAAAATGAATCAAATTAATGTCTTCTGACTTAAAATCTGTCTTCTCTCCCTAATACTGAGGACCCAAGCCTTAGGAAAGTAATATTATCAAAGGACTTCTGGGAAGAAGGCTAAGTGAGATGTTATATACAAACCTAACATTCTGTAAGAGACTAAAAAAAGCAATTTCTCCCTTCCTCCTTCTTTTTCTTCCCTTCCTTTCTCTCTTCCTTCCTCCCTTCTTCCTATGAGATATTTTACATTGTCTTCTATTTTTACATTCTTTTGGATCTGTTTTAAAATATCTTGATTTCTCATAAAGTCAGTAGCTTCCATTTGTTCCATTCTAATTTTGAAGGAACTTTTTTCAGTGAGTTTTTGAACTTCCATTTCCATTTGACCAATTCTATTTTTAAGACATTCTTCTCTTCATGGTTTTGTTTTGTTTTGTTTTGGTTTTTTTTTTTTATTTCTTTTACCGTTTGAGTTAATCTATTATTATTTTTGATTTTTTATGGAGGGCAATTGGGGTTAAGGAACTTGCCCAAGGTCACATAGCTAGGTTTTTGTTTGTGTGTGTTAAGTGTCTGAGGCCGGATCTGAACTCAGGTCCTTCTGACTCCAGGACTGGCACTCTACTCACTGTACCACCTAGCTGCCCCTAGTCTATTTTTAAGGTGTTATTTTCTTCAGTATTTTGTTGGGTCTTCTTTAGAAAGCTGTTGACTCATTTTTCATGATTTTCTTGCATCACTCTTATTTCTCTTCCCAACATTTTTCTCTATTTCTCTCACTTGATTTTCAAAATCCCTTTTTGAGCTCCTCCATGGCCTGTGACCAATTCATATTTTTCTTGGAGGCTTTTGATGCAGGACTTTTGACTTTGTTGTCTTCTTCTGGTTCTATATTTTTGATCTTTGCCACCAAAGGAAGATTCTATAGTCTGTTCTTTTTCCCTCTGTTCATTTGCCCAGTTTATTACTTGACTTTTGAGCTCTGCCACCTTAGAACTCTGCTTCCAGAGTGGAGAGAACTGTGTCCAAAACTTCTGGGGTGTTGAGCAGCTATTGTCAGAGCTACTTCTATTCACTTGCCTCAGAACTGTGGGGAGGACCCCCTCTCTGCAGCTGCCACAAGCTCTGCCATCCCAGTGCTCCTTCTAATCACAGGGCTACCACTCAAGGCTGCAACCCAGATCCAAGCAGGGTAAAGCAAGAGAATCCTGCCTCATTGCCAGCAAAGAGAATACTGTGATTGCCTTCTGATCAGCTGCTTAGTCACCTCACCATTTGTGGGCCTGAGCTCCAGAAGCAGACACTATTACTGCTGCTGCTGTGGCTGCTGCCACAGCCATTGCCACCTCAACCACCCTGGAACCAGGGGCCACACCATGGTCTTCTCTCACCCAGGTCCAACAGGGTTTTCCTCTGGCCTTTGTTGGTTGAGAAGTCTGAAAACTGCCACAGTTGCCAGTCCTCCTTTCTTACCTTTTTCCCTTCCATCTTTTGTCCTTCCCTCCCTCCCTCCTTCCTTTCCTTTCTTTCTTCCCTCTGTCCCTCCATCCCTTCCTCCCTTCTTTCCTTTCCTTCCCTTCCTCCCTCCATCTTGTCCTTCCCCTCTTTCTTTTCTCCTAAACTACCTCTGAGGTTCCCTAGTGACCAGAATTCTAGATTCAGGTCAAATCTCATCTTCAGCAACAAGTTGTTCCTAGTCCTTGCTGTGGTTAATGTTTTCATCCTGAGTTTACCTTCCATTTACTCTGTATATAACTTGTATACAAATAGTTATTTGAATGTTTTCTTTCCTGTAAGAATATAAGCTTCTTGAGGACAGAATCTGTTTTTGCTTTAGGAAAGAGATGAGGGAACAGTGGATAGAGTGCCAAGCTTGGAGTCAGGAAGATTTGAGTTCAAAGCCAACCTTAGATGCTTACTATCTATATAACCCTAGGAAAGTGACAACCTCTATTTTCCTCAGTTTAATTAACTAATAAAATGGGAATAATAATAGCACCTACCTTATAGGGTTTTTGAGAGGATCAAATTAAATAATATTTGGAAAAATTCTTTACACAGTGCCCGGTACATTATAGAAACTATATAAATGATTATTCCCTTATTTTCCTTTCTTTGTATACTCAGCTTGACACAGTGTGTGACACATAGTAAGCATTTAATAAATACTTGCTGAGCAACTGACTAACTATACAGTCACTGGAATCATTATTTTTTTCTCATCCTTAAGCTTGCCTCTTTAAAATGACCAAAAAAATATTTACATTCCCTTCCTCACAGGGTTGTGTTGAAAGAAGTATTAGAAGAAAACTTTAAGTGATATAGTCATGGGAAATACCATTCTAGCATTTTTTACCAGTTAGTTGGTCAACAGACATTTATTAACTGACATCTCTATACCAGGGATTGTGCTGAACTCTGGGGTACAAACAAAGGCACAAATAGTTCCTGTTCTCAGGGAGCTCAGAGTCTTACAGGGGAGATGATACATAGATAAGTATGTACAAAGCATATATATATGTGTATATATATATATACACACACACACACACACACACACACACACACATACATACACACACACACATACATACACACACAAACACACTAAATGGAAGATAATCTTAGAAAGAAGGCATTTGCCTTAAGGGGGACATTGAAAGACTTCTTGTAGAAATTGGAATTTCATTTTATTTTATTTTTTATAATTTTTACATATACATTAATATTAAACATATTTTCATTTTAGTCATGTTGTATAGAAGAATTAGAACCAATGGGAGGAATCATGAGAAAGAAGAAACAAAGCAACACTACAGGAACAAAAAAAAAGACAATAATTTTCTTCCATCTGCATTCAGACTCCAGAGTTCTTTCTCTGGAGGTGGAAAGTATTTTCCATCATGAATTCTTTTGGAGTTGTCTTAGATCCTTGCATTACTAAGAAGAGCTAAGTCTATCAAAGTTAGTCATTGCACAATGTGGCTGTTACTATGTACAATGTTCTCCTAGTTCTGTTCACTTTGCTCAGCATCAGTTCATATAAGTCTTCCTGGGTATTTCTGAAGTCTACCTGTTAATCAAGAAATTCAGATTTTAATTGAGACTTGAAGAGAGTTAGAAAAGTCAAAAGGCAGATACAGAGATGAAGATCATTTCAGCCTTTGAGGAGTCAGTGAAAAAGCCCTGTCTGGAGGACTGTGTTCTACAAGAAATTGCAAGAACATTAATGCCCCAGATGGAATAGTATATGGAGGGTAGTGAGGTATACAAATATTGGAAAGGTAGGAAAGGGACAGGTTCAGAAGAGTTTTAAAATCCAAACCAAGGACTTTCTATCTGATTTTGGAAGTAATAGAAAGGCCTTGAATTGTATTGAGTGGGAGTTGGGCAAGAACAGCAATATAGTCACATCTGTACTTTTGGACAATCACTTTGATAGCTGACTTGAAAATGGACTGAAGTGGGGAGAGACTTAGAGTCAGGGAGACCAGCCAGAAGGCTGTATGTATAATAAACTGCTAACTTTGTTGCTATTACAAAATTCTAGATTATTCCTCAAAAGCTGTAAAGTTTATCTTTGAGTCTGTGCTTCTTTCATGGGTCAAATTTCTTGATCAAGATGCTGGGTGTTCCCACTCTAATCTATTCCTTAATAGATATGCAGAAATTATATCAATGTTAACCAAAAAGGAATCTAACTTGGTGACAGATGAGGTGTTTCTCAACTGTCTGTAGCATAATTCATTATTTTTGTTTCAGTATTTAATTAAACACTTATGTGTATCTATGTAAAGGATTTGGAACAGCCAATTAAAATTTTCAACACAGCCCTTAAAAATTAATTATCCACTAATGTCACAGACGAACTCATAGCACCAGTGTTTACTTACTGTAGAAAGAATTGTCTCTTCTGATTTGTCTAAATTGTATTTCTCTACCTAGAAATGCACTTCAGAAAAAAAAAAGAAGAAAATTTATGATGTACTTATACCATGGCCTGAAGAAAGAGCACCAGATTTGGAGCCAGAGGAACTAACTTCAAATGCAGCTCTGCTGTTAACTAATTGTGGATCCTTGCCCAATTCACTGCCATTATCTGGACTTTGGTTTCAGCACAATGCTGCCCTTTCAGTTCTAAATCTTACAAAACTCACACATTCACAAAATCCAGATCCAGTGACTTCATCAGTATTAGCAGTTCTATTGGTAAATAGATCACAGTCCTCTTGTAACTAAAAAGATTATATTTTGGAGATTCTATGGCCAACAAGTTATCACCCTGCCATCTCCCTAGTAATTATCCTCCGTGAATTGAGCAGATCTTTCTTCTAACAGCAGAAACACAGATCATCAGTAGGCCCATCTTTGGCCCATTTTCCTTTCCAAACTTGTAGAATGTAACAGTTTTAGCTTCTTTTTTTATAGGTTTCTAGAGTGAACCCAGGGTCACATTAGTGCTGTAATATGTAGAGGGCTGGATTTATAGTCAGGCAGAACTGACTCAGAATCTCATTTTAGCCATTTATTAGCTATATAACCCTAGGCAAGCCACTTGTCTCCTGAGACTCTATTTCATCATCTGCACAATGGCGAAAATAATAATAATAGTAGGGAAGAGTATGGCCAAGCAGAATCATAGGACCTGAGTTCAAATCTAAGTTATGTCTGCTTCTTTATATGCATGTATAAACCGAGGACAAGTCACAAACTCTCTGGGCCTCAGTTTCTTTACTTTTAAAATGAAAAGGTTACATTTCTGGAGTCCCTTGCAGATCTTGATTTATGACCCTATGAAGCAGAGAAACATATGTGTATCTATTTCCACATTTAGAAAAACCTTTTAAGTACTACTGCATTATAATGTGGGTGAATAAGCAGAACTATCAGTCAGGTTTAGTCCTCCAGTGTCAAATTTAGAGAGCTCTGATAGCACTTGCAGTCTTCCACAGCATAGAAACAATAGATTTAGCACCTAATTAGCAAAAATAATGAATTAAAATGGAAAATTCCCAGATGGTAGGTAGCACTCTTCCTTCTCCCTTTGTCCACAACTGAGTTGAACTCTTTCTTGCTCAGCTCAGGCTCTGCTCCTTATTTTAATGTTAATTCCCCCAGATGTAAAAATTCCAAGTTGCTGCTTTGAGAGCTAGTCCAATGCAATGGAATAGGGCTCAGTTTGAATCATTTATATTCAATTCAATCAATATTTCTCCATCAACCACTGACTGCACCATACTAAGTTCTAAGAAAGATACTCCTTAATTAAGAGGCTTAGGTAAGAGGCAGGCTTAGTCCTCATTAGTTCATAATCTGCATAGTTTATAGCCATATAGGGCTATATGATAAATGTAGCCCGATATAAATAAATAATACATAAATAATAATACACATAATTATAATGATATATAACTGTATGATGAAAAAATGCCAATGTTTTTTCTTATAGTAATAGACACATTACTGGATCAGATAATCTAGTTCTAGATTGGTCACTAGAAAGTGGTCTATCCTTGGCACATCATTGTGGTATAATATAAAGAGTGCTAATGTGGAGAAAGGAGATCTGGGTTCGATTTTTTTTTTTCCTGAGAAAAGATGAGAAATGAATCTCCTTTATTCTTTTTTTTTTTTATATATTTGAAACATTTAATGTTACGACCTTGAATTTCAGATCCATTTCCTTCCTCCCTTGTCACCCATTCCTTCTTGGGATATAAGTACTTCAGTATATGTTGTACATGTCTAGCTATGCAAAACATTATCATAGTAGATATATTGTACAAGGCTGCTTATAATTCCCTCCCACTCATCCCACCCCCCACCTGGTCCATTCCCTACATGATCCTGTCCCTCTTCTATAGTGGGTACTTCCAACCTCCCCTCACCCCAAGGATGCCCTCCCTTCCATCATCCTTCCTCTCATCCCCCTTCCCCCTATCCTGCTGCAGGTTGAGATATCCCATTTAGTATGTATGTCATTTTCTCCCTGAACCAAATGCAATGTGAATGTGGTTTTGCCTTTTTAGCCTTCCTTATTCTCCCCCTCCTTTGCAACCACTTCCCCTACATGAGATAGTTTACCCTACCTTGTCTCTCCCCATCTCCTCTTGCCACTTTCCTCTCTCACCTCATAATTTCATCCCTTGAGTATTCTCCCTTCCCAACAAATTCAACTTATGCCCTCTATCCATATATAACTGTAACCATATACACACACATTCACATATGTATTCATATGACCACACACCTTTCTTCCATTATTTTCATAGTGAGAAAGATATCATCAGTCACAGTTATTGTTTTTCCATATAGGAATGTAAATAGTTCAACTTTGATAAGTTCCTTTTGATTTCTTTTCCCTGATTACCTTCTCAGGCATCTCTTGCTTCTTGTGTCTGGATGTCAAATTTTCTATTCAATTCTGGTTTTTTCCTCAAGAATGCTTGAAAGTCCTCTATTCCACTGAATGACCATATTTTCCCCTGAAACAAAATACTCAGTTTTGCTGGGTAGGTGACCCTTGGGTTCATTCCCAGTTCTTTTGCCCTCTGGAATATCATATTCCATGCCCTTCGATCCCTCAGTGTAGAAGCTGCCAGGTCCTGGGCTATTCTGATTGTGTTTCCACAATATTGAAATTGTTTCTTCCTGGCCGCTTGTAGTATTTTCTCCTTGATCTGGGGATTCTGGAACCTGGCTATAATATTCCTGGGAGTTTTCTTTTTGGGATCTTTTTCAGGAGGTGATCGGTTGATTCTTTCAACCTCTATTTTGCCCTCTGGATCTAAAACATCAGGGCAATTTTCCTTGAGAATTTCTTGAAGGGTGATTTCTAGGTTCTTTCTTTGATCATGGCTTTCAGGTAGTCCAATAATTTTTAAATTGTCTCTCCTGGATCTATTTTCCAGGTCAGTGGTTTTTCCCATGAGATATTTCACATTGCCTTCTAATCTTTCATTTGTTTGGATCTGCTTAACAGCATCTTGATTTCTCATAAAGTCATTAGCTTCCATTTGCTCCAGTCTAACTCTGAAGGAATG
Source organism: Gymnobelideus leadbeateri (assembly GCA_011680675.1). NCBI lineage: Eukaryota > Metazoa > Chordata > Mammalia > Diprotodontia > Petauridae > Gymnobelideus > Gymnobelideus leadbeateri. The sequence continues at coordinate 493,389 of WOXC01005146.1, forward strand.
AATCTCCTCAGTGAACTTTTGAGATTCTTTTTCCATCTGGCAAATTCGACTTTTTAAGGCATTCTTCTCCTCATTGCCCTTTTGGGCCTCCTTTGCCATTTGAGTTAGTCTATTTTTTAAGGTGTTGTTTTCCTCAGTCAGGCTGTTGACCCTCATTTCATACTTTTCCTGCATCCTTCTCATTTCTCTTTCCAATTTTTCCTCCACTTCTCTTATTTGATTTTTAAAGTCCTTCTTAAGGTCCTCTATGGCCTGCAACCCGCTCATGTTTTCCCCTGGGGCTTTTGGAGCAGGACTTCTGACCTCACAGTCCTTTTCCGCTCTATGCCCCCAAAATAGGAGTCTAGGGTTGCATTTTTCTGTTTCCTTTGCCTTGGCATGTTGCCACTTAATTGCTTGACTTTTGGGCTTGTTGCCACACTATGGCTTTAAGGCCAGATAGAGGAATTTTCGTCCTGAACGTGTGGGGGCAACTTCCGTTTCTGGCAAGCTGTAAACCCACCCACAACTTCCACCCTAGATCACAATCCAGATCCAGGGAGGTTAAAGCAAGAGCGATTACCCCCCAAGACTGATCGCTGGATCTCCCCACAATTTGTAGGCTGGGAGCTGGAAATGCCTATGAAAACTACAAAATGGCGTGTCTCCTCAGCGGCTTCTAGCCCCCAGGGGAGGGAGCTGACGCATTCCCCAAATACAGGTCCCAAAGTCCATAGGACACTAACCTCTTACTTTGTCCTAGGCAAGTCTATGTTGATAATTCTGGCGTCTCCACAGTTCCTGGTGTTCTGGGGTTCCTCCAGCTGGCTGCTGGCCCTGCCGCCCTGGGGCTAAAACCTCGGCTCACGTGGACCTGGGCTCGGGCTCGGCTCGGCTCCTGCGCTCTGCGGCTGCCGGCTCCCAGACCACTGCGCTGGTCCTTCCTGCAGGGTGCTGGGCTGTCCTCAGCGGGAGGTTAGCTTCTCTGTGTCGTTCTGTGGGTGCTGGGGCTCCAGAAGATTTTCAGAGTCCTCTTTTACATAGTTTGTGGAGAATCTGGGGGCAGAGAGGCTTGGAGGAGCTGTTTCTACTCTGCCATCTTGGCTCCTCTGGGTTCGAATTTTATCCCCAGGGTCTCTAATTTGGAATCACAGGCAAAGTATAAAACTTTATCTATCACAGAAAGGGTTGGATTGGATGATCTTTAATGGCTCTCCCAACTCTAAATCCATTGATCTACACCTATGACCACCAGATCACTTTTCTATCATTCCAGGGCCTCAGTTTCTCCATATTTAAAATGTTGGTATTTGTAGATAAAGAAATTATGTCTATGAAAATTGAGGTACCTTTTCCATTATGAGAAAAAGATATAAGATAAGAGAAAATGGTTTCTTATTATCAAATTATTGGCATTAATTGGCATTAGTAATGAGAAAACAGTCTGAGTGAGAGTTAGGATGAGTTTTCGAGGTGTGTTCAGAATTTGATTGTGAGTTCCTTGAGGGCAGGGGTTATCTTTTGTCTCCTTTTTCTATCACTATTGATTACACTGTGCTTGATAGTAATAGCAATAATAGATACTTAATATGTTTATTAATTAATTGATTGATAGTATAGTGACTAGTATTACTTAGCTAAACAAGGCCTGGAAACCTGATCCAATTCCTCTCCTGCACCTGCCATTATTATTTTTCCTGTGTTCTTTGTTATAGGTTTGCCTCTTATCAATAGAGTAATAAGACTTGTCAGTGCTTCATTCAATCCTCACATCAGATTCCCAAACAAAGCTGCTACTTATAGGATTAGTAGAACATAATCTACTAATTATAGAAATATATGTGAATCCAAAATTCTATAGAAATGAATATAAGTTTAAAGACTGCAGTTTATCCCAGCAAGGGATGCTGAAGAGCAAAAATGTGTCCAGTATACAAACACGGATCAAGTAATGAATAGATGGTTTATTCCCAAAGGGAAAAAAAAGGGGGGGGTGGGGATATGAATCAAGAAACATTCATAGAATGTTTAAAAGAGGATCTGGTAACATGCCATCACTAGGAAAATCCATTAACTATTATTATTAAATATATCATTATATTATATTATTAAATAAATTATTAAATATTAAAGCCTCAATGTGATAGATTTTTTTCTTTCCAAGATTTTAAAAAACGATTTTGCATTTTTCCATTACTGAGGACAATGTAATAAAATATCAAGAATGATTGTCCTTCCATTGGCCTTACTTTCTCTCTAGAGGTGATTCTTTCTTTGCCAACATTCTGCTATGACTGCTGCTGGACCCAAAAATACTCCAGCTGTTATGCCTGCTTTTTGCCAGCACTCATAGTCCTTCTAAGATGTTTGGATATTCATAAAATTGATATTAAAAGAGGAAATGCACAAGAGAGACAATGGAAGCTTTGGATCCTTGGATAAGTCCAGCTCCACATGAGGAACAGTGATTCCTTTCCTTATTCTGCATTGGTAGAGAAGGGTCTCCTTTTCTATCCCTGAATGAATCCCCATATTGTTGGCTGGATTCTGGAAGCTGAGAGTACTACCGGTCAAACATTGTCTCTTCCTTTACCCATTGTGACACCCCTTATCATCAATTTTTTTTTTCCAGCTCAGCAACTAGTTGGGGGATTTAATCCAGTAATAATGTATGCTTAACTGGAAGCATAGGGATGATATCTACACATATTTACATTTCAGTGTGGTCTCCCAGGGCATACAGAGACTATTCCAAAGTCAAGCAATTCCAAAGCAATTTCTTTCATGTGAATTTGGGGCAAAGAAACATCCTCTAAGACCTACATCTCATGTTGGAGAATTTGGAATAATAGATTCTTCCTCTCTTATGTTTCCTCGTGCTAGACAGTTTGTTAATGATCAGACCATGTTATAGGCTGGTAATGCATCTTTTGGTCATTCCTAATGACATGCTTCAACAATGGCCCTCAGTATAATAAGAATGAAATAGTAGCTTGTCCACAGAAAAGGCAGGAAAAAAACTTTAATAAGATAAAAAATGCTTCTACTTGGCAGTATACATTAGAAAATGGCCTGTGGAAGCCAATCTCTGTGTGGGGAATAGTGGAATGATAAAAGAATTAGTGGTGAACTGTGCATTTTTGTGGGGAAAAATTACTGTAGGAGAAAGAGCCAAGATGGCAGAATAAAGGTAGGGACTCACCTGAACTCTTCCTCAAACCCCTCCAAAAGTCTTTTAAAATGACTAAACAAATTGTAGGGCAGCAGAACCCACAAAAAGATGGAGTGAAGCAAATTTCTAGCCTAAGACATCTTGGAAGGTTGGCACCTGTTACACCAGGTTGAGAGTGGGTGGCAGTGGAGAGGAGGGTGAGAAAGGAGAGCAGTCCAGCACTGGTCATGCCAGCAAAGACTTGGCCCCAGCAAACCCAGAGCAGACCTCAGAGCAACTGAATCACTGGCAGCATGATTCCAGTGGACTCCAGACCTCTCAGCCCACAAATATCAAAGACAACTTTAGAAGTTCAGAAAGAAAGATATGTTGGGCCTGGGGAAGAGTGGAGCACAGACCACTGCAAACTTGCCAGTACAGCACTGGCCACAGCAGACTAGGAGCAGGCCTTGAGAGTGATTGAATCAGCAGTGGCCGTTTCCAGAGTTCTCAGCTACAGACAGTAGGAAGTTGAAGAACTGGTCAGAATATTACAGGGGTATTTTTGCTAGCACTGAGGCAGTGTTGTTTTGTCCATACTCCTATCTGGGTCCCAGGCCTGGGTGGCAGTCCCAGGGTGAGAAGGATCACTAGCACAGCAAAGCTTGTGGCCACAAGGGAGTGGGGACATTCTCACAGTTCCAGAGCAGAAAAGAATGCTTGTGGTCACTCATAAACCAGAACACAGGCCAAGAGAAGAATAAACATCTCTCCTTAGATCATACAACCTTCAAAGAACTGAAAACTTGCAGGTCCCTAGAATTATCTCTGAAAACAGCTCCACAAAACCCCTGAAGCTTGGGATAGTGTTCCCTGCACACTGGAAGCAGAGCTATACTTTGACAAAGATTTTAAAAGTCAGTTAATAGGCTGGGAAAATGAGCAAATAATGAAAAATCCACCTCTGACTATTGAAAGTTATTATGGTGACAAGAGAGATCAAAACACATACTCAGAAGACAACAAAGTCAAAGCTACTGCATCCAAAGCCTCCAAGAAAAATATAAATTGGTCTCAGGTCATGGAAGAACTCAATAAAGATTTTGAAAATCAAGTAAGAGAAGTAGAGGAAAAAAATTGGGAAGATAAATGAGAGGAATGTAAGAAAATTATGAATAAAAAGGTCAACAGCTTGGTAATAGAGACATAAAAAACTACAAAAGAAAACAACACCTTGAAATAACACCATTTGACTAGGTTAAATGGTAAAAATGGTCCAACAAAGCCAATGAGGAGAATGACTTAAAAAACACAATTAACCAAATGGAAAAGGAGGTCCAAAAGCTCACTGAAGAAAATAATTCCTTAAAAATTAGAATGGAGCAAATGGAAGCTAATTACTTCACGAGAAATTAAGAAATAATACAACAGAAACATAAATAATTAAAAAATCATAGACAACGTTGAATATCTCATTTTGGAATAAAATAAATGACCTGGAAAATAGATCCAACAGAGATAACTTAAAAATTATTGGACTACCTGGAAACTATGATCAAAAAAAGAGCCTAGACATCATCTTTCAAGAAATTATCGAGGAAAGTTGCCCTAATCTAATCAAGCTACATCTCACCAATATATTGGACTCTCCATTTATTCAGCAATAAACTAAAGCATAACATTCAATAAACTAGAGCATAACATTCACAATAGCATAATATAACAAATTATTACTAAGATGGCCACATAGTCTTAACAAAACACTTCATTCATTAAACCACAATCTACTCAGTCAATACACAGTATCCAAGTGAAGTCCTCTTTCATCTTGACTTGAGGCTGGTTTCCAATCATCTTTAAGCCAATCAACTTTAAGGGATAGTGCAAAACAAAAACAACATTCACCCTTAGGTCACATTAAGTTAAAAATCTCATCAGTTAATACAGAGTATCCAAGTAAAGTCCTCTTTCATCTTAACTAGAGGCTGACTTCCAAACCCCATGGCTCCTCTTCCACAGGCTGACTGCATCCAACTCTTGCCTGGATTCACCAGACTCTTGCTTGGATTAATAGGTGGGTAGCTCTCCACTCCTGTTCCATATTTCAGCTCATAGGAACTGCTCTACTCCAAACCCTTCAAAATTTCTGTTTCTAGGAAGACAAAGCTTAACAGGGCTACAAAAATATTTACACATATTGAGCTTAACAATGTTTCTACAATATTTGTACATATTAAGCTTAACAGAGTTGCAATAATATTTACACACATTACCAGCACTGTGATCTCAATTCACTTTCTGTCTGAGAAATCAGCACAAATCAAAGGAGTGCTTCTGTCAGACAAAGTAACACTACCACAGATCAACAGACAGAACAACAGAGTGCCAACATCACAAACATTCTCTTTCTTAGCTCTACCAGCTCCCAGCTCTGCTCAAGCTTTTCTCTGCTCTGCTTCTTCCTGTCCCATCCTTCTAGTTCCTCTTTCAGCAAGCTGGATCAACAATGCAATATTCACAATGCCTAAAGTAACTATAAATATACTGATATGGTTATTAATTACAAAATATAACAGGTTTTCTATATGGGGTCATAGCTAGAACATTTTTTTTAAAATATCAGAAAACTGAGTCCCCAAACCAGAAAGTCAAAACCATCACAGTAGCCACAGAGTTGGCACACATAGTGCAGTAAACACCCACATTCTCAAGCCTTCAAAACAGAACAGGCTTCCTCAGGCAAAGATCATCCTCTACCCATAGTAACTGCTAGGCTTTCATGCAGGTCGCCCCCAGCAGCTCTGCCCCCTCCTGCAGTTCCTAGTCCCAGCGGTCCTCAGCAGGAGTCCTTGGCAGAAATTATGGCTGGCTCAAAAAAAAAAAAAAAAAGGAGTTCTTGTTGCTGCCACCACTACTTCCAGTAACTGTGCTGACTACAGCCTGGCTCCTACTCAGCTCCAACTTCTTCCTGCCCTACCCCTTCCTTCTATGTCAGCAAGTTCAAGGGGCATAGAAAATCTTCAAATCCCATTACCATGACACAATTTCCTCCTACCGTGGGCTCCATGTTATTACATTAGTCCTATTAAGGACAGGGAAGCTCTTCAAATACTCGGGCGTATTAAGGGCAAACAATGCATACTGTTTCCAACAAAGACTCTTGATACAAACAAAGAAGAGGGTCAAAGGTACTTCAAAAACTAAAACAAGCAAAGTAGTATTACTTTCCTTGACATTACACAGCCATAAAGAATTCAAGTAGTTCCAGCCTCAGACAATTAACACACACAAAAAACAAAAACCTAGCAGTGTGACCTTGGGCAAGTTACTTAACCCCAATTGCCTTCCAAAAAGAAAAAAAAAACAGAAAAAAAAAGTAGCTAGGACCCAGATTCAGGATCACATGAGATTTTCAGCACCATAAAGGAGTAAATGTGGTATTTCAAAAAGCTATTTTAATGAAGAATAATTTATCCATCAAAACTCAGTGTAATCCCAGAGGGGAAAAATAGTTGCTAAATGAAATGGAGGACTTCCAATTATTCTGAATGAAACTGAGTAAAACTGAGTAAAAACTGAAGTATAAACACAAGAGTGAAAAGAAATTCCTTTAAAAAAGTAAATATGAATAAGCAACTACAAAAGACAAAATAAGGATCAAGTCTTTGCATGTTAATATGATGAGGTATTACATGTGTCCTTTCAAAACTGAAAGAAATTATTATTTCTCTCTTATATTAGTAACCAATTATTATATTATGACTAAAGTTTTTCGCCTTTTTCTATTTCTTCATTTATAAATCAGCCCCTGTAGATTATTAGGCAGCCTTTGAAGTGTAGGGCTAATAATGAGAAGGAAAACTCAGGTCTGTTCAAAATATAAAGCAATTTTAGTTTGGGGGAAATTGATGGATTCTGGCCCATAGTGCTTTACTTAGACAGGTCTGGGAAAAAAAAATGTGTATTCTCCCCTTTGCCTACAATGATTATCCCAGACATTTTGCTACGGTTATAATCTAAGTCTTCTCATCCAAGACTGAGTGATCAGATTCATGACCCCCAGTCCTTCTCAGGAACATTCACACTTCCAAGGCATGTAAACAATAAATGGTTTCCATTAGGGGTCTTTGGCATTCAAGAGTGTCACTGACCCCTTTCATTAATGATAGCTAGCATGATTAATAAAATGATTGATTATCCAAAAATATTGTGTCAGATCTTTTATACATCAGAGAATCCTAATATCACCAAAAGTCATAGGGGAAATTAAGTAAGACTGAGGTCAAACTTAGAGGTAATTTTGTTATATTTTGATGATTTCAAAAGAAGATATAAAAGGAAGGAGGGAAGGAGTACACTAGAGCAAAAGAGAAGGATAGGGAAAGTTGTTTCACTTTATTGGTGTGTGCAAGAAGAAGATTGTATAGATAGGGAAGGGGACGTGTGGGGTGTGGGCAGCACTCAAATCTCAGTTTCATTTAAAGTGGTCAAAAGTGGGAACAATGTAAACATATGGTTGGTTGCAGAAATATATTTCCCTCAACAGGGAAACAAGAAGGAAAATAATGAAGGGAGAAGAAAGAATAAGGGAGAAGTTAGATAGAGTGCAGAAGGAATTAGTCACAAGAAAATAAAACAAAAACAAATTCTAGACAGGGAAGATAGATAAAGCACGGGATAGAGGGAGCAGGGTGCTAAAAGGAAAGCAGGAATATTTTCTTAAAAAAAATTCAACAAGAAAAGTAAGGATCTGCTTTTGGGCTCTGGGTGAAGGAAAGAGAAGAGAGTCCCAGGAGCAAAAGCACATCATATCATCCCAAGACGCCTGCTACTAAAGATACTCCTTTTCATTTGCCACTCCCTTCTTTGTTAAAAGGGAATGAGAAATAGGAAAAAGTAAGGAAGAATGGTGTGCATGACAATACACAACAATAATAACCAATATGTGAATGGGACATATTTATATAACCTGAAAGAGGATAATTTAAGACAGACACACAAATGCATTCTGTACCTGATTTGAGCCCAAGTGTGACCTGACTCCAAATTCTTTGCTTACTAGCAATGTGACCTTAGGCAAGTCACTTTATGGCTCTGGTTGTTAATTTCCTCATGCATGGAATAACAGGATTGTTCTCCATGAATTCTGAGACTCTTTTCCAGCATCACATGCATAACTAGCATCTCTCATATATTTTGATAAATCTAATGCTGCTTTATCCATACTCTTCTTTTTCCTAACAATCTCTCAAGCCACTAGCCAAGCTCTGACTTTTTCTTGTCCTTGAAGAATCATGGGCAAAACAGAGAAACCATTCTCTGAGCATTCATGCTAGAATGACTTTTGTAAAGTGCACATTACCCCTCCCTTCCCAGGTCTTCTTTCCCCTTTGGTGTTTAAATCCTTTCCCAAGTTACCTACTGTTTAATCAACAGTATAATGTGGCAACTCAGCCACAACACTGGTTTCTAGCTTCTCAGACTGTCTGGAGCCTCCTCACATCAAGCATAACTTTGTACTTAACACCTTAATGGTCTTAACAAAAAGCTGAGCAAAAAAAGAGAGATGTTCTGAAATGGGGATAATTAAAGACAGACACACAAATGCATTTGGTGCCAGATTTGGTTACCTCAAATGAGCAAAATTAAAGTAAGCATTTTATCTTCTTCAATTACACAGAGTTACTCTCTTGAGGAGAATTAGGACAAATGGCTAGAAGACATTAAAGTGAAACATCTTCTCCCCCCCCCCCACCCCAGGCCTAGCAAATGGCTCACAGTTCAGCTAACAGTAGGGGCAATTCAAGTTTACTCCATTCTTTTATTACTGTGGGATAAGTTGAAAGGTCATTCTTCCTACTTTTCCCCAAGTCTAACTTTATTTCAGGACTCTAGCTATGGTCCCAGCTTTTCCCTTATATCTTCCATGAAACCATCTTTGATTCTACACTTTAGTTAATCAGTGTGTCAACAGCATTTATTAAATTACATTTGATGAGAATTACTAAATACTTATTATGTGCTAGTCCTTATGCTAAGTGCTAGGTTTACAAACAAATTTAAAAAAATAGTCCTGACTTGAAGGAGTATAATTCTTATATTCTACAGGCGGGACATCATGACTATTCCCTTCCTAAGTTCATATTTATTTTTGGATAGGCGACGTTTTGTAGTGAAAGAGGGGTTCTTAAACAAATTGTGTGTGTATATGATGCCATTAGTCTATGGAATCCTCTGAATAATGTTTTTAAATGTATAAAATAAAATACACAGGATTATAAAAGAAATCAATTATATATCTTATACCAAATATAATATAAACATAAGATATTTATATATAAATTCAACATAAAATATTTATATCTAAGTATCTAAATAATATTTATATATAAAATAAATGTATAAATATAAGCTCTATACAAATATATATTTCTAAACATGTAAATAAATAAATATTTCTAAATATAAATAAATATTTTACAAACAAATGAACAACCAAGTTCAGGGACCACTACTTTCTCCATTAAAAAATACTGGCTCCTTGGAAAGACTTGGTTGGGAGAACACTATCGGGTTATTAACTCTGATGATTACTAACCTTGGGAAATTGTTGTTGTTTCTTGTCTTGTTGGATTTATAACCCCATTCAAAATCCTAGTCGGGCTTTTCTTGGAAAGATATTGGAGTGATTTGCTTTTTCCTTCTGTAGCTCATTTTACAAATGAGCAAACTGAGGCAAAAGGTTTAAGTGACTTGCCCAGGGTTACATTGCTAGTAGTATCTGAAGCTGGATTTGAGTTCTGGAAGACTAGTCTTCCTGATTCTAGGGCTAGGACTCTATCCAGTGTATCACCTAGCTGCCCCATAGGAAATCAGCTCTTATGTTATCTATGTTCCCTAGGCGCCACTAAAATCTTTATAGCTCTAGATCTATGATATCATGGGACATTCTGGGCTGTGGATAGGGCCTTCCAACTTCACAAATGTGGTAACAGGCCCACAGAATTAAAGGTCTTTGCTAAGTTTTTAAATTGTTGTTCTGCTATGATTTGGAAAGTGTATCTCCAGCAGAGTTGCAAACAGAATGAACTGTCAAATGGAGCCAGAAGCCTGAGAAAACAAAACAACTTCTGGCTTTCAGTGTGTGGATTGGTTCTTTGGTTTGAAATGTTAAAAATTCCTAGGTCAGAGTGTTTGTAATCTTGATGTAGGATGTTTTTGTATTTGCATTAGGATTTTCTTCTTTCATATTCTACTCTCTCATTGAGGAACATTAACATAAAAGCAGATATCAAAATCTTCATCCATGCATCTCAAATATTTATCCACTTATTCATTTGGAGGGTATAAGAAATATTATAAAATAAGCATAGCTTAGAAAGCACTTATAGATATCATTTCAACAATCATGAAGGAAGTACAGATGAGGAACCTGAGCCTTAGAGAAACCAGAAGACTTGCTCATAGTCAAACAGTCAGTAAGGGTGGAGAACCCTAGGACCAGAGGTCTTCTTATGCAAATACAGTGCATTTTCCACCTCTGTATTAGTGAATCAACACCTATTCCTGTGATTCTTAAATTGCAATGTTTGCACATCAAAGAGCCAATCATGTAATTTATTATCCTGTCTCAATTCATTTGTTTATTCATTCATTCCATCACATGTTTTGAAGAAATATGTGAAACCAATTAGGGCATCCAGAGTATTGCTAGAGGGCTTACTGAGGTATAAGAAAAACACAAGAGTTGTAGTGTTTCTGAGGGAATTGTTCTCTCTCTCTCTCTCTCTCACTCTTTCTCTTTTCCTCTCTCTGTCTTCTCCCTCCCTCCCTCCCCCTCTCTCCTACCTTCCTTCTCTCCCTTCCTCCCTCTCTCTCTCCTTCCTTCCTTCTCTCCCTCCCTCCCTCTCTCCTTCCTTCCTTCTCTCCATCCTCCCTCCCTCCCTCTTTTCCTCTCTCTCTCTCTGTCTCTATCTCTCTCTCTGTCTCTCTCTCTGTCTCCCCTATTCACACATATATATGCCATTGTATATACATACACATATACTTAACATATATATACATATACATACACATATATGAATTGTTAGTTCTGCCTTAGTACTAACATTCAGCATTCTAAACTTGCATATCTTGTTATAGATAGACAAATAGATAGATAGATAGATAGATAGATAGATAGATAGATAGATAGATACCATTCCAGAGACAGAATAGTCAAAAAAGGAGGCAGAGGCATTTCCAAGGTAAGAATGTTACTGTTGGGGAGCTAAAGCTAATACGACAAGTGAGGAGTAGAGCCAGTGTTGAAGAGACCATCACCCGGGCTGCTCATGAAATTGTGGTTTGTGTCAGAAAACGAACTTCAATATTTTCATACAAAGAATGAAGAGACTACATCATCTCCAAGGTCTCTTCTAGTTCTAAATCTCATCATCTATGTTTCCTGTTATGTATCTGGTAAGAACCACACCAAAGTTCAGTTATGAAGTGGACAAAGTTATTCTTGGGTACTTTGAATTCCCTTTACTGATCCTTCCCTTCATCTCATATTATTTCTACATGCAAGGGATCTGGAACTCATTTTATTGACAAGTTGCTCTAAGAGAAGTAACCCACATCCTTTCTCTGGATCCATTAGTTTCATCTCACTTAAATGTCTGACTTAAATGTCAATCAGCATCAATTGCCACATCAACCGATTAATCCATTGGTGGCTGGTCTGATGCTGACTGAGAGCCCTGTTAACAACTAATGTTTGAAGAAAGACTGAAGGACACTAGAATTGTTCTTTTTTTATCCTTAGCTCCACTGATTCAACAAAAGAAAGTCTTAGGCAATGACCTGCAGACTGCAAATGTGCCCTGCTCTTCTAGCAAATCTGCAGCAATCGCACACACTTCAGAATGCTCAGGTTGCTGCTCATTTTCCCACAGTACCATATCATTGGATGGAAAGGATTTTGTGCTAGGGTCTGTGAATTCCCAAATAAGGAAATATCACGTCTCCCTCCTACTGGGCTTATGGTTTACCTGTGTCTCATTTCCTTTTTCAGGGTTTAGCCCTAAACTACTGCTAATCTAAGGAATCCCTCCTAATGGTAATCATAGTTCATAGTTACTTAATCCTTTCAAGTTTGTCAAATGAATTCCTTATAACAAAATGGGGAAATGCATAGTTCAATTTTTTTATGGTTGCCATTTTATAGATTAAAAAACTGTCAGAAAAATTAAGCAACTTTCCCCTAGACATAAAGCTAGGGACAAGGATAACTTGGGTATTTAGAGTTTGATTCCAGTAAGCTTTCCACTATTGTTAGAGAGAACAGACCCCAAAATATGAAATTAGTTTTAAAAATTTGGTAGAGAAGAGATATTGAGACAAGAGGACCCACACACAAACCACATACAGTAAAGCAATTTTGCCTCCAGGACAGCCTGAAAACAAGGTGGATTGAAGTAGATATGAGTCACCATAACCCAAAACAGAAAGTTGAGGTAAACCTCTAAGGAGTTCTCAGGTATGGTGATCCAAAACAAGAATGTTTTGAGTGGATCTGGAATCTGGGAAAATCAGGTGGGGGTGTGGAATCTTGTAGCTATTTCTAGAATTCCTAAAGAGTTGCTGGGGTCAAGTGATATTCTGGGTACAGACAACTTTTAATCACATAAGGTTGAATTTAAACAATAGAATATTTTTTCCCAAATAATTTAACAGGTTATTTTCCCTACACTATCATAATCAATAAACCAATCAATAAATATTTATTAAGCATCTACTACGTGCCAGGCACTGTGCTAAGTGATAAGAATGTAAAAAAAAAAAGCAAAAATTAGCACTCTCAAGTTTACAATCTATGACTCGACATTCTTACCTACCACATTTACCTTTAATTTTTTTTTTTTAAAGCAATTGGGGTTAAGTAACTTGCTCAAGGTTACATGGCTAGTCATTATTTATGCGTGGGTGCTCATTTTCTGAGGCAAGATCTGATCTCGGGTCATCCCAACTCCGAGGCCAACGCTCTTACTCACTGCGCCACCTAGCCGCCCCTTTAGGGCAATTGGGGTTAAGTAACTTGCCCAAGGTTACAGGGCTAGGTTTTTTTTGTTTGTGTGGATTAAGTGTCGGAGGCCGGCTCCGAACTCAGGTCCTTCTGATTCCAGGGCCGGCGCTCTATTCACTGCGCCACCTAGCCGCCCCCTTACCTTTAAATTTTTTTTTTTTTTAAGCAATTGGGGTTAAGTAACTTGCTCAAGGTTACACGGCTAGTCATTATTTATGCATGGGTGCTCATTTTCTGAGGCCGGATTTGATCTCGGGTCATCCCAACTCCGAGGCCGGAGCTCTTACTCACTGCGCCACCTAGCCGCCCCTTTTAGGGCAATTGGGGTTAAGTAACTTGCCCAAGGTCACACGGCTAGGTTTTTGTTTGTGTGGGTTAAGTGTCTGAGGCCTGATCCGAACTCAGGTCCTTCTGACTCCAGGGCTGGCGCTCTATTCACTGCGCCACCTAGCCGCCCCTTTACCTTTAAATTTTAAGCAAATATATTCACTTTCATAGTGTCTCTCACAAATTTTCATTGCTCATCCACAAATCTACTCTCATTAGACTCTGGAAAGGTAAGGTTATTTTCTAATATTGAATAAATGGTAATGACTTTGGCTCTCTTAACAGAGATGTTCTGTGAATACATTTTATTCACAGGCCCCTCTTCCTTTATTCAAATAGATGTCAACATATATGTACAATTGGGCCTAGAGAAACCTCCATGTAAGCTCATTTTTCCCTACCATCTCATCCTTAGGTTACTGAAAGGGATCTCACCAGAGCTCAGTTACTGGGCACTGTTTAATTGCCCTATATTTTGTGCAAGGGATTTGGATTCAAGATCTTTCTCAAAAAGAAATCGTGTACTCAAAAGGGCATTTGTCTTGTAGTGAGATCTGTGTAGGAATCCTGGATCCAACAATTACCAGCAAGTCTTTTAACTTCACTGAAATATTTCCTCATTTATACCATGAAGAAAAGGATAGTCATCCTATCTAATTTCCAGTTTTATTGGGAGGAATGTGCTTTGTATTATTATAGCACTTGAAAATGATCATTATCATTTCCCCCTTAAATTGACCAAACAGCAACCAAAACAGTGAATGCATGCCTTCCAAATCCATTCCCTCTTGGGATCAAAACAGACAGTTCACCTCACTACTGTGAGAACTAGGGGAAAAAAAAGAGAATGGATCACATAGCTCCTTGACATTTGGGTGAGAACACTCTGTGGCATGTAGCATATGTCTCTCCCTAAGTGAAAGGCATAGCACAAGCTGGTTGTTCAGCTGCAGTACAGCTCAGAGCCCAGACTGAATCCTTCTTCTTGCAAGCTGGCAGACAAACTCACATGTCCTCCTTCCTTTCAGGCCTCCTGCATACTTGATGGTGTTCTCTCAGAAACACACACACACACACACACACACACACACACACACACACACACACACACACTGGATGATATTCACACCTGATACAATGTTGGTGGTTACCACAGTCAGGACATTTGGAGCCCACTGCTTTTGCAGTTTAGGAATTCTAGGCTGCATCTGAGGAGGAGGAAGAGTGAAACGAAGAGCTCTATCCCCCAAACCACCTACTTGTTAGCATATAAACTACAGATCAGGCTGTTTATCGAAAATTATTATGACTTTTAAGGCTGGAGCTCCTGGTGGCCTTTCAATAAGATTATGTGGCTATTTGGGCTAAAAGGTATACTGATGTCTCTCTATTTAGAAAAAAAAATGGGCTGTTGAGAAAATTTACTGAAGAACCTGAAAAATTCTCACATCTAGCAAGAGTCCTCCAATCCTTCCCCCAACACTTGTAGCAGGGA
Source organism: Gymnobelideus leadbeateri (assembly GCA_011680675.1). Lineage (NCBI taxonomy): Eukaryota > Metazoa > Chordata > Mammalia > Diprotodontia > Petauridae > Gymnobelideus > Gymnobelideus leadbeateri. The sequence continues at coordinate 508,407 of WOXC01005146.1, forward strand.
GGTGTTGTGTGTGTCTCGGAGGGAGATAGAATAGATATCTTTAACCTTTTCTTCCCCAAGAAGAAGCCAGAAGTTGAGACCAGAAGCTTGGACACTCTGCTGTCCTTAGAGAGAGGGGCTACCAGGCTAAAATTATATCTATCTGATCCCTCAAATATTATGCGTTTAGGGGATATACCTTTCAAGTTCAAGCTAAACTTCTCATCACTATTACTTAATGGGGAAAGGAGGAGCCAAGTTTTATATCCAGCATCTGATTCTCTTCCCATTCATAACCAGTTCCACAATGAACACATATTGTAAATAGCAAAGAAAGCTATTTATCCAAGTCAATAGCAAAACAGAAGTCAAAGAAATTATTTGTAGGACAGTATAAGTCAGACAATACAGAGGGAAGGAATTCATCCATTGGGAGTAAGGTAATTCAACCCAACCAAGAGCAAAAGAATCCTAGATCTCACCAAAGCAGAAATTCCACAGTCTTTAGTATAACAATATAGTGATAAGGGCATGCTGGAAATTGCTAGATCCTCTCCTGTTCTTCCCACAGTCTTCCTTTAGTAATATGAAGTGGGGTTGGTATCATGTCTTCAAGTGAGAAGATAGATGATGATACATACACACACATTCTTGTCATTTGATGATAGAAACCAGAAACACTTAAAAAGACTGAAGAGACCAAACATACTCAAAGAAAGTCAAGAGATCAAAGGCACTGAAGAAACTTAAGAGGCAAGAGTTCCCCTATCTCCTGCTTTCCAACTCCACCCCATCCCTCACACAGGAACTCGGAAATCACCTCCAGTAATGAGGAGAGTCCCTTACCAGTTTGCTTTAAGACTTGGGCTACACAAGTGTGTAATTTGTCCAAGGGCACATTGGCTGTTGATAGAACTGGCACTCAGATTCATGTGTTTGAACCAAAGTGCAGAGTATTTTTATTTATATTATGAAAAACAACCCATGGATTCAAAGGAGAGGGATGAAAAATCAGTTATTTGGTGTATGCAAAAAATATTAGCATTCTTCCATAGACTTTTCATTCTATAAGTATCAGTTGCTTTTATGTTGGGTAAGCATAATCTAAGGGCAAATAGAATACAGATTTGCTACTACTAAATTTAATCTTAATACATATCAATTGATTAAGCATCTCCTATGTGCAAGGCATATCCATAAAAATTAGGAAATGATTAAATATACAAGTGCAATTAAAAGAGAGGATAATAGATGAAAGCAAGGTAGGATCATTTCTTGTTGGGACTAAGCTGGATATTGCAAGAAGAGAAGGATTTCAAGAAGCAAAGCTGTAGGAACATATTTTTTCAGAGACAGAGAACTTGTATAAATGTAGAGAAACCAGAGATGACAGGAAGAAATTGGGGAATGGCAAGGAATGGAGTGTGCCTATAATGTGTACTTTGTAAAGTGTAGTACTGTACAATTAACACAATGAAACAAGGCTGGAAACATACATTTCTTGACCTTTTCTCTGCCTTCAACTATGGCCTGCTCAGACCCTATCAGGACTTCTGAATGGGAAAAGCAATATGGTTATTCATTCCACCTTAATAAGTTGGAACTCATCAAGTAAAAGTCTTCCAGTGAGATAGAGGGCTTACCACTTGCCCTGACATTGTATTCTCAATTCCTCTTGACCCTGCCCTTGCCCTGCCTCAATGATCTCTAGACCCTTGGACATTGTCATGTAACATACTGGTATAATCTATGCCTACCCTATGGCTGCACTCCTAGGACTTCTGGGTCTTTCCATCTGCCCTGCTGCTACTCTCTTTTTCATGTGTTATTTCTCCCAGTTAGTGTGTGATCTCCTTGAGTACAAACTCTCAATCTCTCTCTCTCTCTCTCTCTGTCTCTGGATTTCTCTCTCTGTCTCTGTCTCTGTTTTTCTGTGTCTCTCTCTAATCTCTCTGTCTCACTTCTTTTCTTGCTCTCTGTCTCTCTATTACAGTTTGGATCTCCAGCACTTAGCACAGTATTGGGCACATCATAAGTCATCAATAAATGCTTTTTCCTTCATTTATTATGGGTCAAACTAAAGAAATTATACATCATCATTCCACAAGGGTAGAAATCAAATGACTCCTAATTTCCTCTAAGATACAAGCTTTACTGTATGAATTTAAAATCCAGCATGACTTAGCCCTGAACAATTTTTTTCAGCTTCATCACATATGACTTCCATTCTTGCCCTTTGAATTCCAGTCAAACTAATCATTTTGCTATTCCTCACACAAAAACTCCACCTAGTTTCTACATGCCTTTCACTGGCTGTCCCTGGAATACACTCACTCTTTATCTCCACCTAAGAGAATTCCTCATTTCTTTCAAGCATTGCTTTCTACATGGCACTTTCTTGATCTCTCCAAATTTCTCCCTCCCTAAGTATCTTGTATTTATTCTTTATATATACTTTTGTGTGCATATAATCGAATATGTACAAGTTGTTTACACTTATAAGCTCTTTGAGAGCAAGGGACTATTTCTTTTTTTGCCTTGGTATCCTAAGTGACTAGGACAGAATCTTGTATTAGGAGCTTAATAAATATTTATTGATTGATTAGTCCTTTGAACCTAAATTCTCTGTTATTTAACCCAATGTCCTTTCCACTGGACCAAATATCATGCTGCTTTATAGCCAATTTCAATTCCATATTTCAAATTAATGGCACTATAATTGAAGAGCTTTTACTAAGCACTCAGAATAATAGTCAACAAGTCATAAAATTTAAATAGTCATTATTTCATTAAATTATTTAAAGAGTTAATGCATCCTCTATGGAGTATTGTGGAGTAAAGCAATGTGAATTCCAATTCCATCTATAATGCTTACATAAAATGTGAAAATAGATGTAAAGTGTTTTCCAAACCTTAGTGTCTTATGTAAATGCAAGATCATCTATTTTTAATATCAATATTATTACCACTTGTGTGACTTTTGGACAAATTACATAATCTTCCTAAGGGTGACTTCCCTACTCTGTAAAATGACTTCTTTACTCCATAAATCAGAACCCCCTCCTGGAGGGCTTGATGCTTATATATCCTTAGGAAAGTGGGTGTTCCTGACAAACATCAATTAACTCTAATTGGTTAGCAACTAATGAGATAATGAACATTATAATAAGAGGTGGGTTTATGCTAATGAAGAACTGGGAACAGTAATTCTGATTACACAATCTTGGACAAAGAGACTTACCTCTACCCTAACCATTCCCACTGAAGGAAGTCTAGGCAAAGTGGATGGACCTCCATTGAGACCAGTCTGAATAGAATTTAACAGTCTGGGATTTACTTAGATTATAATCTTTTGATGAGATCTAAGCATTCCCAGTTGGATAAGTATTGCTCAAGATTTCATATCATCATCAGCCCTGCTCTTCAGATAACTAAGCTTTAAAAGAACTTAATCTTCAAATAAGGAAATAGGAAGGGAAAAAAAAACCTGTATCTTCCCAAAATTAACAATTGGTTATTTAATAATCATTTAATAGCTAATTATCATTTCTCTCTGTATAATAACTCTTATTAAATGGTTCTCCAATACATTCAGGGACACAAAGGAGATGCCACTAACACATATTCTTGAGAAAATATCATTGAAAGGGTGGGCTCCCCTGGCCAATAAGTGAAAGTGCAGGCGAGCATCAGTTTTTCAAGTTTATGATTTCTTGCTTTAGGAACTATTCCTCTTAAGCATCTAAGACTGGACCCTGAATAGAGCCTATGACTTCAAGTCAGGAAGACTTGAGTTTGAATCCAGCCCTAGACACTTGCTTAGCTGTGTGGCCTTCAGCAAATCACTTGACTTCTGTTTGCTTCAGTTTTCTCAACTGTTGTTGTTCAGTTGTTTTTCAGTGATGCCAAACTCTTTGTGACCCCATTTGGGGTTTTCTTGGCAAAGACACTGGAGCGGTTTGCCATCTCCTTCTCCAGCTCATTTTACAATTGAGGAAACTAAGGGAAACAGGGGTAAATGACTTGACCAAAGTCACACAGCTAGTAAAAATCTGAGGCCAAATTTGAACTCAGAACGATGAATTTTCTTGAGTCCAGGTCAAGCATTCTATACATTGTACCACCAGCTGTCTTGTTCAGCTGTAATTTTCAACTATAAAATGAGAATAATAATAGCACCTCTGTCCCAGGATTACTGTGAAGATCACATGAGCTGATATATATACCATGCTTTTCAAACTTTAAAGTTTATTTAAGTTTATTTAAATACTAGCTATTATTACTTCCCCTTTTCCCAGAAAGATAATCACAAGTACAAGTATATGAAGGAAGATGAAACTATAACTGCAGCATTCAAGCAGCATCATCCTTTTTTAAGCACAGTTCTGAAAATTGCCTCACAAGAACCCCTGTGTCATTTGGGGGAGCCAGAGTTGAACAACTCTTTGAAGGTCCTCTGATTGATTGCTAAGCCCCAAGTGACCTTACTCTGACACCTAGGTCTCAAGTGACTGTGACCTACAAGCTCACAGAGTAGAGGGCAGAAGGAGTGAGGTTTTCTTAAGGGCCATTTAGCTGATGGTTATGTCAGGTGTGCTCTTAGGGAAGAGTACAGAGACTTGGGAAAGTGCTAATGGACCTTTCCAGGCCCTGGGGGCCAGGGTTTCCTTTAAGTCATTTGGAGAAAGGGGAAAAAAGCCTTATACCATCCACTTTGAGGAAACAACAACAACAACAGAACTAGCCTCCAGTAAATAATTTCTACCCTCTGGAATATGTTCTTTATCTGAAAAGTAAATTTTCAAGCTTCTATATTGGCACATGATGCTATTTGCACTGCTGTTATTCAATCCATGCCTATTATTGATAATAACCAACATAAAAGTGTTTGATCATATTACATCTCTAATTCTATTTAATCTCTGACTCTGAGTGGCTTTGTGGAGGGCAAACTGACCATATAAATAAGATCAAGGAGGGGTGAGAGGGATTCATAGATCAATAAAGAGTATTTGCTATCTCAAAGAAAATTATAATATTCTAGAATAGCCTGTCCATTAATGCCATCAATCAATTAAATTCAGGAAAGTTTATTAGGTGACTAGCATATGTAAGACCATGTATTAGGTGGAGAATAAGATGTAAATACACATATGAACACACATATGTATATATACAAAAATGAAGGTGTATATATATAATATACACATATGTGATTAATATACATATGCATGTTTATATTTAACTGTCTTTATATTAAAGGTGCTCAGAATCTACATATGCAAACATATTTACAGTAGGTTTAGAAATAGCTAGACAACACAATGGATTGAACACTTGGAAAACAGGGCACAGATGAGATAAACAAAATGATCTTACAATTGGTTGGATATGAGCCAATCATCACCTGATGGTGAAAGTGTTGTTACATTCATTTATAGTTGTGTGAACTAAGTCTTAAGGGAGATGAAGAATTGTGTCTAGGATTACACTGCTAGTAAGTGTCTGAAGTGAAAATTAATCCAGATTTCCTATTTCACAGAATAATACTCTTTTCACTTCAATATGTTGTCACTTGAAGATGACTTTATAGTCTTTGTCATGGTTAACTAGAAAAATAATGATACCATCAGAAGAAATAGGAATGAGGAAAAGCATTTCCTCCCCTCCATCTTGCCCTGGGAAGATCATTAGTTCCATTTTGAACATAATGACTTGTTAGTGGGACATTTTGGGAGTACTAAATTGCAGGTAATTGTAAGCAGGAGGTTGGAGCATAGAAAGAGGTGATAATGGTGACATAAGTAAAAGATGAAATAATCAATGAAGAAAAGGAGTGGAGTGAGTCCAGCCACTGGATAAATATCACAATTATTTATTATGGTCAGGGAAAGGAAAAAGGAAAATGCCTTCATTTAATAGAAGAAGAAACTGAGACCCTGAGACATCCCATCTTTTTTTACTAAGTCAAATACTAATAAGTTGAATAACCAAGAGTTGATGTCAGGGTCCTTCAACTGCTCTTTTAACTCTTCCACATTTCCTCTCCAGAAGAAAGAGAGTAATCAGAAGTGTCAAATACTAAAAAGAAAAAAAAAAGAAATCAAAAGACTGAGCACTGCAAAGAGACCACTGGATTTGTTAGTTACTGAAGGTACTGACAAGAATAGTTTTAGGAGAGTGTCAGGAAAATAAAGCATATTGAGAGACCTGTGAAATGATTGATTTGTGAAGAAGCAGGTATAGTTCATGTAAACTATTTAATCTTTCTAATATTTGTCTATGCAGGAAAGGAAAGTTCAGGATTTCAGTATAAAGTGATAATATTAACTAAAATATTTTATTTTATTTTTATTTTTGTTTTTTCTTTTAGGATAGGGGAAACCTGAGCAAGTTTTTAGGCATAGAAAAGGCAGCCCTCTGATTTGGTCATTAGCACAGTTATTCCTTCTAATTTCCTCTGGGATCTTTCTTCATTACACTTTTATCTCTCACTGGAGAAAGGTCTTAGAGGAAATATGAAGGGATGGACTCACAGTCATGAGAATCAGAAGGTTTTGTCAAATAACAAACACTTATCAAGTGCAGGTTTAACTTTGGCAAAGAGGAGGCTCAATTCATCCTCTGATGCCAAATGGAAGATGAATAAATAAGCAAAGGAAAAGACAGATGGTCTATCTTCTCTGCATGGTGGAGGGTGAAATAATTTTCTGATAGAGAGGGTGATTAATGAGAAAAAGAGGGCTTGAAGGAGGTTTTTTAGGGAATAGAAGCTTTCCCTCATTTCTTTATGTTCTACATATTTATAATTTCTTTTGCCTCCCCGCCAATAATATTCCATTGCATTCATATACCACTACTTGTTTGGCCATTTCCCCTATCAATCTGCTAGGGACTAATTAAGACAATGAATAATGTCAATAAAAGTTGTACAAAATAAACACAAAAAATCAACTTAATTTTTATGTAACAATAACAAAAATTCAAGAGAAAATAATAAAAAAGGGAAGACTCCCTTAAAATAGCTACCCAGTATATAAAGTATTTGAGGAAATTTTCAACAGTCTTAGTGAGGAGCATGATGGGAGTTAAAGAGAGATGAATCAAAGGATTACTGTGAATTAGTGAGGACCTAGATGAAGTTAGATAGTATAAATTTATAGTAGAGGTTTTTACAATGGCTTCTGACTCTCTCCAGCATTACTTGGTAAGTCAGAAATAGGACAGAGAAGACATATATTGGGAGTTATCAAGACTCTCAATATATTAATTAGGTAGAAATAGCAGAAGGCCAAGGTGTTATCTAAAACATTTATGGAAGAAACTGAATAATTGAAAAGGATAATCATAGGACCAAGACTTTGAATGGAAGCAAGTAAGGCCAGAACAGACAGACAAGATTAGGAGAACAGGGATAAAGTGAATGCCTATCAGTCACTGTAAGGGCAAAGAACAAGTCCTGATATGAGGCATTAGGATAAGAGGAAAGATGGGAGATTTTGATCACAGGGATGAATTTCTGGGGCTCAGGATTGTAAAGGTGTAGTAAGTGCTTATTGTAAAAGTAAGGTGTGGTTTTGGAGTTAACCCGGGTTTGAGAGGTAGTGCTATTTAGTGGAAAGAAAGTTGAATTTAGAATTAGGAAGATACACATTCAAGTCTGGCCTCCTACTCTTCCATTTTGATAACTATTATTACTGGTCACTCAAAGCAAGATCCTCAGATGTAGTTCACCTATATTTTAACAAAGTATTTGATAATGTATTTCCTGCTATTCTTATTGTGGGAAAAAGAACTACCAAGAGAAAAGAGCTAGTTACTAGTGCAATTAGATGGTTTCACAATTGATTGAATGACTGGAATGATTTGGTGTCAATATGGACATATGTCTCCAGTGCAGTGCCCCAGGGATCTGTGTTTGGCTTTATGCTTCTTTCTTATTTTTTTTTTTTAAAGCAATTGGGGTTAAGTAACTTGCTCAGGGTTATACGGCTAGTCATTATTTATGCGTGGGTGCTCATTTTCTGAGGCCAGATCTGATCTCGGGTCATCCCAACTCTGAGGCCAGCGCTCTTACTCACTGCGCCACCTAGCCGCCCCTTTAGGGCAATTGGGGTTAAGTAACTTGCCCAAGGTTACACAGCTAGGTTTTTGTTTGTGTGGATTAAGTGTCGGAGGCCGGCTCCGAACTCAGGTCCTTCTGACTCCAGGGCCGGCGCTCTATTCACTGAGCCACCTAGCCGCCCCGACTTTATGCTTCTTAACATTAAGAAAATAATCAATGACATATAAAGGCATAGATATCATATTCATCTAATTTTCAGATGACACAAAACCAGTAGACTTTGCTAGTTAACACAGTGGATGACAATAATGATCCAAATAGATCTCAGTAGATTAGCCTTTGGCTCAAACCTAAAAAAGATGAAATGAAATAAGCAATCATGTAAAGTTTTACATTTAGATTCCCCAAAAAAATAATCTTTAGAAGTTGAGGGAGATATGGCTAGAACATGACTCCTTTGAAAATGATATATATGTTTTAATGAAGTAAAAGCTTAATGTTAGTCAGTATTCCAGGCAAGAAATTTATGTCATCTTGGGCTCCAGAGTGTTCAGACTTTGTCGTTGTTGTTATTTAGTCATTTTTAGTCATGTTCAACTCTTTATGACCCCATCTGGAATTTTCTTGGCAAAGATACTGGAATGATTTGCCTTTTCCTTCTCCTGTCCATATTACAGATGATTAAATGAGGCAAACAGGGCTAAGTGACTTGCCTACTATCACACAGCTAGTAAGTGTCTAATGCCAGATTTGAACTCAGAAAGGTGAGTCTTCCTAACTCCAGGCATGCCACTCTATCCACTGCAATAGCTAGCTGCTCTGTGTACAGTCTACGGAGAGATGAAAATATTGTTATCTTGTTCATATCATATCTGGAGTATTGTGTTTAATTTGGGTCTTCCATATTTCAAAAAGGATGACTTTTTCAGTTCATGCCATAATTAAGACAAGGAAGTCTCAAATTTAGATTTTATGAAGGGAGGTAAGAGACTTCCTAACAAATATGTCTATACAAAAACAGCGAGACACAGGAGGATATTGGGACATCCCCTATTACTCCCACATCACGCCCCCTCCCACCCAAAGTCATTAGGCAAAGAAAGGATGACCATTGTGGGGGAAGGGGGCTTATTTTAGAGGACATTCTTTGTCAGATATTGGTTAAATCAGATGCTGGGATCCAAGAAATGATTGTTAAATTTTCATCATGGGCATCTACACCTCAGAAATTGACAAAAATGACAAAGTAGTGCTAGTTTTCTTGTTTGTGTTGATTGAAAAAACTGATGCAGAAAATGTTAATAATGTAGATTAAACTTAAAAATGTGTCATGAGTTTTCAGAGTGCTTGGTGTTAATATATCACCAGAGATTCAGGTATCAATATATCATTATTCGACTGAGAGATGGCTTCTGAGTTCCCTCTGAACTCTGAGATTTTATAATTTTCTCTTTCTACATCATTCTCATACCCACAAAAATCTCTGTATCTCCTGCCTCTTGTTCATGTTATAATTTTCTTACTTCTTACCTTAACTAAAGGAAATTATTTCCATCTTAAATGTGTTTAGATCTTAGAATGTTTCCTCCTTTTGGCCTCTGAGCAGCAAATAGATTTTACTGATAGGATGATTCTCCAAAGAAACAACATATTCTCTCTCTCTCTCTCTCTCTCTCACACACACACACACACACACACACACACCCCAGACTTGTCTTTGACTCCAAGTTCTGATTTTTACATTTGTACTTGTCACCATCAAAGGTTTAAACTTTCTCTTTGCCTTATGCCTTATTAGATCTGCTGCTAGACAGAGAGACGGACACAGGATCTATGAGATATATAGTCTTAATTATACAAAGAAGCCTCACCCGGCCCAAGTAGAAGCCACTGCCAGGCTTTAAAAAGTGCTACGGAAGATTTAAGCCATAATAAACAATTTTATATGCAATTTCCACAAACATATTTTCATTTGCCATAAAACAGCAAACACTGAGGGAGGGAGAAGGAGAAATGTGCACAAAAAAGGCCAAAAAGCCCAAACTGTCTACCTGTGCAGCTAAAAAAAATTATAGTTCTAAATCAAAATATGTTTATCTAATGGTTATTTAAAGGGAAGTAAATACTTTCAGACAGTCTGCATTCTGGTGTGAGGTAAAAATACCTGATTGTTTTGTTTTTTGTTTTTTTTTTGTCCTCGGAAAGGTAGCATTTCAGACAGTTTAAGGTGAATAATTGTCTCTTGTCTCAGATATTGATTCCCAGTCATGTAAATCATGCAGGGCCATATAGGCAATACAGTGGTTTCTGGAGGAATTGCCACTAGATGTGTTTCTTTTAAAGTGAAATGATGGTGTTTGAAGAGGAAAGTGGTGTTGAAACTTAAAAATGAAATGCTAGTTCCACACTCTTTCTAGAAAAAGATTGTTCACTTCATCCAGCTGCCTTCCCAGCAGAAGAATTCAAGTGTTACCTGACAGGGCATTCTGTCTGAACAATTGTATTTACTGATGACAATTTGACCATATACCCAAGGACTCCGAGAAGTTTTGATTGGGCTTAATTGCGCAAGCCTAAGTGATCTCCTGTGAGGTGAGGAAAATTTTGTTCTATTTTTTTCCTTCATGTTTTATTAAAACCGTAACAAGGGCAGTCAATACAAACAACTAAGTAACTACATTTAAATTATCAAATTTCAATACAAATTGTATCCTAACATTTTCAGTCATTCCCCCTAAGCCCTCATCAGGATTCTGTGACATTTGTAGCAATAGAATGGGCCTCAAATGTGTAGTGAGGCTCTGTGTGTGGTGAGGGTGCAAAGTAAGGCAGAATAGACATCTATAGCTTCTCCTCACCTCTCCTTCCCAAGGAGATTTTCTTTTTGCTTTATTTGGAGGAGGGAAGGCAGGGCAATTGGGGGTAAGTGACTTGCCCAAGGTCACATGGTTAGTAAGTGTTAAGTGTCTGAGGTCAAAGATTTGAACTCAAGTATTCCTGACTCCAGGGCAAGTGCACCACCTAGCCACCCCCAGGGATGATCTTAAATCCCATTAACAGTACAATGATAGATTATGTTCAGGATATATATTTCTCTATGAGTATAATAAAAAGAAAGAAAAAAGCAGTTTAACAAAATAAACATGCCAACAGAATTTAGAAAGAATATGCAATATTCCACACTCATCATCCCTCTACCTTTGCATTCCCCAACGCCCCCATCCCAACCTGTCTCTTCATGGGGAGAGGGATATATTTTCTCAGTTCTTCTCCAGGGCTAAAATTGGTCATTAAAATTACATAGCATTCATTTATTTTTTCTTGCTTTATTTTGTTTTGTGGTTATTCTTTCCATTTATACTTTTATATTTGTTTTGTATATTGTTTTCCTGCTTGTACTTACATTATTCTTTACAAGTTTATATAAGTCTTTCCATGCAATTTTTCATCCTTCAAATTCATTATATACTATGGTAGAGTATATTTCCTTCACTCATAAAACCATGGGAATTTTTAGTTATCCCCCAATTACTGGAGGGGGGGGGCAGGGAGAGAGAGAAAGAGAGAGAGAAACACACATTTTACTTTATGTAGTGGCTTTTCTCCTCTATTCAACCTCCTTGGAACACATGCCTAGCAGTGGAATCTCTGGGTCAAAGTGTATTAGCATCTTAATTACATTCTTAGCAAAATTCAAAATACTTTTCTAGAGTAGATGAACCAGTTCACACCCCCACCAATAATGTATTAATGTACATGCCTTTCCATACCTCATCTAGGACTGATTATTTCCATCTTTTATCATTTTTTGCCAATATACTCCATGTAGGGTAGAGCCATAAAGATATTTTTATTTGCATTTCTCATATTATTAGTGATTTATACCAACCTTTCACATGGTTAAAAATTTGAGATTCTTTCCATAACTAGCTATATTCTTTGATCACTTTGTCATCATATATTTGGTTAGATTTGTGTTATTTTTTTTTAAGGCTGTAAATATCTTGGACAGAAACTACCATGGCATAATGGAGATCAAACTGGCCTCACAAACAGGAAGATCTGTGTTCACATGTCTCTACCATATACTGGCTGCATAATTATGAATAAGTCATTTCTTAGTGCCTTCTAGGAAACTCTTTAAGACTAGAATGTATCCCAGAAGTCTTAGTGAAATTTTAACCTATTCAGCCTTAAAATTATCAATAAGTCACTTCTTAGTGCTCTAGGAAACTCTTTAAGACTAGAAGGTAGCCCAAAAGTCTTGGTGAAATTTTAGCCTATTCAACCTTAAAATTTGCACTAAGACTTTTGGGACATGCTGTATAAATTATTAAGAAAATACCAATCTACAATGACATAGAGTTTTCTCCCTTAAGAACTCCTTATATTAATGAAATTGCAAGACCAGTCCCTATTCTCATATCTTGGATATCAGATACTCATGAAGTATATTTGATGCATTTTCCCCCAAGTAATATTTTATCATCTTTTAATTGCTTATTTTTCATGTGACTGAATTTATATAAAAAAGCAATATAGTGTTTACAGATCATCCCTACAAAATGGCTTCTATTCTCGAGATAGTGTAATACGTTGACCATTATGTCTCTAAATTTATGATTCTGTGACACAGTGATCTGTCATTCATAAAGTGAATATATTAGCATAAATATGTCAGAACTGTTTAGGCCCTCATCCCTTCTCATTTGTACTATTGTAATTGTCTAATTGCTCTTCCACCCTCAGGTCTGTCTGCTTTCCAATCCATACCAATCATGGTTGCCAAAGTGATTTTCCTGAAGTCAAGGCCTGATAATTTCACTCCTCTGTTCAGGAATCTCCAGTGGCTCCATGTTGCTTTTCTAATAAAATATAAATTCATCCATTTGGCAATTAAAGGCCTTAATAGTCTGGCTCTATCCTACCATTCTATATTTATTACACGTTATTTCCTTTTATATACTCTTTAGTCCAACCAAACTAGAGTATTGCATAGGCCTTTACCATTTGCCTCCACATCCCTACCACTACCCCTTCCATGTCTTGAAAATATCCTTTCCGCTCTATCTCTTAGAATCTCTACTACCCCTTAGAGATCAACTTAAGCTCCATCCCTTATATAAGGCACTTATCATCCCCTAATTGCTAGTATATACACACACATATACATATAGACACACATATGTACACATATATACATACCACATATACATATACATATATACATATATATATATACTTATACAGAAGATGACTGACAACAGCCTGGGATACAGTGGATGACCTTGATGTCTTCAATGTCTTACCAGACTCTAAGCACTCCACATTATTTGCTTCAGCTGTCATCATGGCTCATTCCTCTGAGAAAAGTCTTCACATGCTTGGGGTATGCATTGTCCTATATCACCAATGGGTTTAAATCCTGTTAGCTACCCTCAACCTGTTTTAGCTCATCTGCCAAGATGGTTTAACAAGCTGTGGTCTCTGCATATGCTACAGCTTCTTGGAGTCACAGGTAAAGTTGGGAGATAGGTAGATACCAAGGGTGGGAAAGAGCATTGAAAAGGCCTTATCAAGTCCTCTCACCAGAGGTACTAATACTCCTTGAACAACTCATAAACCCAAATAATTGCCTCTTGTTTTACATATGAGGTAATTAAAGATAGAGATATCAAGGGACTTTCCAAAATCTTTCACAAAGAAATGGCACATCTGGGATTTGAAGGAACAACCTCTCACTCCAAACCTAAAACCCTTTCCACTGTTCCATTGTGCTTCCTCTGTCACCTAGATTAGGAATTTTTAACCTGGGGGTCAAGAACTTGTGTTTTATAAACATATTTTGATAATTGTATTTTGATATATTTAATTTTATTTGTAAAAATCTGCATTTTATTTTGTATATTTCAAAATACTCTGAGAAGGGATCCAGAGGCTTTACCAGATTTTCATTGAGATATATGACACAAAAAAGTGAAAAGCCCTTAATATATTTCAAACATTCTCTTTTACACATGAGAAATCCCTTCATTTTTTTAAGATGAGGAAACTAGGACTGAGGGAAATAATCTTCCCATATTCACATAAAAGTAATAAATAATTCTTACTACATAAAAGTTATTTTGTGTTATCCAAGAACAAAAAACTAAGAACATACCCATCAGTTGGGAAGTGGATGAGCAAAATATAAATAAATGTGATAGGCTACTAAGAATATTGGGAAGATTTCAGAGAAAAGTGATGCTGTTGTTTATTTGTTCTTCAATTTTGAAGATGACCAATGACCTCACTGGGTGATGTCTTGGCTTGTGTATGGATTGGATTTAAGTGAGGCAGAGTGGCACAAAGTCATCAGCCTCACTCTACCTTTCAGATTCATCGAAGTCGAGAAGCAGGACAAAAGTCAAGATGACTGGTGATAGGTGGCCCTACTTCAGGAGATGACCTAGGCATCTTTGTTGTCTGACCACACTCTGAGTGTTCCACAGCACCTGCTTCAGCTGCCTTCATGGCTGTTGGAACAAATTGTTCTTAAATGCCCATTCTGCAAGGGGAAGTTTTTACATGCTTTGGGTAGACATTTCCTAATTCACCAATGTGTTTGAGACCTGTTGGTTATGCTAAACCTAGTTTGGCCCATCTGCCAAGACGGTTTTACTTCAGTGGGACTGTTTTGAATGCTAGAAATACTTGGAGCCACAGGTGAGAGCTGAGTGCCAGGTGAGCACCAAATGTGGGTGACTAGCCCTGGAAAGAGGTTGGCAAGCCCTCACATCAGAGGTGCTAGTTTTCCCTGAATAACTCATAAACTCCTGTGAAACATGGTAAAGCTTTTTTGAACTGATGCTGAATGAGGGAAGCAGGGCCAAAAGAATACCATTGATGAAGCATGCTGTCTACATTCTGACATAGAAGTGATAAACTCAATACATAGAATAAGACATACATTTATGAATATGGAAAATATGGGAATTGTTTTGCTTGACAACATTTATTTGTTACAAGTTTTTTTTTTCTTTCTCAGTAACTGTGAGGATGGGATGAAGAAAAAAATAAATGTGAGTTGTAAAGAAAAAAAAATGTAAAGAAATTACTGGTACTGCATCCAGGATTTAAACCCAGGTATTTTGAAATCATACCTAGCTGTTTCACATCCTATTTCCAGAATAATCCCCCTGATCTAAAACTAAATCTGTAAAATCTTTTTCAATGGGGAAAAAAGAAAAAATGAAATCAGCACTGAAATTCTAGGAAATGAACATTTTCATAGCTAAATGTCATCTGAATACACTATGTTGTGTGGATATTTACTTCCTGAGAAATAAATGGAAGACCCCTTTTATATGAGTCATTATTTCGGACTCTGAGATTTGACTTTTTTATTGTACCGGTTATCTATTTCATACTCACAGGCAAGATGCCCTTGGCAAGGGCATCAAATACTGCCTTCAACTACCTATTTTAAAGTGATCTTATCTCTTGCAGAAGTTTTTTTGAGTGGAGAAACAAAATTTACACTTTACAGTTACAATGCACTTTCTGAATAATTTTTTTTTCTCATTTGAGCCTCATAAAAATCCAGGTAGGTAGAAATGACAATAACACATTATCTAAATGTGTTATTTTAAAGCTGGAAAAGAATTTTCCCTGACAGTATTTGAGAAAGGTGTTTTGAGTGACAATGTACCCACTTTACAGATGAGGAAGCAAAGACTTGAAGAGTTCAAGTGGATTATCAGAGGTCAGCATGCTGTCAAGTGGCAGAACTGAGACTCTGCGTCAAGATTTTCGATTCTTTAGAGTTTCTTTCTTCTACTATGCCACATGGTTTCATTGCTTTCCTACTAGATTTTAAGCATTTAAAGGCATAGAACAGAAATCAGATCTTAGCTACTTATAGAGACTAGCAATCAATATTAATTTTTTTAAGTTATTGATTGGATCCATAGTCTAAAACAGTTTATCCCTTTTAACTTCACCAGGAATTTCAGTCCAAACTAGATTTTAAATGTCTCCAACATATACCCCAACAAACTTGGTCCTTTTAAATATGGTGTTACAGACTCCCTGTTTTTTTCCCCTCTTTTTTTATGGGACAGATTTACTACAACATTAGTTTTAATGGTTTCCTCAGAGTTGGTGTGTTTTTTGTTTCAGGGTTGCCCATCCCTCGATTGGGTTTCATAGCTCGGCAGTTATCACCCCCTAATTTATCGTCCTAGAAGTTATAGTTTGGAGACTTGTTTCCAATCCATTATTTTTCCCCCTTAAAATCTGTTACAACCTGTCATTATGATAAACAGAAGATGGAAGGTGGAGATAGCTTCCTTTTCTTTGAGATTTTTTTGCTTGTTTATCTGCATCTTAAAAAGTAAAATAAAATAAATAAAATAAAAATAAACCAATTAAGTCATAGGGAATCTGAATATTTATGGCAGGAGCCAAATAAGTTTTGGAGGAGGTATGTAGCCAGGGCATTTTGCCTTATTTCCAAGTCAGAGACTCAGCAAGAATCATCAGTTAAAATATATAAATCAAATGTGCTCAGTTGGGAAGCAGGAGATTTGGGATTTTGTCCCTAAAACACCACTAATTCGTAGAATCATACCTCCAGAGTTGGAAGGGATGCCAGATGAAGAAA
Organism: Gymnobelideus leadbeateri; assembly: GCA_011680675.1. NCBI lineage: Eukaryota > Metazoa > Chordata > Mammalia > Diprotodontia > Petauridae > Gymnobelideus > Gymnobelideus leadbeateri. Next base: position 525,095 of record WOXC01005146.1, read on the forward strand.
AGAAGACCAGGAGAGTGACCCTCACCATGTTATTACATAAAAGGGGCTTTGCTTGAAGACCTTCATTAAGTGGGGACCCTAAAAACACTCATACCATTTTCAGAAAACTTTCATATTTAAGATTTTCCTTATAACAAATACCAAATTTTCCTTTCTTTAGTCATATGTTGTTATTCATTTATGAAAATTTTACTAAGTGTTTATTATGGACAGAGCTCTATGTTAAAGCTAGAAAAGATAGAAACGCCTTGCCCTCATGGACTTCATAATCGAAGCAGTGGAGAAAGCATAATAACAGATAACTTGAATCCACCAGAGAGGAACAAAGTGTGATGCAGAGGAAATCAATGAATGAAAGAATAAACATTAACTAAGCACCTACCATGTCCTAGTCTGGCAAATTGGGGAAACAAAGAGAAATCAGAAGGAAAGATTTGAGGTGAGGCTTAAAGAAACTCACAGAACCCGTGAGATAGGAATGCAGAAAGGAGAGCACTGCAGGCATGTGGGGCAGGTAGAGTCAATGTTTGGAGTCGGAAGATGACATATCATGTTTGAGGAAGAGTAAGAAAGCTGGTATTGCTACATCATAGAGCATGTGAAAGGAGGTAAAGTATAAGAATCACAGAGATGTAAGAAGGGTTTGTGAATGGCTCTAAGTGCCAAATAGAGCACATTATATTTGGTGTTGGAGTTAATAGGGAGTCAATGGAATTTATTGAGTACTAGGGTGCCATGGTTAGCCATATACTTTAGAAATATCACTCTTGGAACAAAGAGAAGAACAAATTGACATGAGGAGATGTTTTAAGTTGGGAGACCAACATAGAGATTGTTGCAGTGGTCTAGGTGAGAGATGAGTGCCAGCAACAGGGTAGCCACATATATCTTGTAGAGGTGTTAATAATGTGACTTGTATATGGGGCGGCTAGGTGGCGCAGTGAATAGAGCGCCGGCCCTGGAATCAGAAGGACCTGAGTTCGGAGCCGGCCTCCGACACTTAATCCATACAAACAAAAACCTAGCCGTGTAACCTTGGGCAAGTTACTTAACCCCAATTGCCCTAAAGGGGCGGCTAGGTGGCACAGTGAGTAAGAGCGCCGGCCTCGGAGTTTGGATGACCCGAGATCAGATCCGGCCTCAGAAAATGAGCACCCACTAATAAATAATGACTAGCCGTGTAACCTTGAGCAAGTTACTTAACCCCAATTGCTTTAAAAAAAATAATAATGTGACTTGTAACATATTAGAATTGTGGAATGAAATGTGAAAGAAGAATTGAGAAAGAAATGGAGTTTGTGAGACTGGATGACAGGGAGAATGGTAGTATCTTTGAAAGTAATAGGGAGGTTTGGGAGAGTAGAGGGCTTGGAGGGAAAAATAGTGAATTTTATTTGAGATGGTAATTGAACTTCAACCTTGAACTTGAAGCTAGGCGAGCTCAAGACGTCGCTAAGAAAGATAGTTTAAAGGAAAAGAAGAAGAGGACCCAAGATAGAGACATGGAGAGCATGCACCCAATTAGTGGACATGACATAGATGAAGATTTGTTTGATGGAGGAATGTGGTTTTGATCCTAGAAGTAACAGGAAGCAACTGGAGTTTTTTAAAGCATGGGCCAGACATATGATTCACAGTTGTATGTAGTATGGATTGAAATAGAAGACAAATGATCTAGGGAGATCAGTATCAGTTATCAGGAACCTCTGTCGATGATACTGAAAAGACTGAATGAGTCTGAATTGCTTCTTTTTTATATATAATTCTATGTTTTATCCATCTAATGAACATATCTAATTAGTTTGTGTGTTATAGGGATTATAAGAATTTCTAAGAATTAAGAGAGATTCTATACTGTATAGATTCTTTTTCGGTGACTTGGCTTGACTTAGAACCCTGAACTTCATAAGTGAAATTTTATAATCTTGTAGTGGACCCCTTTGAATTGACTTACCAAAGGGCTGACTGGTGTTTTAAATATAGATTCATTGTGTGTGACTCACCAATAAGTTAATAAAATCAATTTATTTCTTGATACAATGATAGAGATTTATATCTCAGAAAGAGATTACAGTATTTAAACCATTTTGTTTGCACATTTCAAACTTCACATTCTATTTCACTGATTGATTATGATGGGGAGGAATCCCACCCTTAGAAAGATTTAGATTAATATAATATGGAATGGCTGCTTTGGTTGTATGATAAGAACTATATTTCATATTGATTAGGATGGAATCTATGAAAACAACATTGGAAATAACATGGTACATAGACAATTTTTTCTCTAAAAAGGGAATGAACCTATCATAATGACTTGAAACAGGTGATTAAGGCAACAACCATTGACAAAACTCTCCAGTTATCTAAGGCATAAAATCTCAAACCAAGGACTAAGTTCCATTCATACTTTACAGGCATTCTACTGTCGATAGACCCTTCTCACTGGGCAACGTCAAAACAAATGCAGAGGAGAGGAAGCTGCACCTGAATTAACAAATAATATTTGTCAGTCTGTCGGTCAATATGCATCTATGAAGTATTTATTAAGCACTTATTAAGTACTCATCATCATAATCATCAAGTTTATTAAGTGCTTTTATTAAGTGCATTTATTAAGTGCTTACTGTGCCAGGTGCAATGCTAAGTCCTGCTGATACAAAGAAGGGAAAAAACAATGTCTGTCTTCAAGAATCTCAAATTCTGATGGAAGAAATATAATTCCAGCAATGGTGTACATATAAGACATATGCAGTGTAAATGGGAGGTTACCTCAGAAGGAAGGCTAGCAATGGAGAGACTGGGAAGGGCTGGTTGTATAGAATGGGATTTGAGTCAAGTCTTAAAGGAGGTCAGAGAATCTAGGACATAGAGGGGAGGAGGGAGCATATTCCAGGAATGGGGAGGGTATGTCATGAGATGGCCTACCACGTGTGAGGATAAGGAGAATGCCAGAACTTGTAATTAGAGTATTAATTACATTAGATTTCTAATTTCTTTTCCATCTATAGAACTTTGCATTTAGATTTTTGGGGATGGGTTGATATTTTTTAATCTATCTATCTAGCCTACTGATTCTAATCATCAAAACGGTTATCAGTATGTGCATGTGTGTAGACATAGCCTACCAAGTATACTATATAGATATTAAATAAAAATGCCTCAGGAAGATCCAAGGGCAGCTGAATGTCTTTTCAATAGATACCACTGGCAGCTTAGGAAAAGTTATTGCCTTATTGTGCTTTGTAATGTAGGTGGCAAAGTGGTTTGCACACAGTGCTTTATTGGCAAATAAACTGACTGTAAAAACCCTTCTCTGTGTAGGTGGGCCAGAAATAGTAACACAGACCTCACGAAGGTGACTTTCACAGGGTCATCCACAAAGACAATGGCGCTGCAGTCCATTTCCTCTGAATTTCCTTGTCCCATGTTATCTAATGATGTCCACTTCATGAAAGGCCTTGTTTTCTGCCTTGCCAGTTTCTCTGATTCATTGATATTTGGTGGTTGCTTATTTCAGTGGCAGTAGCAGAAATTCCCTGATTGCTACATAATCTTTCCCCTTGGAAAGCAGAAGGAGGCTCCTTGATGACTTGTGGTCTCTTTAACAAAGGTCTAGTAGCAGCAACTAAGCTTTTCCGACTAAAGAAAACACTTTGGGAGGCAAAGAGTTTGTCTTTTTTCAGGGGCATGCTCAAAGCTGTAATTTCATGTGTTTTACTCCCCACGAACCTCAGCAAACAGGCAGCAGATTTATTTTTTTATTAACACCCCATTACCTTACACGGTAAATTTCCTTTAAAAAAATGTATGTGTGCTGACTGTTAACGGGAACACACATAACCGCAACATAAAGAGACATAATTGCAAAGCAGAAACTGCAGGAGTTGACACATTCTGTAATGTTCTCTTCTTGGATGCAAATTCCTTTTAATGCTATTCTTTCCAAGGAAGGAGGTGGCTGTTTCCTCAGTGATGCTGCTGTAGAAAAAGCAATCAGAAGACTTTGGCTATTGCTTCACTCTACCACTAACTCATTGTTTGACCTTGTGCAAATTCCCTGAATATCAGTTTCCTCAGTTGTAAAATGGGGTTTAGATTCAATGATTTCCAAGGTGAAAATATTTTATTTTCAAACATTTTATATTTTAAGGTCCCTTCTGGCTTTTCATACACTTTTATGTTCTAAAATTACATGTTTTAAAGTCCTTTCAAGCTCTATGTTCTATGTTTTATTTTCTAATCCTCTTCATTCTGTGTTTTATGTTCCAATACTCTGTCTTATAAGGTGCCTTCTAGCTCCAACATTCTGCTTTATATTTTTTTTAATACAAATGGTAATAATATAGAGACATAGCTGGATAGAGCACTGGGCCTGAAGTAAAAAAGACTTGATTTCAGATCCAGCCTCAGACCTGTGTGACCCTGGGCAAGTCACTTAATCTCTGTTTTCCTTAAGAAGGAAATGGTAAACCACTCCAGTATCCTTGCCCCACCCCCCAAAAAAAGTGCATGGACAATGTCCACAAGGTCACAGAGAGGTGAACTAAATCACTAAGCAACAAACACAAATAATAGTACAGAGAGCATACACTTCTACCAGAATGTTTTGACTTGAGTAAGCACTAGTTTGAAAGATGAAACTACAGTTACAATTAAAGTGAGCAATTCTTATTCTCCATAAGTTCCTCCTTGTCTGGGTTGCAGTATGTAGACAAATCTTAACTGATATTTCCAACCCACATCCATTTATCTTGTATCTTCCCTGCCTCTGGAACTGTTTCTGTCTGGATCCACATTTTTCCAACCATAGCTTCAGGGATGGTGCCCTATTTCCAGAGAAAGTTAATTCTTTTAGCTTTATCCCTTTACTTGTAGGCTGAGCTCTTACAAATCCTTAGTAAGTGAATAAGTACAAATTTAACTAGACTACAAAATCAACAGGGCCTCAGATAATGAATCATATCCATCTGTAATGGTAAGGGAATTTGATAATCTTCCCTGCCCCTTAATAGGTCTCAAGTGGAACCAAACAAGACAGGCTTGACTGGGGGGGAGGCTTGTTTTCCAGGAGGGCCCATACCTTTTGTTAGTTTGTAATTAGGTAGTGGGTCACAAGGGTTGTGATACCCTCTGACCCTGAAGAGGCATAAAAATACTCTGAAGTTAGCATTTTGCTTCGGCGTTTCCTCATGGGAAGAATTGTGTGATTTGGCCAGATGAGACTCTGGGTAGCATTTGAGCCCCCGGCTTTGAAAACCCAGATGTTGATGCTTCTCTTTCTGGTAACTAACTGTGTATTTATGCAATGGTCAGACAGCTAGAAACCCTGTTGGTTTGTTTGTGTTATTTTCTCTGTCTGTATTTTTTTCTGCTTGTAATTTCTGTTTGTATTTTCTCTGAAGTTCAGGGTGCTGATTTTCCCTCCTGAAATAAGTCAGTTATAACCTGTTCTCTGAATAGGATTTAAAAAAGTACAGTCATTTTGATGGAATCCTAATAAAGCTGCCCCCAGCCCCAATAATCAAACTTCATTATAGTCCTGGCCCTAGTAAACCCGCAGGCCCACTGCACCTATCTAGCCCTCCAGCCCCCCCCACCCCCCACCCCCTTCCCCACCCAGTGTCTGAACTTATTTGTATATGCCTCACTGCTCACTGGAATAACAGGTGTGTCCCTGAACCCTTAGTTCCCACAGAAACAGCAGGTATGCCCATATAATCGGAACCTAGCTACTGCCTCTACCTGGTCATTGCGCCCACACCCATTCCCACAGAAACAGGTGTTATATTGTATTCAATCATAATCACATGGTCCATCTAGCCCAAGACAGGACCACAATAGCTACCCAGTTGGAGGGCAGAATGACCAGAATGTTTAACCACCAAACCATAGATAGGACCCCTCTTCCATTACCTAATCCCTTAACAAACCCCTCTTCAATTACCTTATCCCTTAAGAAACCCCTCCTGCCTTTTTAATATTAATGATATTGCTCTGTTCTATGTCTGTTGTGTAATTCCATCTTTACCCTATAAAAACCATCTTGCTTTCTCTAAAGCTGCTGGTTCCTCTTGGAATTTAGCCTGCTTCATGAGAAGCATCAATCTCAATAAATGCGTATACCTGGCTTAGAGATGGTCTGACTCTCAATACTTTGAGATGGTTCCACCACAACACATCATGAAACCTCAGCAGTTTTTGGGTGGGCAGAGCCCCCACCTCAACAGTTTTTGGCGTCCCTGGGTTTAAACTGCAACAATTTTACTAGAAGTAGAAATAGAATGGATTGACCTGTGGTTCCACTGATGATTCCTGTGACTCCTCAGAACAAAATTTTGTCAAATACCTGACCACTAAACATCCTTTTTTTTGGGGGGGGGGCAATTGGGGTTAAGCGACTTGCCCAAGGTCACACGGCTATGTGTGTGTGTGTGTGAGTGTTAAGTGTCTGAGGCCAGATTTGAACCCGGGTCGTCCTAACTCCAGGGCTGGTGTTCTATTCACCGTACCACCTAGCCACCCCGACCACTAAACATCTTATGTGTCTGGCCAACCCTCCTACAAAAAGAAGAGAAAGGAGAAGGAGAACAAGAAGAAGGAGAATGAAAAGAAGAACAAGAAAGATAAAAAGAACAAGAAGAGAAAGAACAGGAAGAAAAGCAAGAACAATCAAACAACAACATAAAGGAGAAAAAAAGAGAAGAACAAAAACAAGTAAAAGAGGAACTTAACTTTCACATTAACTTTCATCAGTTAGACACGTCAAAAGAAAAGCTTTGTAGGTAGAGAGAGAGTGACAGCTGAATTCAATTCAATGGAATTGAACCTCCCATAACTTAACCACAGGATGTAGCAATAGTTGACCAATTTATACCAACTTATTTGGCATATCTATCTATCTATCTATCTATCTATCTATCTATCTATCTATCTATCTATCTATCTATCTATCCATCCATTTATCTACCTATCTATCCATCCATTTTTCTATCTATCCATCTATCTATCTATCTATCTAATCTCTGAATAAGACTGGTATTTTGATTTCATTAGTATAGAGAACTCCTAGTTGAAGGAAGTTACCCTCCTTATGCAGATCAATAGCTTCTCTTCAACTTAATAGTCCTTTTAGATTCATTGAGTTACCCAGATCACTGTGAAGTTACATAAACTGCCCGGGTCACATAGCAAGTATTTGTCAGAGGGTAGACTTGAATACCAGGTCTTCTTCACTTTGAGGCCAACTCTCTATCAACTACTTCATGCTTTCTTTCTGTTCATGCTTACACACATTCTGAATTTATTTATTTACTTATTCATTCATTTATTGGTTAAGGATTGGTGAAATGGAATTAGGTTCAAATCTTAATTCTGACAATACATTTATGAACTTGGGCAATTCTCTCTTTCTGTCTCTGTGTGTGCTTCTATAAATTGAAGCAATATCTAAGGTAACTTCCAGCTCTAAATCCTATAAAAATCAGCTAACACTTTTCTGATTTCTCTGAGAGAAAAATACTTAAATATTTCAAATCTTGAATTAGAAATTAAATGTGAAGTGAAAATAAATAGCACTAACTCAAAGGAAAATGTTTAGTCTAAGAGAAATAACATATTAATGATCTTTAAAAAGGAATATATATATATGTATATATATACATATATATGTATATACATATATATGTATGTATATATATATATATATATATATATAACAATTAAATAGGGTCCATGAATATGTGATATTACCATCACTCAGTGGGTTGGGAGTTTTTGAGACTGAGTCTATATTGGATGATTATTTTCTCTTATGTCCTGCATTTATAATTCAGTTATAGGGTCATGCTCCCTTGAGACAAGACTGAAAAACTCAACTAGCTAATTTTGTTTGTTGGTTGGTTTGTCTTGCTATTATTATTATTTCCAGACTTGGATAACTGAGAATAAAGAGGCATATGATTGGAACAATTCAGCTTTTTTATTAATGTAGAACAAGGTTTAAAGAAATCAAAATACCTAAGTATCAGATCTGCTAAAGTTTTCTTGTGATGCTGCTTTAGAGTATGCAACTTTTAGTTCTTGAAAACTTGATCTTGAGAACCTAAAATCTGGCAAGTCATGCCAAGCTTCAAAGACTTTGAATGTGAGCCTCATGAAAGACTGTTTTTTTTTTTTTTCTGTTCAGGGACTAGACTTCTCACTCCCAGAAGCTTGTGAATCAAAAGCTTGCTAGATGGTGATGGGTTTTTTGTCCATGAAAATCTGGCAAGTCATCGACTTATGCATAAAGGGGTTATTTAAAATAGCATTGAAGGAGTCTACATAAATAAATTCAGAAGATTTGCCAATCTCTCAATTGCTTAACGTATTTTTTCTTTAAGGCTACAGAGAAGACAACCTTTTCTTCCTCCAAATCTGCCCTTATAGCTTGGAGAATTCCAGAGTATATGTTTAGCTCCAGATTGGCTTCTCGCCAGTAGGTTATACTCAAGTGAAGTCAACAAGTATTTAGAAAGTGCTTAATATGTGCCAGGAACTTTGATAAGTACAGTGAATATAAATCCAAACAAAAAGAAAGACCAGTTCCTTCCATCAGGGGATGACTCTCTGGAAGGGGAAGGGGGAAAGAAACTGTGAGAAATTAAGATAATGTTTAAAAATGACATCACTAAAATCTCAGAAAAAAAAGCAAAACAAAACAGGCCTTAGTACAATGAAGTAGGACCAGAATAGTAGCAGGGGCTGGCACATAAATTTGCTATATCAGTAATCTTTTCTGAAGCACTGCAAAAACTTATTATAGGTCTAGAGACTATGTCAGTTGAGTCAACTGTCCTTTTGGCTAGAGCAAATTAAGTCTATTTGCCCAGCTTCACTGAACTTGATTATTCCTCTTGCCTTTGAGGGAACTTGCTGATCTCTAACCCAACAATTGCTTTGTTTAAAAAAAAAAAACCTCTGGTAGGTACACTTTCTTCAGACTGAGAAGTGAACCCCAAGAAGTATCCAAGTATCTGAGGTTTCTAGATCTGGATTCTCAATTTCTTCCTCTTTCCTTCTATACTACTACATAATACCTATGCATCGAGCTTGGAAAATCATTTCCTCTCTTGGGGCCTGTTTCCTTATCTGTAAAAGAAGATGTTTGAATCAATGAATTTTTTCTCAACTTTGAAATATCATTATCCTGAATGTGTTCCACTCTTCAGCCATATTCACATTTATAACATTGTGGGAAGTAATGTCTCCTAAACTTAAAAAAAAAAAAATAGCCCTGATTGAAGCTTCTTTTACCAGATCAAGTCAGCTGAACATGATCTCTGAGCAAAAATGTGATGAAAGAGTAAAAGAAAACCAAAACATCGTAATAAGTTATTAAAACTTTCATTCCCTGGGGTGGCTAGGTGGCACAGTGAGTAGAGCATCCACCCTGGAGTCAGAAGGACCTGAGTTGGGATCCGGCCTCAAACACTTAACACAAAAAACAAAAACACCTAGCCGTGTGACCTTGGGCAAGTTACTTAACCCCAATTGCCCTCCAAAAAGCAACAAAACAAAACAAACCTCTCATTCCCATTTCCAAATATTGCCATGATCTTACATATCTTTGGGGCAGTGCTTGATCTCAGATCTTGAGGCAGCTGGGAGTACAGTGGATTGAGCCCTGAGCCTGGAGTCAGTTGCTACATAACTCAGTAGGAGGAATATGTAGCAGCAAGCACCCCAATATCCCCAGGGTAGCTGCCAACACAGGTTCTTAGATCTGCTTTTCAAAAGGAAAGCAACTCAAAATGGGGTAACAAGCTTACTTTAATCAAACAAACACACATTACCTAGTTCAGGGGAAAAAGGTCAGCACCCCAAACTTCAGAGTTACAGAACTTACAGATTGCACAGACAGGCTTCCAAACTGTCCAACCATTATATCAATACCAAATCACAGTTACCAGAGAGGGAAGCATCAACATCTGGGTTTTCAAAGCCGGGGGGCTCTCAACAACGGCTTCCCAGAGTCTCATCTGGTCAAATCATACAACACTTCTCAAAGTGAGCCCCAAAGCAAAGCTTCTCATCAGAGTTTATATAGCCTTCTCTTGGCTCAGAGAATTTAACAACCTCCTAGACCCACTGCCCAATCACAAAGTATCAAGGTGTGGGCTTCCCTGAAAAACAAGCCTCCCACCACAGGCTCCAGGTGCACTTAAGCTAGGGGCAGGGAAGATCTTTAAATCTGCATTTCCATTACAGAATAGAATAGAGAAAATTTTTAAAATGCTTACAGAATTAATTTGACCTTCACTTGATTGATATACATTCCACCCAAGAATTTTTAAAAGTTCTATATGGTTTGGGTAATAAAGACAAACATTCTGTCTCAAACATTTGTCTGATTCATACTTCCTGTGCCTTCCTGTATGCAGCAGGAAACTAGAATAAAACGAATTATCCCACTGGTCTGCTATTTGAAGTAGGAGAAAGTATGACAGAATAGTGGAAAAACTACATAGATGAGGGCCATTTCTTTTGTAAACAACTGTCCACTAAGGATAATTTCCACATTTCTATAGCTGCTTTTATCTTCAAGGAATCTGACATGGCTTATAGAAACAGCACCAGGCACCATAGCTTCAATTATTTCAGCCACCTACAGCTTAATGTCTTATAAAATCGATAAAAATTCAAAGTACAGATTGCTAGTTTTTTTCTTATTGAAATTTTATATGTATTTATGAAAAAAATATTTATCTCTTTACATAACATATCTGCAGGACAAATACATTAAAAAACTTCTAGGAGCCATTGGTAGCAATAAAGATTAGGGGTACAAACAGTAAGAAGGCAGATATTATTCTGTTTTAATGTTATTTTTCAAGAATGTTAAATGACTATATCATGGAAGACCAACTGTCTCAGACTTTCATAGGAGTTTAGGGAAAAGGATTATGAAAGAAACCTGGGGAAGCAATGATAAAATTAGAGTAGGCAATTAACATAAGCAAAAAATAATGTGAGGGGTGGCTAGGTGGCACAGTGTGTAAGGGCATTGGCCCCAGAGTTGGGATGACCTGGGATTGGACCCGGCCTCAGAAAATGAGCACCCACACATAAATAATGACTGGCCATGTAACCTTGAGCAAGTTACTTAACCCCAATTGCTTAAAAAAATGTGGAACTTTTAAAAATTATTTTAATATTCCCTGTGTATAAGTACTTAGTCTAAAATGACTAATCATAGATCTCAGGATGTTAAAGCCAGAAGAAATTTAAGAGGACAGTTAATCTAACCCTCACATTTTATAAAGTAGAAATTCATCTTCAGAATGGGGAAGTACTTTGCTCCAATTAATGGCAATTAGAACTAGAACCTAGGTCTTTAGTCTCACAGCCCAGTCTAACGGAGCAGAATCATTGTCACTTATGAAGGTTAAAGACCTGTGTTCAAATCTTATCATTAGTGATAAGTATCAGATGCGATAGAATCAGCCATTTAATTCTTTCTGAATCTGAATTTTGTAATCTGAAAAGGAAGGAAGGAAGCAAGCAAGAAAGGAGGGAAGGAGGGAAGGAAGGAAGGAAGGAAGGAAGGAAGGAAGGAAGGAAGGAAGGAAGGAAGGAAGGAAGGAAGGAAGAATGGGAGGCAGGGAAGGAGAGGGAGAAAATAAATATTTATTGAGCAACTACAATATGTCAGACACTAAGTGCTTTACAAATCTCATTTTATCCTCACGACAATCCTTCAAGGTAGGTGCTATTGCTACCCCTATTTTATATTTGAGGAAACTGAGGCAGACAGAAGTTAAATGACTGACCCAGGGTCACATAATTATTAAGTTTCTGTGGTCAAATTTGACCTCAGATTTTCCTGTCTCCAGGTCTAGTGCTGTATCCAATGCTAGATTAGTCAGGGGTGGGAAACCTGGGGACTCTAGGTCTTTGGGTGTGGCCTTTTGACTGAATCCAAGTTTTACAGAACAAATCCTTTTATTAAGGGAATTTGTTAAGTGAAGTTTGGATTTGGTCTCAAAATAGTCATTAAATACTGAACTCAGTATCTTTCACCCCAAACCCTGTTCTCTTCTTAAAGTATCCATTGCTCTTGAGGGTAGCACTATTCTTGTAGTCTCCCAAGCTTAAAATCTCAAATCAACTAATTAGGCTTCTCATCTTCTTACTGCATACAGAATCCATTGTCAAATCCTGTTGATTTACCTTGTAACATTTTCTCTCCTTTGATACTGACACCACCCTAGTGTAGGTCCTTACCTTATGCCTAGATTATGGCAATTGCCTACTATTTGTTCTCTTGGTCTCAAGACTCACCCACTCCAGTCTATTCTCCACAAAAATATCAAAGTGAGATTTCTAAAGCACATATCCTACTAAAGAAGTCTCTCTTCAACCAACTCCAGTGGCTTCCTATCACCTCTAGAATTAATATAAAATCTTCCTTTTGGCAATCAAAATCCTTCATAACCTGTCCCAAACCATCCCTTTCCAGTCTTCTTATCCAATGTTATCCACTCATTCTCCACATTCTCTTTAATCCATTGACACTGGCCTTCTAAAATAAGACAATCTATTTTCCTACTTTAGAGTTTTACTCACTGCTCTTCATTTGTGAATTTTTCTCCTTCCTCATCTCCAGTGAACTCTTCCCTGACTTCAGCCAAAACTCCTGAGTGCAGCTGAACTTGATTAAAATGTAATTTAGAAATACTTAACAAAATAAGTAAAAAAAATGCAACACAGATAGTGCTAATTTGTAGTTTTCTAAGTCAATATGCTGCCTCGGGGATCTATTTCTATTTTAGTTTGACACCATTGTTCTAAAAGGAACCTCTGCTAATATCCCATAGTTATAGGGCCTTCCCTCTTTTGATTATCCCCCTTTTTTTTCTTGTATAAACCTTATTTATACCAAGTTGTTTGCATTCTGTCTCTCCCCTTAGACTGTGAACTTCTTTGAAAATTATCTTTTGAATTTTTTTTTGTTTCCCTAGTGCCTAGCACAATCCATATAGTGGGAACAAAATAAATGTTTATTGACAGAATGAAAACTTTGGAATGTAGTGATATTATTATCAGCTTTTTACAAATTAGGGAAGGGAGGCAGGCAGAGGTTAATTGATGCCCAGTATGACACCACTAATAAATGTCTGATATGGTTTTTGAACTCAGGTCTAATTGACTCTAAGTCCAGGGGTACCAGTGTGTGTGTGTGTGTGTGTGTGTGTGTGTGTGTGTGTGTGTGTGTGTGTGTGTACACACCATTGTATTTTAGTTATACATAAATTTATGGATATGTATTTGGATACACATAATACTATGGTGTCAAGATATTAGGAGACTCCCTGTTTCCCAGACCTAAGGACCAGCAAGCAAGCTGCGTCCTCAGCTTGTCATAAAAACAATCCTTTGCATTCACTCTCTGCATGATCTTAACCCCAGCAAAATCCCAGAATTGTTATACACTAGCATCAGGTGTTCTCTGAGTTTGGAAAAGCACCTGTACTATTCATGTTCCAGTCATGAAATCCTGCTATGAATCAAACCTGTCGTATTGTTGCTGTAACCCCTTATCTTCAGGGCTATAGCTCACTGCATAGCCATTGGTTTAAGTATTGAGATTTCCCCACATTGCCTTTGGTCCTTTCTACTAGGAGTGGGGCCCTGGCACATGGGTCCTTGACTGCAAGCCATTTTCCTCATTTTAAAATGAAATTTCTATTTGATTCCTGACTCTCCTGTCTCTGGCCTGCTTTGCTACAGCCACCCACAGGTTTGAGAACAGTTCCAGTCTGACAGTGGTGGATCATAGGAAATAAGAATTCTTTGCATGGGTACATTTCTTTATAGTTGACAATACCATGCTAAATGCATGTCCTCTGACTTTTCAGGAGTTTGATGCCATGTTGAATGAATTAAAGATATTTAAGCTGAAGAACAGAAGATTTGGGGGAACATGGTGACTGTCCAAGTATTTCTTTTTTCTACATTAAGTTTTATTTTTTATTTTTTTTAAACAAATGCTTTATTAACTTCTGTTTTACATCATTCATTTCCGCCAGATTTTGAGTTACAATCATTTTCCCCCCATTATTCCCCTACCCAACCTCCCAGACTAGCAGTCCCACAAGATATCGCTTCCTCCAATCTGCTCTCTCCCATACCTTCTCCCATACCCCCATCGACTTTTCCATTAGAGGAAGATGAATCTTTGTGTCCCAATGCCTGCACATCTTATCTCCCAATTATAGGCAAAAGAGTATTAATAATAGTATTTATATATATATTTGAAACATTTAGTGTTACGACCTCGAATTTCAGATCCATTTCCTTCCTCCCTTGTCACCCATTCTTTCTTGGGAGATAAGTAATTCAGTATATGTTGTACATGTCTAGCTATGTAAAACATTATCTGGTAGATATATTGTACAAGGCTGTTTATAATTCCCTCCCACTCATCCCACCCCCCACCTGGTCCATTCCCTACATGATCCTGTCCCTCTTCTATAGTGGGTACTTCCAACCTCCCCTCACCCCAAGGATGCCCTCCCATCCATCATCTCTCCTCTCATCCCCCTTCCCCCTATCCTGCTGCAGGTTGAGATATCCCATTTAGTATGTATGTCATTTTCTCCCTGAACCAAATTCAATGTGAATGTGGTTTGCCTTTTTAGCCTTCCTTATTCTCCCCCTCCTTTGCACCCACTTCCCCTACATGAGATAGTTTACCCTACCATGTCTCTCCCCATCTCCTCTTGCCACTTTCCTCTCTCACCTCATAATTTCATCCCTTGAGTATTCTCCCTTCCCAACAAATTCAACCTATGCCCTCTATCCATATATACTGTAACCATATACACACACATTCACATATGTATTCATATGACCACACCTCCTTCTTCCATTATTTTCATAGTGAGAAAGATATCATCAGTCACAGTTATTGCTTTTCCATATAGGAATGTAAATAGTTCAACTTTGATAAGTTCCTTTTGATTTCTTTTCCCTGATTACCTTCTCAGGCATCTCTTCCTTCTTGTGTCTGGATGTCAAATTTTCTATTCAACTCTGGTTTTTTCCTCAAGAATGCTTGAAAGTCCTCTATTCCACTGAATGACCATATTTTCCCCTGAAACAAAATACTCAGTTTTGCTGGGTAGGTGACCCTTGGGTTCATTCCCAGTTCTTTTGCCCTCTGGAATATCATATTCCATGCCCTTCGATCCCTCGTTGTAGAAGCTGCCAGGTCCTGGGCTATTCTGACTGTGTTTCCACAATATAAAAATTGTTTCTTCCTGGCTGCTTGGAGCATTTTCTCCTTGATCTGGGGATTCTGGAACCTGGCTATAATATTTCTGGGAGTTTTCTTTTTGGGATCTTTTTCAGGAGGTGATCAGTGGATTCTTTCAACCTCTATTTTGCCCTCTGGATCTAAAACATCAGGGCAGTTTTCCTTGAGAATTTCTTGAAGGGTGATTTCTAGGTTCTTTCTTTGATCATGGCTTTCAGGTAGTCCAATAATTTTTAAATTGTCTCTCCTGGATCTATTCTCCAGGTCAGTGGTTTTTCCCATGAGATATTTCACATTGCCTTCTAATCTTTTGTTTGTTTGGATCTGCTTAACAGCATCTTGATTTCTCATAAAGTCACTAGCTTCCATTTGCTCCAGTCTAACTCTGAAGGAATGAATCTCCTCAGTGAACTTTTGAGATTCTTTTTCCATCTGGCAAATTCGACTTTTTAAGGCATTCTTCTCCTCATTGCCCTTTTGGGCCTCCTTTGCCATTTGAGTTAGTCTATTTTTTAAGGTGTTGTTTTCCTCAGTCAGGCTGTTGACCCTCATTTCATACTTTTCCTGCATCCTTCTCATTTCTCTTTCCAATTTTTCCTCCACTTCTCTTATTTGATTTTTAAAGTCCTTCTTAAGGTCCTCTATGGCCTGCAACCCGCTCATGTTTTCCCCTGGGGCTTTTGGAGCAGGACTTCTGACCTCACAGTCCTTTTCCTGCTCTATGCCCCCAAAATAGGAGTCTAGGTTTGCATTTTTCTGTTTCCTTTGCCTTGGCATGTTGCCACTTAATTGCTTGACTTTTGGGCTTGTTGCCACACTATGGCTTTAAGGCCAGCTAGAGGAATTTTCGTCCCGAACGTGTGGGGGGCAACTTCCGTTTCTGGCAAGCTGTAAACCCACCCACAACTTCCACCCTAGATCACAATCCAGATCCAGGGAGGTTAAAGCAAGAGCGATTACCCCCCAAGACTGATCGCTGGATCTCCCCATGGTTTGTAGGCTGGGAGCTGGAAATGCCTATGAGAACTACAAAATGGCATGTCTCCTCACCGGCTTCTAGCTCCCAGGGGAGGGAGCTGACGCATTCCCCAAATACAGGTCCCAAAGTCCATAGGACACTAACCTCTTACTTTGTCCTAGGCATGTCTATGTTGATAATTCTGGAGTTGCCACAGCTCCTGGTGTTCTGGGGTTCCTCCAGCTGGCTGCTGGCCCTGCCGCCCTGGGGCTAAAACCTCAGCTCACGCGGACCTGGGCTCGGCTTGGCTGGGCTCCTGGGCTCTGTGCATTGCCGGCTCCCAGATCACTGCGCTGGTCCTTCCTGCAGGGCTGCTGGGCTGTCCTCAGCGGGAGGTTAGCTTCTCTGTGTCGTTCTGTGGGTGCTGGGGCTCCAGAAGTTGTTCAGAGTCCTTTTTTACATAGTTTGTGGGGAATCTGGGGGCAGAGAGGCTTGGACGAGCTGTTTCTACTCCGCCATCTTGGCTCCACCACCTGTCCAAGTATTTTAAAAGTCATTATAACAGAGAAATAGAGAAAAGATGAATAAGTATTAGGTAGAAATTGCAGAAAGGTAGGTATTTGCTTGCTATAATGATAAACTTCCCTCAAATAATAGCTCTGTCACTATGAGCTCCTTGGCCCTGGAAAATCAAATGATGGCTATACATATATACTCACATTCATATATTCATATAAATAAAAGCATAGATGTATACCATATATATTTATATATATATACATATATATATATATATATATATTTGTGTGTGTGTGTGTGTGTGTGTGTATGTACAAGCATGTGTGTGCACAGGTATGTGGGGCAGCTAAGTGGTAAGTGGATAGTGGGTCAGGGGCTTGGAGTCAGGAAGACTTGAATTCCAATCTGACCTCAGGCATGTCCTAGCTATGTGACTGTTATGGGAATGAGAATTTAAGATCTTCCTTGCCCCTAGGCCCTTTAATAGGCTTAAGTGACTCTGAGAACCTTCCTTGATTTGAAAATATACTCTTCCCCCTAATAGGCTAAATGGGGTCACATGGAGTCTATGGTGGGAAGCTTCTTTTTCAGGAATGCCCACACCTTGTTACTTTGTGATTGGGCAGTGGGTCAAGAGGGTTGTGACATTCTCTGATCCAGGAAAAGGTTATATATACCCTGATGTGAGGTTTTGTTTTGGGGCTCACTTTGAGAAGAGTTGTATGATTTGACCAGATGAGATTCTAGGCAGCCATTGAGTCCCCTGGCTTTGAAAACTCAGATGTTGGTGCTTCCTTCTCTGGTAACTGACTAGGTATGGATGTAATGGTCAAACAGCTAGAAGCCTGTCTGCTGATCTGTTTCTCTGTCTGTATTTTTTGTCTGCTTTTAAACTCTGTATTCTTTGAAGTTTGGGGTGCTGACCTTTTTCCCCTGAACTAGGTAAATGATATATGTTTGATTGATTAAAACAAGATTGTTAACCCATTTTGAGTTGCTTTCCTTTAGAAAAGCAGATCTAAGAACCTGTGTTGGCAGCCACCCTGGGTATGCTAGGGGGTTTGCTGCTACAGTGACCCTGGGCAAATTATCTAACCTAACTTAACCCTGTTTGTCTCAGTTTCCTTATCTGTAAAATAAGCTGGAGAAGGAAATGGAAAACCACTCCAGTATCTTTGTCAGAAACCCCAAGTGGGGTCATGAGGAGTGAAATCACTGAACAAAAACAAAACTACCTCCTTCCTACATGTGGATGTAGGAAGGAGGTAGTAGGCATCAATGGTGTTCGCAAAGTCAGTTAAGTTTTGATTTAATAGCATTAAATGACACTAAGATTTTAGGAGTACATTGTATGTGTGTGTGTGTGTGTGTGTGTGTGTGTGTATTTAGATATACACACATACACACACACACACATATAAACAAACACACACAAAATGTGTCTTCTGTTAATGAGCATTTTAAAGCCATACCAAGATCAGAAGGGATGCATGGTAAGATATGGATTAGAATAGATTTCATAATAGAGGGAGAATAATATTTTTAATGAGTCATAAAAAGAGACTTCAAAAATAGAATTGTATTATGAATAAAATTTCTCTCAGGAGAATGTTGTTTTTATGTTTACTCTAGTTATTCAATACTAAGTCTTATACATGCTGTGAAATTTAAAAAGTCTGAGAGACATAATTTCTGGGTTGTCATTTTATTAGTAATGCTAGCATTTTAATAAAAGAGGTCAGTGACATTCTTCTTTACAAAGCTGAGGGCTCAAGGACTACATGGCCTTGTAAATGTGGGAGGCAATCAGATTGGTTAACACATAATGAGAGAGAATGGATATTACAGTGAGGGGCTGGACCTATTCTAATGAACTTTGATTATGTCATTTACCTCTAGATTACTCCCAGTCTTGGGCAATCTAAATAAAGAATCTAGATTCTCTAGTCAAGCTTGAGCAGAAGACAATGAATCTGGAGTTTCCCTTTGGATCAGAAGTCACATCTAGTTGGTTGGAGCTGAAATATCTAGAATGAAGAGTATGAATTCTATCTTCCATCAGCTCTGTTCTTGAGAAATTGGACAAGGAAATAGAATGGGTGGGGTAGCTTGGGTCTCCCCAATTTTAATAATTGGCTTTTAATATGAGAGAAAAATAATTATTTCTCTCAATGCCATTTTTATAACATTTGAGAGAATAAAGTTGTGTTCACAGCCTCAAAATAATTTGAACTCAAGAAACAAAAAGGGTGATGTGCTTCACATAGTTGTGTGACCATGTGAAAATCACTTAATATCTGAATCCTTTTTGAAAGTAGCTAAGCTCTTTATAACCTGCCCAGTTCTACCTTTATAATCTTCTTGCAACTTTTCCCCCCTCTATATACAAAATATGTGAACTAAATATTGGGATTTTAGTGAGTCATATTAAGTCAGACAGTCACATCTGATTAGATTTTGTGTGTTCATTTTCCCCTCTAGTCTAGCCTCCTAGATTTTTCTTCCCTGAAGGTTAGAACTAATGAGTAAGTGTGGCAAAGCCAGGAGAGGGCTTTCTGTAAAGAGAATTGATGGCTATGTAAATAAAGAGATTATAGATAAGCATCCTTAATGCAGCCCATGATTAACCATAAGAAGCCTTGGGTGTTGTGGCAGCTTTCATAATTTATTCAGAGCCCAGGGTACACTCCTCTTGACTTCAAGGTTTTCAGCCAGTAGATGGGCCCACCAAGGAACATGTTCTTTTATCCTTGAAAGTGATTGATTTGCTATTATGTAGACAGATGGAACAGGTTTTTGGACAAAACATTTGAATCAGAGGTTTTTTTGTGGCAAAATTGTAATCTACATTAATGATAGGTAGAGGAGGCAGTTGAATAGAGTGTCCTGGAAGTGAAGGCAAATGTCATTTCAAGTGCCTTAACACAGTTTTGTGGCCATGGGAAAATCACTTAATCTCTGAATACCTTTTGAAAGTTGCTAAACTCTTTATAACCTGCCAAGTTCTACTTTTAAAATCTTGTACCTTTTCTACCTCTACATACTCTGCTACCCAAGTGATTCAAGCCTCCTTACTATTCCTCTCATAGGATGCTCTATCTTCCTGGAAGGGTAATTTATACCAACTATTCCCCTATGCCTGGAGTATTCTCCCTTCTTGTCTCTACCTCCTAGATTCCTAGTTCTTTCAAGTCATCTAAAATTCTAAGTCAAGCATTAGAAACCTTTGTTGTTCTCTTAATGCTAGTGTCTTCCCTCTGAGATTATTTACAAATAGTTCCTTACATATCTTGTTTGTACGTAGTTGATGGCATGTGGCCATTATAATGTGAGCTCCTTTAGGGCAGAGACTATTTTTGCCTTTCTTTGTATCCCCAGTGTTTAGCACAGTGACTGGCACAAAATAGGCATTTAATAAAGGCTTGTTGACTTGACTTGGTCTTCCTCAGATAACTATACTGATGAAATCAAATGTTGGGACAAGGAAAAACAAAGCAAACAAACAATACAACAGGAACTAAAACACAAAGGTTGTTGTTAAACATTGAAGTTTTTGCTGTAGTAATGATTTTCTATATCTTTATGAAAATATACATTAAGGCTACACATCTTTGAAACTGAGCAAGGGAAACCTAGTAATTCCTGGGCTCAAATCTTCAAGTCAGCATCTTTGTTAATTAAGGTTTTTACATATAATTCTTTCAGGGACCACATCCTGGTTCCCCTTCTTTCCACCCCCACCCCAATTCATCTTCACATACACAGACATACAGACACACAGACACACAGACACAGAAACAGACACAGACACAGACACACACACACACACACACACACACAGACACCCCAGGATATGAGGTTACAATTCTTAATTTCTCTTCCTCTCTAGAATCAAGGTCACTTAGTAGGTAAAGATTCTCTCCATCCAGAGAAACATTCAAACACCTCCACCTTACTCTGTATAAAAAGAAATAGGGAGAACTGGCATGCCCCTCCCACATGTAGAATAACTCACACTGTGTGAGGGAATAAGTGACCTTCAGAGAGAGAGACTCTTAGACATGATTTTGGTGAACACAGGGGATAATTCCCATTAGCCATAATATTCCCCAAGTTTCCAGCCCAATAATTCCTTCTATTGCACTCCTACCTTTTTAGTCTTCTTGCCCCTTTCTCTCCCATCCCATATACTCTTCCACCCTGTGACTATGGATTCCTTTTTTTTTGCTGTTCTTTGCTGTAGCAGCAAGCACCCCAGCATCCCCAGGGTGGCTGCCAACACAGGTTCTTAGATCTGCTTTTCAAAAGGAAAGCAACTCAAAATGAGTTAACAAGCTTACTTTAATCAAACAAACATATATTACCTAGTTCAGGGGAAAAAGGTCAGCACCCCGAACTTCAGAGTATACAGACAGATCAAATAGGCTTCCAAACTGTCCAACCACTATCAATATCAAAATCACAGTTACCAGAGAGGGAAGCACCAACATCTGGGTTTTCAAAGCCGGGGGGCTCTCAGCAGCTGCCCAGAGTCTCATCTCGTCAAATCACACAACTCTTCTCAAAGTGAGCCCCAAAGCAAGGCCTCAAATCAGGGATTATATACTCTTCTCCTTGCTCAGAGAACATAACCATCCTCATGACCCACTGCCCAATCACACAGCATCAAGGTGTGGTCATTCCTGAAAACCAAGCCTCCTACCACAGGCTCCATGTGACCACATTCAGCCTATTAGGAGGCAGAGCATATTTTTAAATCAAGGAAGGTTTTCAGAGTCTCTTAAAGCCAATCCAAGTCTCTTAAGCCAATCAAATGGCTTAGGGGTAGGGAAGATCTTTAAATCTGCATTTCCATTACATTTGCATAAGATGCTCCACATTCCCCTATTTCTGTCCACCTTGTCTGAATTCTCTCCTTCCTCACATTGACCCACTGACTTCTGTGGATTCATTCCAGTCTTACCTGAAATTTCCATTCTGCAAGAGCTCTTTCCTGGTTTGTGTTAAAGGTTGTGTCTTTCCTGTAAGATTTCCTGCAACTTGTCCCATCTATGAACTTGTTTGTACATAGTTACATGTATGTTGTCTCTCCCATTAGAATGTGATGTCCTTTGAGGTCAGGAAATGTTTTGTTTTAGTTTTCTGCCCTTTTTTATCCCTGGTCCAGTGCTTGGCACATAGTAGGTACTTAACAAATTATTGTTGACAGACTGTTCAGTGTTACTTTCTACACTTGTGTAGTGGTGGGGGATGGTGAGGTTTAGGGTCTGTTTTAGTTAAATCCTTCTTGTGTGCTACTTATAGTTTTATATTCTTAAAAAAGTGAGAAGCTCCATGATGTTCATAAAGACGTCATTGGCTTCATTACCTAAAATAAGACTTGAAAGAAGATATAAACTTAATACTGAATAAGTCAGATCTGAAAGGTATGTGTGGGGAAGAGGATAAATTCGATGTGATGAGAGATGGCATGAACAAATTCATACAACTTGATGCTGAATCTGCAATTATTGATATTGATGAGGGGGAGTAGGATGGTAGAGCAAAGAGTACTTCACTAGGAGTCAGGAGTTCTGGGTTCAAATTCTATCTCTGTTGTTTGCTAGCTGGAAAGCCTTGGGTAAGTCAGACTACTTCATTAGTCTACCTTCAATTTCCTTCCCTATAAAATAAGGGATAACTTTAAAGATCCTTTCTAATTCAGACAATCTGAGTCTATGTCCCATTTGGTACCTTCCCAATATTTAAAGTCAATAGGACCAAAAATGAACTCAGCCTCTTCTTACCTAACCCTTCTCTAGCCCCAGGCCAAGTCATTGCTAGGTATAATGACTATCTTGACATCACCTTTGATGCTTTCTTTTTCTTTACACCTTCTCACCATTTACTTTCCAAGCCTTATTAATGCTAACTCCACTTTATGTCTTGTATGTATCCCTTTGACTCTATTCTTGCCAACAAACTCTAGTTTCAGCCCTATTCTTTTCTGGAATATATGAAGAACTCTCTAAATGGTATCCCTATTCCCAGTATTTCCTTTCTCCAACTCTCCAATCTGTCATTCACTGTCTCAAGTATTCTTTCTAAATCACTTCCCTGATCATATCACTCATACTTACAAAGGTTCAGTAGTTAGCAACTTCCTTTCCAATACAGTAGGAACTCTGAGTCTTGGCAATCAAGACTCCAAAAAATTGATACAACCTAGCATTCTGGCTTTATCTCCTAAAATTTCTAGTATAGCCAGCCAGACTATCTTGAATCCTTCTGTCTTGGTTTTTCATAAATTTGCTTATGCCATCTCCCACACCTGAAATTTATCCCCTTCACACATAATTTTCAACTCTATCTTATTAAGTATGAAGTTTATACATTGTTTAAAGTCTTATTCCAGGTAATAAAGACAATGAAGCCTTCTCTGACACCCTAGCCGAAAGTTATTTTTTTCCTCCTTTAATTTGTCACGGCACTTTGGACTTTATTAAATTGTTTTTACCTTACTATACTCTATGAGATAACTCTAGGCATATCACATTATGGGCTTGCAATTTCTTTGACAACAGGCCCCGTATAATGTATGTTTTTTCATATTCTCATCTAATGCTTTGCATGAAATAAACAATGAATTTAAGTGGATCATAGAGTCATAGGAAAACATCAAAGGTTTAAATGTGAAAGGGACCTTAGAAATTCAGCCTAATTCTTTCATTTCATAGAGGAGGAAACAAAGAACTGTGGAGGTTAAGTTAATTATTCAAGTAATATAATTAATAAGCAATAGAGTTGGACCTTAAGTCAAGTTCCTTTGCCTCAAAAGTTACTGCTCTTTCCATATCATTGATTGATGAAAATGATGATAAAATGATAGTCATCACTCAAGAATTTGCAGTAGTCCCTCATTTTAAGTGGGTTCAAACAAGCTTCATCTTCCTGACATTCAAAACTATTTACAATTGTGCTTTATATTATCAACTAAATTTAATTTCCCATTATTCTCCAAATATGAATTATGCAAAACAAGCCAGTCTTCCCCTTTCTACAAGCAACTCTTCATTCCTACCTGAATGAACTTGTTCCTGTTCTATTCTTTAGTCAGAGTTCCCTTCTTCCTCCTTTCTAATTTTCGGTATTCTGATTTTCAGGCAGTTGGGTGATATATTAGATAGAGCACTTACCCTAGAGTCAGAAAGACCTGAGTTCAAATCCAGCCTCAGACACATAGCTTAACTATGGGACCCATGGCAATTCACTTAACTTCAGTTTGCTTTGGTTTCAGCTGTAAATTTGAGACAATAGCTACACCTACCTTGACGGGTTGTTGTTGTGAGGATCAAATGAGATAATATTTGTAAAGTATTTAGCACAGTGCCTGGCACATCATGAGTGATATAGTGCCTATCCTACCCACACGCCTCTTCTAGAGAGCCTTTGTTCTGTTGAATGTCACAACTCTCTTAGTAAAGGTCCCTTTTCAACAGTGTTTCAGGTTTGCAAAATATTTTCTTTAACATAAACCTGTCAATTAAGGAGTAATGCTTGTTGTTCTCATTTTACATAGAGGGAAAATAAGGGTGCAGAGAAGTTTAATGACTTAATAAAGGTCATGAAGTTAGAGTGGGGATTCAAATCCATCTTTTTTTTTTTTTTTTGCTTTTTGGAGGGCAATTGGGGTTAAGTAACTTACCCAAGGTCACATGGCTAGGTTTTTGTTTGTGTGTGCGTTAAGTGTCTGAGGCCGGATCCGAACTCAGGTCCTTTTGACTCCAGGGCCAACGCGCCACCTAGCCGCCCCTCAAATCCATCTTTTGACTGTGGGTCTGTTACTTTTTTCTACTACATCATGCTGCCTCTCTTCTTTACACTCCTGCAGCACAGGGAATATATAACATTGTTTTTAGGACATGGTATAGTCTAGAAGACAGTGGAATGGTCTCTTAGTTCTGGGTTCAAGTCTTGCCTTAGATCTCTTTTTAATTTTTTTTTAATTTTTAATTTTTAAAATTTATTT